>JASVEL010014186.1:600000-984757 GCA_032618575.1 Nicotiana noctiflora | reverse complement strand
GACTCTCTCACTCGCCTGACGTGGCATCTTTTGAAGACTGATCGGAAGGTCTTTCTTTGGACCGTAATGTGGGATTTGGATAGGGCTAGAAAGAAAGGGTATTGAAGGCTCAAAACAAAATTAATTTTGGGTTCAAAATTTACAACCTTCGGACCTAAATTTATTTATAATCAACACAATTTTTCTTTGCCCCAGTTTTTGCTTGGGGATTTTTTTTTTGATTTTTATTTACAGTATGACCGAGCTGTGAGGCGCCTACGTATCCTCTTTGAGGAATCAGGTCAAACGTAGTTCCCAATTCCTCTTTTTCAAATTTCTTTTTCCACACATTTTTCTTTTCGTTTTCTTTATCTCTTTTTGTTATTTTCTTTTTCTTTACTTTTTCTTTATCCCTTTCTTCTTTTGCCTTTCAAACTTGTGTTTCTAGTCTTTGCAACTAATTCCGAAGGAGGGGTATGAAAGAATTTAGAATAAGGCTCAAAGGGTTGACGATGGATAAAGTGTTTGGATAGCAGAACAAAATGCCTTCGTCATTCCAATCTTCAAAACATGCCAAGCGTAAACAACACAATTAATATTCGTCATATCTTTAAAGCACTGTTGGGCAACACTCTCATTATGAACGACCCCATGTCAATTTTGGCCAGCTTGCCTTTGACTGTTTCCTTTTTACTTGCCCCGGTTTCACATGACTCAAGATCCAAATAGTCTCAAATTGTTTTTATTTCCTTTAGATGACCCGATCATCTTCCAATTGCTTAATGATTAACTTTTAGAATTAAGCCACGATTATGTGTGCGCATGTCGTGTCACTAGATTCGGCATTTGAGCACAAGACAAATCTAAAGGGTAAAAAGAACTAAACAAATAAAATGACCGGAAGTAACAAAAGCGGAAAGCTTCATTAAACTAATGACGAAATGGTTCAATGACAAAACAAGCAAAACAAACTAGAGTACAGCCCTGAAACAAAACTGGGCAAGACCAAAGCAAACTGCTAGGACAAAAGGGTTTTACCACAAGAAAACACTGAAAATAACTCGGACAACAGAAATGACGACAAAACGAACCACCAAAGCTCCATCTAGCTGACCAAAAGATAGAGTGTCTTCCCAATTACCAAGCACAACATTTTAGCCACTAAGTTCTGCATCAATATTGCTGAGGCTTCCATCTCCTTCAACATTTTTAGCTTCAATCAATATACCCCCCAGAGGATTCGTGTGCTCTCCGTCATCGTCATTGATCACAATCAACCATCCTTTTTGAATCATTCTTTCTATTTCCTTTTTCAAGGTACGACAACTCTCAATATCGTGCCCTCTGACATTGGAATGGTATGCACATCGTGCAGTAGGATCGAAGCTTCTTGCACGTGGATCGGGAGTATATTCGGGGAGCGGTGTAATCAGGCCGACATGCTTTAACCTTTCAAACGGACTTGCATAGGATTCTCCGATAGGGGTAAGAGCCTTTTCTCGCTTCAGCAACCTCTCCTCCCTAAACGCCTTATTGGGCCTGAAACCTGACCCCGGGGGTTTTCGGTATGTTCGTGGGGGTTGGTAGGCTTTTTGTGGAGCTGGGTACCTGGAAGGTGAAGTACGATTTTGGGTGTCCCTTGGAGAGTAGTGGTGTCGGGGACGGGAGTAGCGTTGTGAAAACATAGCTGGGGGACGAGTAATCGAGCTACTCGAGTGGCTGGAAAAGCTGTGATAGGCGGGTATATTTGGCATCGGGCTCAGTGTACGTGTAAGGACATAGTCCGTGAAGCTAGGTGGTGGCGGGGGTGGTGCTTTTCCATCCATTCACGCCCGATACATTTCAGCCACATGTTGTCTCAGCATTTTGACTTCTTCTACTAACCCATGGTTCCGTTCAACCAGCTGTTGTCGGGTACCTGTACCAACCCACTCAGTCTTGAGATTCTCTGCCATTGTCCTCTGACCTTGTATTATAGGGAAGAGTTATTTTGGAACCACAACCAACCACCTTTCTGGAAATGGACACAACAAAACGAAGCCAGCATGTCAGCATTAAGGTATCCCGCTTATTGATCATTCTTCTTTTTTTCTATCTTTCTTTTCTTTTTCCCTTTTTGTGGTTTTTTCATTTTTCCTTTTTTTTTTCTTTTGTAGTTTTTTTTCATTTTTTTTTTGGTTATGGAAATGGTCAAATCCTATGTGGATTGCCTACGTATCATGACCTCGCATGAATCAGACCGAGCGTAGTTCTTGCAAATTAATGCAAGAAATAAAGAGATGTTTATTTGATTATTTTTTTGAATACAAATTGTACAAGCCGACTCCAACTATAGACTTGTGTAGGAGATTTCTACAAGAATAAGAAAATTTTTGGTGTCAATTATGACTATTTCTACAAAATTGGCCACATAATGGCTTAATTGACAAAATGACTATTTTTGCAAAAATTTATTTAAGAAAGATAAACTTGAAAATTTTTCATCCTGTGGCTCATGGGGGCATTGCCATAAACCAACACAAGACTGAGAAGTTTTTAATATCAATTGACTATTTTTTACAAAATTGGCCATATAATGGCTTAATTAGACAAAGTGGCTCTTTTTGCAAAATTTTATTTAAGAAGATGCAAATTCAAAAGTTTTTTTTTATCCTGGGGCCTATGGGGCATCGTTCAGCACCGACACAGGCCAACACAAAACTGAGGAAGTTAAATTGCAAAAATGTGGCTATTTCAGCAAAACTCCGGCCATGTAATGGCTTATTTGATAAAGTGGTTATTTTTGTAAAGTTGAGTGATGACTCAAAATTTGATTTTTTTGTGGATACACCCTTTCGCATTTCCGCGAGGGAATATTTCCAGGTTGTGTCCAAAATTATTTACAAATGACTCAAAGTGGCTATTCTTGCAAAAACGGCCTTCCGACGTCCTTTTGATGGACATTCGGCTTATTTTAAGCAAGAATAGCATTACCCGACTTATTTATAACAAAAATAAAAATTTTGACATTTTTTGGTTATTTTTGCAAAAAGGGTGTGAACCCGCACTTGATTTTGCGGCTATGGCCTTGCAACATCTCCACAAGGAATATTTCAAGTTGTGCCCGCAAATTATTAAAAATGATTCGAAGTGGCTATTTTTGCAAAAAACAGTCTTCTGGTGTCCTTTCGGAACATTCGGCTATTTTCAAAAACATCGTCACTTCGATTTATTGACAAAATTAAACACACACATTTTTTTTGATTTTTTTCAAGGGGTGGCCATTCAACATTTCCACAAGGGGTATTTCAAGGCTATTAAAAAAAGAAAAAGAAAAGATTTCAAAGTGGCCATTTTTGCACAAACAGCCTTCCGGCGTCCTTTCGGAACATTCGGCCATTTTCAAAAACGGCATCACTTTGATTTTATTGAAAACTAAAACTACGACATTTTTTTTTTAAATTTTTTGAAGGGGTGGTTGGACCCGATGAGGGTTGCCTACGTATCCCACCTAATGGGGAGAATCAAACCAGCGTAGTTCGGTCAGATTACTTGACCAATTATTTCAACAAAATTGCTCTACCTATTTTTTCGAATTTTCTTCTCAAACAATTCGTCAATATTTCGATATCTAAAATCTCTCTCTTTTTGTTTTTCAGGAATTTAGCCAATAATAATCTAGAACAAATAAATGCAACATATAACATGCTCGGTCTTTAATTTTCCGGGTCACCTGTCCTAGACGGACCCAACCCCTATGTTGAGTTCCCTAAGTCAGATATGATGCAAATAAACGTCCTAAATCTAGGCTTAATATCGTGATATTTTCAATGGTACTAGACCGTGTACCCGAGCAGACAACTCGGATTTGAGGAGGGAGCTACGTACCGGGGACCCTCAGGATCGTCCGGCTTTGTAACTTATCCTGCCTCTTTTCTTATTTTTGGTATTGACACTAACAGAAAAGGGGAGTCTCAACCAGTAAGCACATCCCCGGGGGTAAGAAGAGACGGGTTTTCGGCACAGTTTTATATACAGTTCACGCAATATCAAAGCGGTAAACATATAGCAGTTCGTATATACAGTGCAACTAGTATCAAAGCGGTAGACATATAGCACATTAATTAAACATGTAATAAAATCGGATATAGACCAAACTACAATTTAACTGAGCTCGAATTCTTAGACCCTGAACCGAAGTTCAGAGGTCGTCCCCAGCAGAGTCGCCAGAGCTGTCACACCTCCTTTTTACGCACCCGCGAGGGCGCGATGGAGTTTTTCCAATTAAAGGACAATCGAGACGGGATCAATTTATCAAATTCAGAGTCGCCACTTGGAAAAATAATGGTGTCCCAAGTCACCGGTTTGATCCCGAACCGAGGAAATTTTATGACTTTGTAATATAGTCTGCGAAAACTAGAAAACTGGATAAGGAACTCCGTTAACCCGGGAGAAGGTGTTAGGCATTCCCGGATTTCGTGGTTTCAGCACGGTCGCTCAACTGCATTTTTGGCTTTTATCTAATTTCTTTGTATATTTTAACTATGTATCTTTAATGCTCCGCTTTTATTTTTTAGAAGAATTGCGACTTCATGAAAACACATTTTGAGTCACACCGCAACCAGTACGCCTGCGACTTTAATGTATTTTAGTTTCGCCGAGAGTAAGATTTGGGTCACATAAATGCGCACCCGTATTTAGGAAAATAATTTACTTACAAATCGTGCCTAAAGAGTCTATCGTCCTTATTAACTTTGGGAAAGGACCGCGAAATTCACTAAACGGTCCTTCCAAGTCTAAGTTTTTGTAGCAACTAATTTGAGGGCCCCGTGTGTTTTTGTTCTCTAACGAGGTTCATCTCATTGTTTATTTGAAGGTCAACCCATAGATACTACATCTCGTATATGTTTCATCTCTAATTATAAATTGAGAGTGAAATCTAGTGACTAATTGTTATTTAAGCATTATTCGGTTAAATCTTATATTTGAACTTCTCGTTTCTAGCTACTTTGATTTCTGTCAATGACTCGTGCGAATCAATTAAACTAAGAAAATTTTTATAATGTCAACTGTATGACTACTTACACTAACGCGTCAGTTGAATTTTTTAGAGTGACTGGTATCAATTAACTTATCCTAATTTAATTAACAAGGTGAAATTCGAATTTCAAGTTCAAGTCCAATTCCAAACAAAAGGGGTTAAACCTCTTAATTCTCATCACTGCCTAACTCGGAAGCCCAAGCATATGCTATGTTAAAATATATATACCAAGATCCCTAAATTGAACCCAATTGCCGACAAGTGGGCCTAGTAACGTTTTAACAACTACTGAGCTTCACATTAATCCTCAACATTTGTATCACTAGCATTCAAGAACTACCAACTTTATCTAAATCGATTTTAATCGTTCAAACAACCCAACGATATTATGACTGGGAATTTTGAAGTAGCACACTGAAATAGGAGGTGATTATTATCCCTCCTGAAGTACTAAACCAGATTACATTTAAACTAATAATGCAAACTTAAGCCAAGAACTAACAACTAGCAGATTTTCATGCTTCTGGGAATGAGTTGAAATGGATCAACAAATCCACAAAGATATACATGTATGTCTATTATCTGTATAACATGAGATCTAAGAACTAACATTCACTACATTTACTTCTACAATCTGTCCATTTGGATAATAGAAAGAGCCTGTCAATACATATGAATCTGCGAGCATTTCATTTCTTAAACTTCTCTTTCCAGTTACATCAAAAATGAGCTCATAAATGTGTACCTGGATGATAGACAGAAGAAGAAAAAGGGAACAATCACCAGTGGTAATGCAGCAACAGCAGCAGTAGACTAGCAACAACAACACACAACAGCAATACCAACAGCAGCAACAGGAGAAAAACAGTAGCCAAAAACACAACAACAAACAATACCCAGACACAGACCACAGCAGTAACCAAATTCAGTGAGCCAAATATAACACTCAGCAACAAACGAACCAGAGATAATCAAACACCACCAACCAGTGAACCAGCAGCCAAACTTTGACACCAAACAGCAAACAATGAAACAGTGACCAGAAATCAAATGGCCAAAGAGGAATCAAAAAACTCCCCCTAATGTTTCCTTTAATATCTTTCTGTGTATCCCCTATGTGTATGTTTTGAATACCAACAATGAATCCTCGGAAAAAACCTCACAGGCAGACTTATAGAATAACAGACAACAAGGAAAAACTAAGTTCAATAGAACAATAGTTGTTTTCAATCTTTTCTCTCACTGTATTTCCTAGAGTATTTCTCCAAAAATGCTCTCTATCACTCTTCTTTGCTCTCCAGGTATCTCTGTGGATATCAAAAACTGTCCCTTTTTACATGCTTTTCAATCCTATACTTATAGCTTTTGAAATCCCCCCTGAATGAATACCCCTTACTAAACTAATACCCCTGCCCATTCCTATCTCTGCCCAGACCCTATTGCTCCCTGAACTCCCACTATCCATTGTCCATGTATGGGCTTTATTAGTTAACTATAATCTCTATCCAGACAAGGCTAAGTGCCCTGCTGTGACAGCAGGCTCCACTGGCCAGCTTCATGTGCAGGGCATTAGAAATGTTTTAAAAATGCTAACACCTAATTCCCTAGTCAGCTAATTCCAATCTTAATTTCAGTTTCAAATCAATCAAACACCCCAATTCAATTCAAAAGTGCTAATCACTGTCCGGAATTTCAAACAAATCAAACTTATGCGATTAGACAACGACATTTAACAACCGACTCCATAGAGTAGCTAAACACACATAGGCAGAACAACACATAATAATCGATTGACCAGTGACTTTCTAGACCAAACAAGGGATTTAGATTATTCGACGACGCTAATCGACGCGAACATGTATTCTATAGCATACTCAATCAAAATAACAAAAACATAAGCAGAAATCAACCGGATAAAAGGTTTTCGTGAGAGAGGAGAAATGACAGAAACCAAAGCGATAATAAAAATGGCAACAACAAACGAAATTATACCGACCAAACAAATGAAAACCGAAAAGAGAAACAAAGGGAAGTACCTTAAACAGCACAAACTCGGAAATCGGCCGACTTGGATTCGAAAGGAGTTGAAATTGCGTATTTGAAGTCAAACAGACTTTAATTGAGATGTTTTCAAACGAAAACATTCCAATTAAAGTTTTTTAACTTCAATTTCTCTTAGTTCGAATGAAATCCCTAATTTCTTAATTCTAGGGTTCTTGAGGGCTCGATTTGGGGGTTAAGGGGTTAGGGCTTGATTCGAACCAGGCTAAGGCTGGTAGGGGTATGAGGGAGGTCATGGGAGTGTTCGAGGTGAGTTTGGAGCGGTTTGGCATGGTTTGAGTTCGACTCGAATCTTCAAATGAAGATTCGAGAATCTCCAGGTTGATTCAAAACAAACCATGTACATGGTTGAATAGGAGAGGGCGAGGCGAGTATATGGCGTAAAAATGGTGGTGATTGGCCTGCCTTAACCGCCATGAGGCGATTTCCGGCAGGCGGAGGAAGGCGGAGGAGGGCGGCGTTACATTTGTCTGTGAGAGAGACGGGTGAAGGGCAGTGACGGCTAGGAGGATTGGGTGTTTGGGTATACTAAAATGAACGAATCAATCGGAGCCGTTGGATCAGATGATCTGAACGGCTCAGATCGATCAGGGATGATAGAACGGGGTCGTTTCTTGGTGGAACGATGCCGTTTGGTTTAGTGGGGGGGGGAGGGGTGGACCGGTTCAGTGGTTTGGGCCTTGTTATATTGAATTGGGTTTTGGCCCAATCTAATTTCCATATCTCTTCATTCCTTAAAACTAGACTCCATGTTGTATTACATATATATATGTGTGTGTATATATATATATATATATATATATATATATATATATATATATATATATATATATATATATATATATATATATATATATTAACTTGTAACACAATTATTTTTTACTACAATTAACCTACATAATTAAATACCAAATCACACAATTGTATATTAAATGACACAAAGGCAATAAATACGATTTTATAATTTTTCTTTCTTTAAGAAATTAAACACGGTTCAGTTAATTCCTAAACGCACAATTAAACTCCGAAATGCGCGCGCGACACATATTTTGTATTTTTTTTATTAATTTTAAACAAATAAACATGCACAGAGAAATACAAACAATAAGTAAAAATAACAACAACAAAAGGGAAATCCACTAAATCACACACAACACAAAGCTATTTTATTTTTTTGCATTTTTGGGAGTAATTCTCATGCAGGGCAAAAATCACGTGCTCACACACGTAAACCAATGTATGTATGCCATGCAATGCATATGACTGCTACAGCGTGTAGCCCGATCCTTTTGGGTACCCGTGCTCACTGGCGGTGTCCAGACTCCGGAGGGGCTCCTACAGCCCAAGCACAATATCAATATCACACCTGCTGCGGCGCGCAGCCCGATCCATATACCACTGCGGTGTGCAGTCCGATCCATGCATGTGTATGCATATGCTCACATGAATGTCATGCCCTAACATATGGCCCTCGGCCCCAATCAGTCTAACAAATAATCAAGAAAGCTCTACGGCAACAATATCATATTAGCTCACAGAAAAAAAATATTATTAAGACCTTGTTCAAGTTTTTCATAACCTTATAAAAATGCTGAATAGCAATAATTCCATTTTAAATCTTAAATTTAGAATAAAATATGCACAGTGTTATCAAAACAGTGATACCAATCCCTGAAGGACTCAAATAATTGGCACGAAGCCCAAACATGATAATTAGTCCAATTCATTTCAACAATTAGGTGTTATTATGTATTATGCGGGACGGACCAAGTCACAATCCCCAATGGTGCTCTACCCCATGCCCGTTATCCGGCATGCAAGTCACCTCAACATAGCACTAAGATGTGCAAGTCCGGGGTTTATTAACCCTCGGGACATCATTTACAAGTATTACCCACCTCGAACCGACGAAAGCTCATGCCCGTGACGCCTTAGCTCCTCGAACCGGCATCCACGCACGTCAAAACTAGCACAATTTAGTACAAATATATCAAAATAGGCTAATGGAACATAACCCAATCGAAAGAACTCGAAAAATATCAAAAATCACGAAATTTGCAAAACCCGAGCCCCGGGCCCACATCTCGAAAAATTTCGAAACTCATATTTCCAGAACCCTCGTCTCGCCACGAGTCCGTACATATAAAATTTACCAAAATCGGAGTTCGATTGGCCTTTCAAAACCCAAATTTTCGTTTTCAATATCTCGGCCACAATCCTTCACAATTTCTACTCAAATTCATGAAGATTGATGTTAATTCTACCATAAAATGATGCTTTTGAGTCAAGAAACTTACCTCCGATGAATACCCGATGATTTCCCAGCGTTTTCCCGTGATTTCTTCTCTCTAGGGCTCAAAAATTATGTTTTGGGTATAAGAACCCGTGAGCCCTCTGTTCTGTGATTTTAATTTCACTGCCAGACCAATTTGTTCTACGCGTTCGCGATGGCCTTCACGCGTTCGCGATACTCAGCTCCAGTTTACCCTTCGCGAATGCGACGTTCCACCACGCGTTCGCGATGTACAATCTCCCAGCCGCTGGGTTCTTCTTCTACGCGAACGCGTACACTCCCACGCGAACGCGAAGCTCTCCCCTTTCCTTCTACGCGATCGTGACTCCCAGTCACGCGAACGCGAAGCTTCACCTTACCTTGCCTACGAGAACGCGACACCCCTTCTCGCGAACGCGACACTTTGATCTGCCTGGCCTTCGCGAACGCGGCCCATGCCACGCGAACGCGAAGGCTAAATGCCTGGGCAGTAACCTGCAATTTACAGCAGGCCTTTTCCAAGTTCAAAATGCCCGATTGATGGTCCGAAATCCTCCCGAGGCCCCCGGGATCCCAACGAAAACCACCAACATACTCCAAAACACGATACGAACTTGTTCCAATCATAAAAATACCATCCTAAACATCAAAATCACCAATTACATACGGATTCAAGCCTAAATTTCTTCAAAACTTCCAAATTACACATTCCATCAAAAACCCGACCAAACGACGTCCGAATGACCTCAAATTTTGCAGGCACATCCAAAATCACCTAACGGAGCTACTGCAACTGTCGGAATTCCATTTCGACTCCCGGATTAAAATCTCACCTACCGTTCGGTTTTCGCCAAAATTCAACCTTAGCCAATTCAAGCCTATTTCTACACCGGACCTCCAAATTCAATTTTGATTGCTCTCCTAAGTCATAAATGATCTCCCGAAACTAGTCGAACCATCGAATCCGATTCCGAGCACTCTAACTCGATAGTCAACTCTAGGTTGACTTTCCATATTCAAACTTCCTTCAAACATGCTATTTGCTTCATTTTCAATTCAATTCACTCCTAACTCACCCGATAGGCTCTAACACTGATATAAAAGCATAAAACATGTAATTGCAACATGACGGGGTGGTAAATGCCCGTAACGACAGGCTGGGTCGTTACACCACCCCACCCCATCCTATCAATACCTCTTCCCCTCCACACACATATCTTACCCCACAGTGCCAAACCCTTAAAAAAATTTATTTTTTATTTTTATTTTTAAATATCTATTTTTTATTTTTTAGTTTTTCTACCACCCCACCGTACCCCCTATACCCTAGCCCCTTCCCCTCTCCCTCCCCCGCCACACAAAATCCCTAAAAAAATTATTTTTTTATTGTATTTTTAATTTTCTATTATTTTATTTTTTTACACATTCTACCCCTACCCCTCCCATGCCTTTTCCCCATTACCCCCACCCCGGGCACAAACCCCCTAAAACAAATTGTATGCAAGATGAGCATGATTTTAAAATATGGGTCATGTTGGGTTATGACCCATTGTTTAGCTCATCTTGACCCAGCCCATCTTAACCCAAATTCACTTTGGGCTAGATTGGGCAATGACCCATTTATTGACTAACCCATCTTGACCCGCTCAAATTCAGCCCAACTCGGCCATTTGCCACCCCTAGTTTGTGATATATGTGCACATAGAACCATTTGCTTCTCTACTCTGTGGCGTGGAAGCAACTTTAGGTTTTTAGACATTACGAACTCATAATAAAGTATGTATAAGAATTAAAGTTTTATGCAGTGATGGTGTAAATATTATTTGCACAATAACATTATTTATAATTTTTTTTATCTAAAAGGCAATTGGTAATCTAATAAAAATTACGAATATCACACACACACACACACATATATATATATATATATATATATATATATATATATATATATATATATATATATATATATATATATATATATATATATATATATATATCCTAAAGATAACATTTTTATTTAAAAAGAACAAGAATAGAATTTGTCGATCGGAAATGTTCCCAGTCTTGTCTAAATAAGTAATAAGGCATGAAACGTCCCGTTGAAATTCCTCCAACTTTGTGTTATTTGAAGTGGTCATACCATTATAATTATATTTGGATATATTTCTAAGTTGATCAGCGACGACTTTTATCTATTTCTTGATTATCTTTTAATCGTTTAGATGTTATTTCCTTTTAATTTAAGCAAAATCTTTTCATTCACCATTATTTCAAAGGAAGAACAAACTAAAGAACTGAATAAAAGGAAGTACAAAACTACAAGAAACAAGTATAGTCAACCCAAGCAGTACACATTTGTGTGTACTACACAACGTTTTAATTTGCCCTTCTCATTCCTCTATTTATATATATAATAACATGTCTCCTTTTATTTCATTATCAGTCTGATTAAGATAATCTGCACAAGCCATGGATCATAACATGCCAGGAATGGGAGGAGAAATGTCACCACCATCGCCTATGAATAATCCTGCGCATAATCACATGGACAATATGGGAATGACACATATGACCTTTTTTTGGAGCAAAAATGCAGAAATTCTTTTTTCAGGCTGGCCGGGGACACGCACGGGCATGTACGTCCTCGCCCTCATCTTCGTCTTCGTGCTCTCAGTCCTTGTGGAATGGCTCTCCTACTGTAACTTCTTTAAAAATGGCGAAGCGAAAAATGTTTTTGGTCGAACCCTCGTGCATGGTTTAAGAGTAACCCTAGCTTATCTTGTCATGCTTGCTCTGATGTCTTTTAACGTTGGTGTTTTCATAGTTGTCGTGGTCGGGCATATTTTTGGGTTTTTCCTATTTGGCAGTAGGATTTCCAAGAAAACTCCAGCGGCTAATAATTCTGTAAATACGGCCTGCTAAGTTTAACTGATCTTTGGCTATATACTGGTGGCAGAGACGGATCTAGGATTTTGAACATTATGGGGTTCGAATTTCAAATTCTGTACAACTTATTATGTGGTTTAATATGATTTACTGCTTTCAAAATCTATCACTATTTGTATTTATGTAGTGGAATAATTTTTAAACGTATTGGTTGTGCATCTGCTTGAGTTTCCCAGTTCCAAGCCTTCGTTGAGAGGTTAAATTTAATGTATTTAATTTGGTTATAAAGTGATACAGTAAATGATTATGTTTTTCTTTTTCACATTCACCAAATTTGATCTTTTGGTTTAATGTTATACTAGTAATTTCGTTAAATTTAGTACGTGTATCAAAGGGTTCGTGTTCAATCAGATTATGTTTAAGCTAGCTCACGCATTGATTTGCAGACTCAATTTCTAAGTTACTAAGAACAATTACTTGACATATTTAATATGATACCAAGACAAATAATTATAGGTTTTATGAACACTGACAGATGGCAATAACCATCTTGTCGAGTCAAGAAGAGAAAACTTGATGTGCTCGTCCGCTTAATTAACCTGGTTAACCTACGTTAACATAGTTAACATGAAGGTCAAAGTCTATCCCTCCTTCAGGTGGGCAATAGAATCGTAACTCGAATTCAAAAACAAAAAAAAAAACTTGACAGAGAAATTTTAAGGTAAAGAATACTTATAAACTATCACCAGGGGCAATGGCAGACTAGGGTGACAGAAATGGGTGTTGGAAAAATTTGATAATTATGGAGAATAAAAGGTTTAGCTTGAGGTGTGTCAAAGACACTATCTTTAAGGATATTTTGCCTACACCGAGATAAATAATATTAGGCGTATCCCCCAGGATTCAACAAGCTCTTCTAGTATAACTAGGAGCAGAAACAACAAAGTTTAACGAGATGAAAATCCAGCATAAAGAAAAGGAAAAAAAAAGTTTTTACTATTTTTTCTTCACTATTTTTTCAAGGTGAAACAAAGAGATATATATATATATTGTCTAAATAAGATAGACTATCTGGTCATAAAACAGTCAAATACATAAAGACATAAAGGCTTTTTTTTCAATTTTTCAATACGTTAGAAAAGCCATTAAGGCTAAGAAACAGTAAAGCCATTAAGGCTAAAAAACGGTAAAGCCAATTATAATATTAAGGCTATACATAACTGATGCATATAAGTTATTATCATTCAATTGCCTTATCTTATTTGTTAAAGAATGATTCAAACTTATCAAATTAGCTGTTATAAATATTAATAATTATTCAAAATAATTAGTGTAATAAAGATTCATTAATCTAATATTAAAAGAATGAATCTAGACATAATTTTAGACAATTCTTTTTGAGATATTAAAACTAATTTTTTTCAACAATCCCCCATATAGCTCAAAAAGAATATTATAATAAAATTTGCTGGATTTTCACAAATGAACATAATGTGTCGAATCTGGTGTCTCTTGGACTATGAACCAGACCTAGATAAAATAAGATTAAACTTACAGAACAATTGGTGAAGTTTAGAACTTCTATGAACCAAGAATTCTTTTGTAAGTTTAGTGTCTGTCACGACCCTAGTTCACGAATCGTGAATATGTCATGACAGCACCCAGTCCTCGCGACTAGGTACGCCTAACACAATGTGAAATATACACTTTGATGAACAGAAGGTAAAAATAACAGCAAAATGATGTAAAAGAAATGTAATAAGTGCCGCTCAGCACATACACTTCGCCAAAAAAAAAACAAAAGAAAACACACTACCAAGACCCGGAAACTCACGGGCAACACAGACTAAGAAAAAGTACAATTGTGGCTCTATACATCAAGAGTGTCTACACAACGGAAATAAGGAAATAGCTGACATCACTAATGAGAATGGAAGAAGACTCTCCGGATCTGCGGACATAGCAGATCATACCTCAAGTCTCCTGAAGATGCTCATAAATGACATGTAGTGCGACTGATCTGAAGTACCTGGATCTGTACAACAAAAGTGTGCAGAAGAGTAGTATGAGTACACCACGGCGGTACTCAGTAAGTGTCAAGCCTAACCTCGATGGAGTAGTGACGAGGAAGGTCAGGGCCCTACCGAGAAATAATAACATAATAATAATAATAATAATATCGAGCAGTTCAAATGAGAATAAGATTGAAATAACAGCAATAAAGTAAATACTGCAATTTTCTACAATTAAGTTAACAAGGAGAAATCAACACAACAATGTACAAATCAACAAGTCTAGGATCTCTGGGAATTGAACCCGCAGTCCCTCTCTATACTCAGCAACTCAAGATCTCGGGGAATCGAACTCGCAAGTCCATTCACCAGTCTTACAGGATCTCCGGGAATTGAACTCGCAGTCCATATATCAGTATCTCTGGGTCTCCAGGAATCGAACTCGCAGCCCTCGGATCTCCAGGAATTGAACCCACAGTCCGTATCTCAATATCTCAGGATCTCTGGGAATTGAACCCGCAGTCCGTATCTCAATAACTCAGGATATCCGGGAATTGAACCCGCAGTCTGTATATCAGTACCTCTGGGTCTCCGGAAATTGAACCCGCAGCCCTAGGATCTCCGGGAATCGAACCCGCAGTCCACAACACAAACACAACCAATGAGAGGAAAAACACAGAGAAATATGAAGTACATAGCTACAAATTACACCAAATCTAGTCTCAACAAGTTCCAGGAAGTTCAATTAAGACAAGTAGGCACTTAGACAGATAATCCTATCTAATCATGCTTCTCTAACTAACATCAGATAAGTCTTACAATTTAATCAATTAAATATCACGGATATCATAATTTGAACAGTTCAAGTATGGTGGTTTTCAACAATATGCGCAAGTACACGCCCGTCACCTCGCGTAAAAGGCATTTAAATCAACACATAATATCCTAGGAGAGAAGGTTCCCCCATGCAAGGTTAGACAAGTCACTTACCTCAATTCCGGTACAAAACCGCTAAGAAACGACTCTCTTACCACGAGTATCTGACTCCGAGTGGCCCGAATCTAGTCAAACCAATTACACAAATAACATCGCAAGTAACTAATTACAATGATAAAATTAAAGCTACAGCGCGAAAGTGGTAATGACCAAAATACCCCTGCATCCATCGGCTTGGAATCAAAATATTTTTACGTTTTCAGAACCCTCGTACTCTCACGAGTCTAACCATATAAAATTTATCAAAATCGGAGTTCGTTTGCCTATTTAAATCGATGATTTACCATAACCCAAGCTTAGAGCAAAAATCCCCCATTAATCCTTCCATTTTCAGTGAATTAGATGAAGATTTTAAGATAAAATCGTGTATTTAAACCATAAAATTTACCTCCAATGTTTTCCCGATGAAATACCCTTCAAATCCCGTTACATAGCTCTCAAGGAACTCAAAAATGGAGGAAATATACTATAAGTTCGCGACTGAAATGTTCTACTTTAAACCCTTCTGTCAGCCCAGTTATCCCTATGCAATCGCAGCCCTTGGCTTAAGATCGCGATGAACAAATTTTCTTGGGCTCCACAACACTCTATGCGATCGCAATCATCACTGTCCGATCGCATAGAACAAGAAACATCTGCCTCTCAAAAGCCTCTATGCGATCGCGTCCTTGGCCTTGCGATCGCACTGCTTCGCCTCCCCTTACCATGCGATCGCAGCCTAGGCCATGCGATCGCAGAGAACAATTCAATTGCCTCCCAAAATCCTTCTGCGCGATCGCATGGCTCCTCATGCGATCGCAGAGAGCAAAATGGCTCTGCAGTCATGAAAGCAAATCTGCGAGCTTCCTTTAATAAAAAATGATCCGTTTGGACCCCCGGATTCACCCCGAGGCCCCCGGGACCCCAACGAAAACCAATAATCTACTCCAAAACACAATACAAACATGTTAAAATCATAAAAATACACCCTTAAACACGGAAATCATCAAATCAAGGCGAATTCAAGCCTAAGTTTCAACTAGAACTTCCGAAACCAACATCCAATCAAAAACCCGACCAAACGATGTTCGAATGACCTGAAAATTTGCACACATATCCAAAATCACCTAACGAAGCTACTGCAACTGTCAGAATTCCATTCCAACTCCCAGGTTAAAATCTCACCTATTGGTCGGATTTCCAAAAATTCCAAACTTCGGCATTTCAAGCCTAAATGAGCTACAGACCTCTAAAATACATTATGAACGCGCTCCCAACCCCAAAATCACCTAACGGAGCTAATAGAACCATCGGATTTCCGTTCTGTGGTCGTCTTAGCAATGTTCCAAATACGGGTCATTTTTCAACTATAAGGCTCTCATTTAGGGACTAAGTGTCCCAAAACACTGCAAATTCTAGAACTGAACCTCCCGGCAAACCACAATAGCAGAAATGAACTTAGGGGAAATAATTAATTGGGGATCAGGATGTAAATTTAAAAAATGACCGGCTGAGTCTTTACAGTGTCTTATCTATCAAATTATACCCGCACACACTTTGTTGTTTATTGCGGTTTTGCGCTAATAGGCTATGCGCGCGCCTGGTTTTCATGAGTGCTCTAGAAATTTTGCCACAAATTTCATAGGAGCAGCCCCATTCCACACTCATATAGGTCCATCCATCAAGTGTATTCTGCAGCACAATACACCACCTATAAAGGCTATGGATTATTAGATTAAGAGTTTAATAACTCAGCCTCTCACTCCTTGCAGTCTTGCACTATATACATACAGACACCATAGGAAGGGATGTAATTTAATAGTGCACATTTGATCAACTAATGACTTGTTATTACCCATATGAACCTATTTCATGGAATCTCCAATCACATAGTTTGGGTTACCATCATAGTTGATATAACTCAAATTGGCAAAAGTCCCATTCCCCTCAATGTTTCATATATTAATTTTCTTCCCAAAGGTTTAGTTAGAGGATCGGCCAAATTCACTTCTGACATCACATAATCTATGAAAAGAATTCCATCTTTCAGCAGCTGCTTTATCACATTATGTCTCAACCGGATATGTCTACTCTTCCCATTAAAGGATTTATTTGTGGCAATGGCTATTGCAACTTGGCAATCACAATGCATCGACACAGAAGGTGTCGGTTTTATTCCTAGCGGAATACTCGCCAAAAGGTTCTTTAACCACTCAGCCTCATTACCAGCTAATTCCAATGCCACACTCAGATTCCATGGTAGACCATTTACCTAAAACCTATAGTGACCATAATCCTCTATTAATTAAACTTAACCCTCAGTTTAACACCCCTAGAAATAAGCCATTCCGGTTGGAAACCATGTGGTGTTCCCATCCCCAATTCCCTAATATTGTTAAATCATGCTGGTCAAACGCTTCTTTTTGAAGAAGCTCTTCCCCTCTTGCAACAAGAAGTCACTAAGTGGAGTAAAATCGTTTTTGGGAACATTTTTAAATAAAAAATCTTCTAACCAAATTACATGGCTTACAAAATTCTCCTAATTATCCTAGGAGTTCCTTCTTACTAGACTTAGAAAAATAGCTTGTTCACAATTAAATGAGGTTCTTATAATGGAGGAGGATTTTTGGAAGTTTAGATATCATATTAATTGGCTTAACAATGATAAAGCCAATACCAAGTTCTTTAACATCTCTACATTTATCCATATAAGAGATAATAAAACATCCCACTTTAAAAATGAGGATGGATGTGACGACCCAGCAGGTCATCACATGTTTTCTCATCCGTCCCGTGCTTTCGAGGCCTTGAAAACCTCATTTTTTTACTTGCCTCGATTTGCCTGCACAATTCGGGCGCGTAACCGGGAACCTTTTATGTTGAAATATGTGAAATGTGTGAAAATATTGAAGAATTTTGATATTAATATGATTAAAGTTGACTTTGGCCAATATTTTTGGTAAATGGACCCGGACTCGAGATTGGACGATCCCGGAGGGTCCGTAGAAAAATATGGGACTCGGGAATGTACCCGGAGTCGAAATCCGAGGTCTAGAACCCGAGTAAAAGAATTTTTCTGTTAAATTATTTTTCTAAAATTGTTAAGGAAATGGAAATGAAAGTTAATTAAAAGACTAAGGTATCGGACTCGTATTTTGGTTCTGACACCCAGTACAAGTCTTATATATTGTTTAAGCGCTTTCTGTGAAGTTTGGTTGAAATTGGACGTCGTTTGACGTGTTTCAGACCTAGATAACTAAAGTTTGAAGTTTATGAAGTTATAATGAAAAATGATGATTTTGAGGTTTGATTCATTGATTTTGATGTTGTTTTGGTAATTTGATCGCTCAAGTGGGTTAGTAAGATGTTATGGAGTTAGTGTGTGTATTTGGTTAGGAGCCCCGAGGGCTCGGGAGTATTTCCGTAGGTGTTACTGGGTGTTTGAACTTAAGAAAAATTGTAGAAAAATCTAATCTTCTGTTGCCCAATTTTTTGTTCTATGCGATCGCATAGACTGTTCCCCGATCGAATAGTGTTAATTTCCAAGAGCCCCAATTTGTTATATGCGATCGCAATCATTCATCCGCGATCGTATAGCTTGCCCATTTCCTTCTGTGTGTTCGCAATTACCCTTCCGCGATCGCATAGTGCTAGTTTGAGAAGCCCTCTACTTTTCCTCTATGTGATTGCACAGACTAGCCTGCAGTCGCAATGACCATTTTTTTCCTTCCTCTACGCAATTGCATTTCCTTCTCCGCGATCGCATAAACCAATTTTCGCCCAGTGATTTTAAGTTTTAAAACAGAACCAGTGACGGGAAAAACCTATCAATTCACGAACTCTTCCTTCTCCAAAGTCATAGGGAGAATTTTAGAGCAATGCTTCATCAAAACTTCTTGGGTAAGCATTGTTTAACTTATTTTCTTCAATTTTCTTCATTAATTACTGAAATTCTAGCCCTAAATCATGAAACCAAAGTAGAAATTATGGGTTATGGGTAGAGTTAGGGTTTTGATAATTTTGGGTGATACAACCTCAATTTGGGGTCGAATCTTAAAATAAATTATATATTTGAACTCGTGGGATTATGGGTGATTGGGTTTTGGTCCGAGCCTTGAGTTTGGACCATGTGGGCCCGGTGTCTAATTTTGGTATTTTTGGAATAATGCTAGAAAATTCATATCTAGGCTATGGGATGTTGCCATTGGGTCTTTATTGATATTATTGAATTAATTATGCCGAGATATCACCGTATTGGAGGTGGAACCCCTAGGTAAAGCGATAGTTGAGGATTAAGTGGATTTCAAGGTTTTGAGGTAAGTGTTTGGTTTAACCCTAGCTTGAGGGAATAGGAGTTGAGTCTTATTGCTAATTGTTATGTGATCGAGTATGATGTATAGGTATGGTGACGAGTATCTATACATCAGTGTATAGCATGACCGTAGTCCTTATTATGTGATTATCATGACTTGGTTGTGAACTCCTTGATTATTAGAGAATTTCTATATGTTGTGAATAATATGTGAACGGTGATATGAAATGACTTGATTCTTTGGAGCGTTGGCTCAATATAGTAGGGTGAATTATAAGATAAGAAAAGAAAGCGTTTTTTATTATTCCCTAGCCGGGACGTTTGGTTGAACTTGTTGGATTCTTTCCTCTTCTGGGATCTTTGTCCAATATTTGCTTATAGTTATGTCCCTTAATTGTAAATGTTGTTTGGGGAACCAGACTGTTAAATGATATTGAGGAGCGGCTTGCACGCCGCAACAATGACATTGAGGAGCGGGTTGCGCGCCGCAACAATAAAATTGAGGATTGGGTTGCGCGCCGCAACAATAATATATGAGGGTCGGGTTGCGCGCCGCAACAGTGATACCTAATAAATGGTATGGGTCGGGTAGCACGCCGTAACAGTGGTATTTGTGGAGCGGGTTACATGTCGCAACAATGATATTTGTGGAGCGGGTTGCACGCTGCAACAACTGTTGATATCTTATGTTTATAATGAGTGTTGATACCTTGTTCTTCGGTGAATCTAACTGCTTTAGTCTGTTACTCTGGATTACTGTTAATACTGTATTCCCCTATAGCATGTTTTCCCTCCCATATTATTAGTTGTTTGGTGTTTCGTTTCCGTTATATAGTTATAACTGTATAGGTTTATGTGGTGTCCAGCCTAGCCTCGTCACTACTTCGCCGAGGTTAGGCTAGACACTTACCAACACATGGGGTCGGTTGTGCTTATGCTACACTTCTGTGCATTTTTGCACGGGTCCAGGTTTTGAGGAGCAGCAGCTGTAGTAGTACAGGAGCAGGATTTTATTATCACGAGACTGAGGTAGCCTTGCAGGCGTCCGCAGGCCCGGCATCTCTTCTTTATGTTCTCTTTTAGATTGTTGCCTCATTGTTTTCGAGACAAACAATGTATATATTTCTTTCAGACCATTGTATTTTGTATTTCTTTAGTAGTTCGTGAGTAACGTGATACCAAATCTTAGGTAGAGGCTATATTTGACTGTTTTGCGTTCGTATTTATCAGACGAACTTCCGCTTTGTTCTTATTAGATTTAATATTCTATATTGATGCTATAAACTATTAAAAATAATTATTTAGAATAGAAAAGATAATTAAGTTGGCTTGCCTAGCTACCACGAGTAGGTGCCGTCACGACTCTGATGGTGGGAAATCGAGGTCATGACAATGGCAATCGGATTGATGATCCTTTAGAAATATCTAACCATACTCTCGAATATTTTAAGGCCATTTTCACTACTTCTCTTATCACTTCTAATAAGGTTAACATATTAAACTCTTCCAAGTGCTCTGACAACATAGATTTAAGCTCTTTAGATATCCCAATCTCCGTCCAAGAAATCTCTAGTGCCATCTTTTCTTTTAAACCAATGAAAGCACCAGGCCCGAACGGAATTCACCCTTTTTTTTATCAAAAATTATGGCCTATCATTGGCAATTCTATAAATGTTTTTATAAAAAAAAATAAAAAATTAAGACTCAAGTCATTCCTAAAACTCTTAATCACACTCATATTTTCCTAATTCCTAAAGTCCTAATTGCCAACCTACTAAAAAACTTCTGGCATTTTGGATTTTGTAATACCATTTATAAAGTTGTCACTAAAATTATTTCTAACAGGATTAAACTATTTTTACAAAATCTCATTAGTCCTTTTCATATTAGTTTTATTAAAAAACAGGAGGGCATGTGACAATGGTATTATTATCCAGGAAATGTTTAATAAATTCAACACCATAAAAGGCTCTAATTCTAGTATAATTATAAAACTTGACTTGGAAAAAGCCTTTGATTATCTAGAATGGTCTTTTATCTATAGGACTCTAGTTTACTTTAAATTCCCTCCTAAAATAACCAATCTTATTAGGCAATGCATCACCACTACTAACATTGATATTTTAGTTAATGGTTCTCGTACCAATTACTTCAAACCAACTAGAGGAATTGGTCAAGGCGATCCCCTTTCACCTTACATCTTTGTTCTTTGCATTGAAATGCTCTCTCGTTACATACAACATCAAGTCGACTGTGCAATATGGGATCCCATTAAGCTTATCCCAAAGGGTCCTAATTTATCGTATATTTTCTTTGCGGATGACCTTACTTTAATGGCTAAAGCCAACTTAAAATCTTGTAAGGCGATTTCTAAAACCCTCTACATGTTTTGCCAACTATTAGGACAAAAGATTAGCTATCAAAAATCAAAAATTATTTTTTCTTCTCACTACCCTCAACATTTACAAAATAGCATCAGCAAAACTTTTAACATCTCAGTTAGTAGGAATTTTGGGAAATATTTGGGTTTCCCCATGACCAACAAGACACCCAAGCATAAGAATTTCCTTTCTGTGCTTGACAACATGAGGTCTAGACTGGCAAATTGGAAGATCAATTGCCTTAACCTGGCGGGCAGGGCAACTTTAATACAATCAACACTCACTAACATTCCTAATCATGTGATGCAATACTTTCTCCTACCAAAACAAACCCTTAAGTTTATAGATCGCACTATTGGAGAAAACCAAGCCCTTCCAGCTAACCTTATTTGGCGTTTATTCACTAATCCAATGACCCTTGGGGCTAGGACTCTCACTAGCCAATATTCTAATATGGTCTCCCCTAAGAACACATCCTTTATATGGCGTAATATTATTAATGGTTGGAATCTTTGCAATAAAGGATTGGCTTGGACAACTGGGAATGAGAACAAGGTTAAAATTTGGGACAATAATTGGATTCCCAACCTCCCGCCTCTTAGAACCCTAATTAGTGGCCCACTTAATAGTAATGAAGATCACATGTTAGTCGGTGACATTATTGTTAATCACAAATGGAACCTTGACAAGCTATCCCTTTTCATACCTCCTGACGTTCGAAATGCCTCCTTAGTACTCACTTAAGTCCCTCAAATACTGCTAAGGATAGAGCCTACTGGAGGTAATCCAATAATGGAGTTTTTAGTATAAATCTTTTATAGAAATCCTTGCACCACCCAAAGACACTAACACGAACACATTGTGGATTTTGAAAACTCAAAATTCCTAAGAAAATTAGCCACTTACTATGGGTTTATCACCACAAAAAACTCCCTACTAGATCTTATATCATGCACAGAGGCCTTAATATAGGTGACGTGTGCACAATTTGCAGGAAAAATAAGGAAGACATCCATCACATTTTTCTAAATTATTACATTGCACAACAATTTTGGAGGAAACTTGGCATCACCCCCTCCCCATCAAATCCCGATCCTCATTGGATAGACTCCATTCGATCTCTAAATCCTGGAATCTCATTCAAAGCCCTCAAATGGGAGGATATCTAACCCTTTTGCCTTTGGTATATCTCGCTCAATCGTAATAACAACAATGTTAATAATCTCTCCAATAAAATCTCAGTAGCACTAACTCTAAACAAAGCAGTGGAGTTCAAATATCTAACGGTTACAATCATGTGCTCCTTTGAAATCTATTACTATTCCTATCAAAGGGCACAAACCACTTAAGGGCTTTTATAAGTTAAATTGTGACAGTGCATACACCCATAACACCAAGGTGGGTGGATTGGGATGAATCATTCATAATAGTCATGGAAAATGGATAGTGGGATACCAACAAAATAACCATTGTCATTGGCAACACACATGCGAAACTCCTGGCTTTAGAAGCAGGTCTACAAATGGCGGTGCAATTCTATCCCTATTTGAAAAAGATCATGAAATTTATGATCAAAAATATCTTCTAATGCATGTGGTTAATGGTACAACTGGGAGCACCAATGCCCAGGCATAACTTCTGAGAAGCTAAACTCTGTAGCTCATCATTTGGCAAGAAGTGGTAAGAAGTTAATGTTTATGAATAAAATAATTATTCATCATGCACCAACATAGAAAACGGAGGCAGCTTTGAAGAATGACGTTGTAGGAAAAAACTACTTTAAGTCTATTTCGGAAGAAGTTTGTAATAGGTTAGATAGTATAGGCAATGTAAATGCCATGCAAAACTCTACTATTTTGGTAAGCTCTATCAGTTTCGATCCCAATAGGATGGCTGATAGAGCCCTTTGTAATATTACGTAGTTTTATTAATAAAATTTCCTTTTACAACCAAAAAAAAAAAATGAAGATAGAATATATAGGGGTAATAGCATGGTGTGAAAACTTAGCACATAATTAGCATAAAAAATCCATAGTTATAGATATTAGCACCAGATAGTCAACAAATATATATATATCGCAACAATAATGTGTATATCTGAATGTATATCACAGTTTTATTTTCCTTCTTTGTGTATATCAAAATGTGTATCATAACGTTACTTCAAATATAGTTGCCTATAAAAATATTTGCCTATAATTGTATTATTTGTATATCAAAGTGTATAGCACATCAAGTAATGTTTATATCATAACTTTATTTCCTTCTTTGTGCATATAAAAATGTCTATAAAAAAATTATTTTTTTCTATATCTCAGTGAATAACATATAATTTCTTGTGGATATACAAAAAATATATATGTTAGAGATACATTGATCTACAGGATGCGAATTAGCACTATTTTTTAATTTTAAAAAAGAAGAAAAGAGGAAAGAAAAAAGAATAACGTCCCGGAGGAAGCCCCCTCATTTTCCCAAAATTGACCATTATCTCAAACCCCAAAAAATCAATAGCTGATAGCCTTGTTGATACCTTATATATATATCTATATCTATACAAATTATTTTCAAACTTTCCTCCTACTCGAGCATAATATTATTTTCTTTATCGGTTTTATATAATATTGAAAACTACACTTAATAATTAGAATAAATATTTAATTAGGTAGAAAACATCTTGCTTTAGTAGTAACAGTATATAGAAACATGTTACAATTACAGGTTCCCTAATAAGAGGAATCAATGTAAATGTATTTCTATGGAAATCACGTGAGTATACAAGGAAAAGAAACGTAATACTCTTAATTCTCGTAAGTAATATCTATTTTAAAGTCCTTAATATTAGGTTTTCTTACTTAATTCAGTAAGGAAAAATATAATAATCAGATTTTAGTTTCTTTTAAAGTCCTAAATATTAGGATAATAATTAAATGACTATTTTGTCTAATGTGAGCTTTATTTTAAAAGGATAAAAAAGGCGAATGATATTTCATTAAGGGCCTTCGTGCTTTTAATATAGTATAGATACATATAAATTAAGTTGATTAAACACTAAAATTAGGTAAAAATCAAATGGTTAGAGCTAGACCTAGGGTTTTAATAAAACTAAGATTTAATCATGAAATTTATTACGAAGGGACAAGAAATCATATATTATTGATCCTTAGGTTGTAAAAAACAATTTTCTTCAAAAAATCCCGAAATCTGGGCACATGGGCCCGGAATCGGAATTTAAAAAACATGTGGGAAATATTGAAAAATTACTTAAATAGTTGAAATTCGATCTTGTTATTCTTAAAAAGATTAAACTTTAGATGAAACAATTCACACAGTCCAAATAGTATATTGTTTGCAGTTATTCTAGTTATCGAGTGTAACTTTTCGTTACTATTAATTTGGTCTTTAATAAGAAATAAGAAAATTGACTACGTCAATGTCATGCCTATGACAGACTAATGATAAAATATTAGTATTAAAGACTTCATTACATAATCGCACTCTAACATCTAATTACGTATGCCACGTAGTTCTTTTTGCAAATCATAGATCAAAAATGACTAAGTTTGGTTAACTTTTATTTATTTTTAAAATGCAAGGTAGCTTTCCAAATCTTTCAAATAATCTTCGTTAGTACAATCTTCTTCTATTCATTCTTTTTTTCTTTTTCTTTCTTGACTATGATAGATGATAACAATTGACAAACAAGGATGATTTCCCTAAATTTGACAAAAATATCAATTTAGTTATGAGATAGTAATCTAAAAATAAATATCCCATATTCTCGTAACATTTTAGGTTTAGAAACTTTATCCGTTAATTGATCTTTTGAGTGAGACAAACTACTTCTTTTGACCTCAAGATAAAATTTACCATTCTTCTTAGGGAAAATTTCACATTAGAGCAATTGAGCTCTATACTTTTTAATTTTATAGCTCATATTTCAATTTACAATCAGCTAACCCAAAAATAATATGCTAAGATTCAACATCCAACTCTAATAAGTTCTCAAATCACTATTTTACTTTTAAAAAAGATTCGCCAAACTTCTAAATTAATTTTCGAATAGTAATTGTGACTCAAATATTAATTTAACAAACCAAATTCATTTGATTGGTGAAAATTAGATTTTTAACAAGCTTAAATATGTGGGTTTAAATTTCGAATTTGATTTTGTGAGAAATTTGGAGTGAGTGTCATTTAGACTTGTTAGAAATAGTATAAGGAGGTTGTATATAAAATTTGAAGTCATTTAATGGAGATTTGGACTGGTTTAGAACAAAAATTACAACTGAAAATCGTAAAAGAAGTTTGTCTACGCTTATATAAAGGTGTATAAAAGTGTATAATAGTGTATAATGTGTGTTTATATACTCATATACACTATTATACAAGATTATACATAATTACACAAAAAATATTGACTTTGTCTTCTTCCTTGTGTTTTTTCTGAAGTTTAACTTAAATCTTGCCCAAATCTACTCCAAATCACTTCAAATTTAAATTTTGAACTCCTTTTGATATTCTCAATCAATTAGAACAACATCCAATCCAAACAACTAACAAATTTTTAAAAAAAATTCAAAACCAAATCTTTGAATAGTCTTCAATGGTAGACTTCTACTCTTCAATTTTCTTAGGATAAGCAGAAAATACACGGCCCATTGAATCATATGTAGAAGCTAAGATGTGAGAAGAAGAGAGAGAAAGTAATGGGTGTGAGAACAAAGAATTAACTCCATAGCTTTTAGAAGCAATGGTTGTAAGAACACAAATTTTAAATTTGCAAGTTCTTTTAAAATATGTACAATGTGGGCTAGGTGGGGTAAAACTTAACATGAGCCATTTTTTGTTATAGTGTGAAATCATGTGTATTTTCTTGTAATTCTTTCTTCTTCTTATAGTAAGATTTTACATTTAATTTGTGTATATATGTCAAAGAGAAGTATTACTTTCTCTGTTCACTTTTATTTGTGCAGTATACTAAAAGTATATTTTTATTTTTACTTATCAATTTTAGTAAACTAAGAGAAAAATAATATTTTTCGTGTTTCACCCGTATCATTAATTAGTTATTTTTAAAAAACTCCCAAAATATTTTAAAATGTCATCATTATGAGAGGTTATAAGGTAAAATAGACATTATAATTATTTTTTAAGGAGCGTAAAAGATTCAAAGTGGACGATTAAAAGGAACAGAGAGCGCACTTGTTTTGGTGATCATCACTTTAACACATAATCTCAATAATAATTGATGAATTAATTCAAATTTTTCTAATCACATGCTCATTTTGTCATAAGAAGATTACTCCGTTGGTTGCAAAGATTGGGTATGGTCTATATTTCGTGGGTATAGTATGTACTTATACCCGATATAGTAATAACGCATATGGTCAATCAATTTTTCACGTTCACTTAAATCGATAACTTAGTATTTGTAATGAAAAGGTCACTCGTCTATTGCTTATCATAAAAGTTACAAAATATTTCTTCTAGCGAAAAAGTCACACAATTTTATCAAAATATCATTGTAAAAAAAAATTAAATTCTCGAGCTAGGAATAAAATTTGCGTACAAATTATTATATCCAGACATCACATGTGTGGAAATCACCATAGCCCCTTTGTTTAATTTCGTGTTAGTGATTTCTTTTTTGTGATACTAATTAGGCATTGCTGAATGAATAAAATTAGTAATTTTGGTACAATAAAGTAAAAGTTGAGAGACCAGCCACGAAACTAACATCAATGATCAAACACTCAATTTATACGAAACTAACATCAAACACATAATTTAAATTCATCATGTTTAAGTGGTAAATTTGTATATAACTTTTACCATATTGGTGTTCGGTTTTTAGCCTCAGCCGGCATGCTATCATCAGATGTCCTAGACACATTTGATAACTATAATTTATTAGAAAATGAGATATTGTTTTTTGCAACTAACAATGGAAAGTACGAGGGTGTGACCTGTGAGATCTCAGTCATCCATTGTCGTATGGGGAAATCGTTACCCCAGTTTTCGTTTTTGCAAAAGATTGCAAATTATTTTCTTTTAGAAATTTTGACTTAAATGTCTGTCTTGTTGGTTGCAAAAATCCTTCAATTTGGTCGTTTTGTGTATTTGTGCCCGTTTCTGCTTGTGATACTTTATGCATATACCGAGGCAGATCCAGGATTTGAGGCTTATGGCTTCCTGTCGTAATTTCATATTAATATACAATAATAATTGGGTTCACAATCAGATATTTATTAATATTTAATGAATTTCTTAATATAAATACAGGGTCTACACAAAAGTTACTAGGTTCCCAGGAACCCGTAGCCCATGCACTAGGTCCGCCTCTGCGCATATACATTTGTGATTTTATAATTTGCGGGGTTGGTTGGTTTCGTTTCGAGAAGATTTTGGGTTGATTGGACTCCTTGATTCTTAGCTTAAATCCTAAGCTGGTTATGTTGATCAATAATTGACTTTTATGAAACAACCCCGGAATGTCATTTTGATGGCTCCAATAGGTTCATATCGTAATTTTGGACTTGGGCGTATGCCCTGAATCAAATTCGGAGGTCGATAAGATGATTTGTGTGGTTTTGCCATAAATTGGCAATTTGAGATTTAGAAATTTGACCGTAGGTTGACTTTTAGTTATCGGGTTCAAAATTTAATTTTGGCACTTGGAGTAGGTCCATTATACTATTTAGAACTTGTTTGCAAAATTTGGCGTCATTTGGAGTTGATTTGATAGGATTCGGATCCTTGGTTGCAATTCTAGAGATTTTGAACTTTTCTTTGCAAATTCATGCGTTTTGATGTCCGCTTCGTAGTTATACATGTTATTTTTATGTTTTGACAGCGCGAGCGAGTTCATATGATATTTTTAGACCTGTGTGAATTTGGTTTGGAGCCCCAATAGCTTGGACGAGTTTAAGACGTGCCACGAAATGGATTGAACCCACGAAATGGATTGAACTTAAAGGTAAGTTGTCGGTGTGCTCGTTTGCAGCTATAGCAATGTCACGGCCCAATTCTTAAACCCGATCATGATGGCGCCTCTCGTGAAGACAAGTCCAACCAACAGAACATCAGTACCTCTTTTAACAGTTACTTAGCATGAATAATTCTGAATCACAGATAATATAATCACAAGTGCGGAATAAACGTGATAAAACAGGAAAATCATCCTGACTCAACCCGAAATCGGGGTGTCGCAAGTCATGAGCTACTACAGAGTTTTACTGAAATACTACAAGTCTAGAACTAGGAACAAAGTATGAAGATATCATAAATAACAGAAGATAAGGGAGAAAATGGGGCTGCGGACGTCAATAACTACCTCGTTACTCCTAGTTACCGCCTGGTCTGGGAAGAATCAGAGCTCAAGAGTGAACTCAGCTCTGCCTATATCTGCACACATGGTGCAGAGAGTAATGTGGGTACTCCGACCCAGTGAGTAATAAAAATAAATAATGACTGAAAGCATGAAATCTCATAAAGGCACAAATAACGCTATCTTAAGTAGTAAAATCAGTTACACAATAAAACCGTGAAGTATCAGATAAATCTCTTTTAAAACAGTGAAGACAAATAATTTTAACAAGTAAGAAATAATCAGAAACCTTCCCCTCGGGTTTAATATCAAACTCTCAGTACAGTATCAGCCCTGCGGGCTCACTCCCAACTCACATAGTACAACATCAGCCATTCGAGCTCACTCCTAACTCACAAAGTACAACGTCAGTCTCTCGGGCTCACTCCCAACTCACTTGGGTACTCGCGCTCACTGTGGGGTTACAAACTCCGGAGGGGCTCCTACATCCCAAGCGTTATATCATCATAAGGCCTTAAAGCCAGTCACATCAACATTAGGCCTTAAATCCTTCTCACATCACACTCGAGGCCTGAAAACATCATCACATAACACTCGATGCCTGGAAGCCTCCTCACATAACACACGAGGCCTTGAAGCCTCCTCACATACACTCGAGGCCTCGATGCCTCCTCACATCACTCAACATATCCTTACATAGGCCTCAATCACTTCAGAAAATAATCATAAGCCCCTTGGGCATCAGTAATACAATGGTGCTCAGCTCAAACAACATTAAAAATATCATTTAAGTCTCAAGTTAAGTATAAATGAAGTTGAGTTCATGAAACAGTATAATTCAGTTGGACTGAGTTCGAATAATATTTTAATTAATGAGGAAAAATTGTGATGAAAATTCACAAAGAATTTCAAATAGCCGGCACGAAGTCCAAGTATGGCAATAAGCCCAAATCATAGTGAAAAACATCAAGACTTAATCAAATACGCGGTAAAATTTCAACCGGGATGGACCAAGTCATAATCTCCAATAGTAAATGATTGCGCGCCATCATACAACGCGTGTTTCATCTCAATATAGCACTACGTTGTGTAAATCTGGGGTTTCAAACCCTCAGGACATCATTTAAAATTATTAATCACCTCTAGATGGTCAAAAGTCTAGCTCGCTAAGCCCTTGCCTCTCTAGTTTGCTTCCTCGCGCGATGAATCTGCCCAAAATTACAACGAATATGTTGCATTATACTAAAGAGATAATACCCAATAGAAAGCAATCGAAAAATATCAAAATTTAAGAATTTGACAAAATTCGAGCTTCAGGACCATCTCTCAAATGTTGGAAATTTTTATGTCATTGGGTTCCTTATCTCGCCACGAGTCTATACATACAAAAATCTCTCAAATCGGACCATAAATGACCCCTCAAATCCCAAATTTAGAATTTCAATCTCAAGCCCTAATTTCTTACAATTTCGCTATATTTTCATGAATTTCATGTTTGATTTCACAATATAATTATGTATTTAACTCACAAAACTTACCTCCAATCGATTCCAGTTGAAACTCTCTTAAACTCCCGTCCAAAAGCACTCAAAATGTCCAAAATTGGTGAAAGAGATGAAGTAGTTCACGGATGAAATGTAAATATTCTGCCCAGAATTTTTCGGAAGTACTGTTCACATGCGCGGTTACTGTTCACACGCACAGTTACTGTTCACGCGCGCGGTTACTATTCAAGCGCTATAAAAAAACCTGCAGATGCCAAAAAATTTCAGCAGGTATTATTTTCACTAAAATGGCTCTATCACTGTCATACGAACTCGAAATTAGACGATTCTTGCTCCTACGAGTCACAAATAATGATACGAACATAGTACTTCAACCAAAACTCAATTCAGAGCTCGTTTGCTCAATGCGATATCTATTTCTCTTATTAAACAATTAACAGATACTTCGCGTCAAAAACCCAATCACGATTTAATGAAATTAGACCAAACTTTCCAGATCAGTCGTATAATTCATTATCAAAATTTCGGAAGTCTTGAAATCAAATTTTGATCTCTATAACTAAAAATAGACCTTTGGATCATTACATGCTTATGCTCAAAACGGCAAAAATCTTCAAAAAACTCTTCCAAAACTTATCCGAGCCTCATAGGATCCCAACAACGTATACTAACAAGTCTCATAATATGACACAAACTTAGTTGTTCCTTTAAATCACCAAAAATAACGCAAAAATACTAAATTCACCTCGGATTCAAGCCTATGAACTTTGAAACTTCTAACTTTCACATCAGATGTCGAAACACGTCAAAACTAGTCCGAATGACCTTAAATTTTGCATACGAGTCCAAAACGACATAACGAAGCTATAGAAACACTCAAAATTCTATTTCGACCCTCGGATCAAAATCTCACCTATCAACCGGAATTCGCCAAAATACTAACTTTGCCAATTCAAGCTTAATTCTACACCGGTCATCAAAAAAATATTCCGGATATACTCCTAAGTCCCAAATCACCTAATGAAGCTATCTGAACCATGAAATTTGCATTTCGATCCCTCTAACACATAAGTCAATATGTGGTTGACATTTCCAACTTAAGCTTCCTTAAAAGAGACTAAGTATTTTTAACCTTACCAAAACTAGTCCGAATGAGTTCAAATTTTACACATAAGTCACATTCGATATTACAGACTTGCACCAACTTTCAGAATCGCATTCCGACCCCGAAACTGTGTTTTTGGAAGTCTGTGTTTAAAGTGTTTAAGTTTTTGTGATGACTTTTGCCATAGAAACTTTCTTTACTTAGAATTTTTCAAGTCCCCAAGTTCTGTGTAAGGGGCATTTGAATATGAATAAGTTTTTATACTTGTCTTTTAATATAAGAAGTTACAAAAATCTTATATGTTCTATTTTTGCCTCTTATCTTTAAAGGACTTAGAGAATAGGCTGCATTTGTACTATCTGAAAATGCTTTTATTGTTCTCATGATTAAATAGTATGAGATTCATAAATGATGGCCCTTTTATATATAGACACTTGATGAAGAAGATGTCTCAACTTCATAACGGTATTTTATACGATATAAGAAATAGGAACATACATAGTTGTCACGACCCGGACCTCGGTCGTGATGGCGCCCAACACAATGCTAGGCAAGCCCGACCATATTATCTATTAACCAGCCAATTATTAATTTCAGGTGATCAAGTTAAACTTAAATAGCAAGTGTTCATATCAAAATGATAAACGTGATAGTAGAAGCATACAAAATACGGTCCCAACCAAATCGTGGTGTCGCAAGTCTGAGCCTCTACATATAAAACAACTTATACAAACAAGTCTAGGCAATATGAAAGCAACAAAATGATAAGGAAGGAGAAAACAGGTTTTGCGGACGCCGGCAACTACCTCGTAGTCTCCGCAGAATAGATATGAATAAGCAGCTGCGACAGCTCAACTGCTCTCTGGAACCTGTGAATCTGCACAAAAAGTGCAGGGGAGTGGGGTGAGTATATTTCAACTCAGTGAGTAACAATAATAAACAATAACTGAAAATAAGAACTCCGGTACTATCACTAAACAGTTCTAAGGCAACCCCACAGATAAGTCATCACTACGATGAATACTCTCATCTCCAGTCCAAATCAATCTCAACAAGGTCCCACACTGACCAAATCCTCACTCGTACCGCTACGGTGTATAGCCAACTCAATGTATGTAAATATGTACATATGCCTATAATGTATAAGTATTTAAGTATGTATACGGATATGTATAAGTATAATGCTACGGCGTGCAGCCCGCTCCAATACATATAATGCTGCGGTGCACAGCCCGCTCCATTTAACGTCGACAACACTCACTAGGGGTGTATACAGACTTTGGAGGGGCTCCATAAGCCCAAGAGCTATGTTGCTGCGGCGTGCAGCCCAATCCACACATATATTCTGCGGCGTGCAGTCCGATCCAATATATATATATATATATACATATATAATTACACTGCCGCACCGTGCAGCCCGATCCCATAATATACTCCAGCGCCCACTGAGAATGTGTGCAGACTCAGACTCCGAAGGGGCTCCTACAGCCCAAGCGCAATAATACTGCGGCGTGCAGTCCATCCCACTTGCATATATTACTGCAGCGTGCAGTCCGGTCCACATATACATCACTGCGACGTACAGTCCGATCCACATATACATCACTGCGGCGTGCAGTCCGATCCAATGCGGGTATATACATATAATACCACAAATTGGGTCCTCGACCCTGTCCCAGTCAGTGTAGAATTGGCCTTTCAGTCCCACTCAGCTAAATCAGGGAATTTCTACCCTAAGTAGTCTAGCTCTCGCAGTACACATCTAGTACTGGCCCACGATATTCTATACAGCTAATCTTACGGCTGAGTGAAAGTTTCCAACATGATATAGGGGTCACCTAGCTTTACAGGTTCCCTAATGTTCTACAGATCGGCACAAGGCCCCAAACATGGCTACTAGCCTAATTACACAGTTATAATCCCATTCTCAGTCACAATACACAATACACTATTAGTCGTAAAGGACCAAGTCTAATTCTCCAATCACAATGTCACCACGCCCGTCACATGACGTATGTCTCATCTCATCATAGCACTGTAAAGTGCTAGCACGGGGTTTCAAACCCTCAGCACATTATTTACTATCACCACTCACCTCGATCCGGTAGAAGTCTTAGTCCGCCTTGCGTTTGCCTCACAATTCAACCACCTCGGATGTTGAATCTGTTCAAAATCATAGAGAATACGTCAATATATGCTAATTACACACAATCCATTCGAAATAACTCAATTTGCACCAAAACCCACAAAGTTGTCAAAACCCGACTTTTGGTACGCTTCTCAAAAAATTACGAAAGTCACATATTCAGAATCCTCATCTCAACACGAGTCTATGCATATAAAATTTTCCAAAATCGGACTCTGTTTGCCCACTCAAATTGACATTTTACCAAAACCCTCGCTTAGGCTAAATTCCCCCATTAATTCATCCAATTTCAGTGAAATAAAGGAGGATTTCAAGATAAAAATACATAATTGAACCATAAAACTTACCTCCGATGATAACCCGATGAAATCCCAGCAATTTCCTGTCACTTTGTCTCTCTAAGACTCAACAATGGTGTTTTATGAATGAATGGCCGCGTCTGAAATGTTCTAGACTTAAATTCACTGCCCAACCCTTTTACCCTACGTGAACGCGACGCTACTCACGTGTTCGCGATGAACAAACGCAGCAGCCATCAATTTTACTCTACGCGAACGTGTGACTTTCAGCCGCGTTCGCGATGACCAACCGCCTCAGACCTACACGAACGCGTGCCTGCCTTCGCGATCGCGATGCTCCCCAGGCCTTACCCTACGCGTTCGCGTCCTTCACCTCGCGAACGCGATGAACAAAAATCCCCAACTCTCCGATACACTTCGCGAACACGTGGACACCTACACGAACCCGAAGAACAAAATTCTTATGCAGAAATTGCAGCAGATCAGCTGCTCACTTAGGCTAAAAATGATCCGTTTGGACCCCCGAATTCATCCCGAGGCCCCCGGGACCCCAACGAAAACCACCAACATACTCCATAACACGATACAAACTTATTCCAATCATAAAAACACGCCCTTTAACATGGAAAACATCGAGTCCAAGCAAATTCAAGCCTAAGTTTTCATTTAAACTTCCGCAACCAACATTCGATCAAAAACCCGACCAAACGACCTCCGAATGACCTGAAATTTTGCAGGCACATCCAAAATCACCTAACGGAACTACTGCAACTGTCAGAATTCCATTCTGACTCCCGAATCAAAATCTCACATATCAATCGGATATCGCCAAAACTCAACATTAGCCAATTCAAGCCTAAAACTACACCGGACCTCCAAATTCACTTCTGATCGCTCTCCTAGCTCATAAATGACCTCCCGAAGCTGATCGAATAATCAGAATTTAATTCCAAGCTCTCTAACTCACAAGTCAACATTCAGCTGACTTTTCTCAACTATTCCTTCTTCTAAGAGACTATTTGTCTCATTTCCAACCAAACTCGACTCGGATTGACTCAAACTCACCCAACATGCATATTATAACATTAAAAAGCATATAACGGGGATAACGGGATAATAACTCACATGATGGCGGGCCGGGTCATCACATTCTCCCCAACTTAAGAAAACGCTCATCCTCGAGCGGGTTAAGAAACATACCTGGAGACTCAAATAGGTGAGGATATCTGCTCCGCATCTCCTGCTCGACCTCCCATGTAGCCTCCTCCACGGGCTGACCTCTTCACTGCACCTTGACTGAAGCAATCTCCTTGGACCTCAACTTTTGAACTTGCCTACCCAGAATAGCCACTGGCTCCACATCATAAGATAGATCGCCATCAAGTTGAATGGTACTGAAGTCTAATACATGAGACGGATCCCCGATATACTTCCGTAGCATAGACACATCAAATACTGGGTGAACACTGGACAAACTGGGTGGCAAGGCCAGCTCATATGCCACCTCTCCAACCCTCCTAAGTATCTCAAAAGGACCAATGTACCTAGGACTCAGCTTCCCCTTCTTCACGAACCTCATGACACCCTTCATGGGTGAAACCTTCAGTAATACTCTATCACCAACCATGAAAGACAACTCTCGAACCCTATGGTCTGCATAACTCTTCTGGCGAGACTGTGCTATACGAAGCCTCTCCTGAATCAACTTCACTCTATCCAGAGCATCCTGAACTAACTCAGTCCCTATCAATCTATCCTCACCAGGTCAAACCATCCCACGGGAGATATACACCGTCTGCCATACAATGCCTCATATGGGGCCATCTGAATACTCGACTGGTAACTGTTATTGTAGGCAAATTCAGCAAGTGGCAAGAACTAATCCCGTGAACCACCAAAGTCAATCACACAAGCTCGCAGCATATCCTCCAGGATTTGAATAGTGCGCTCAGACTGCCCGTCTGTCTGAGGGTGAAATGCGGTGCTCAACTCAACCCGCGTGCCCAGCTCCCGCTGAAATGCTCTCCAAAACTGAGAAGTGAACTGAGTGCCTCTGTCAGATATAATAGACACTGGGACCCCATGTAACCTGACAATCTCCCGAATAAAGATCGTCGCCAACCGCTTCGATGAGTAAGTAGTACAAGCTGGGATGAAATGTGCGGACTTGGTCAGCCGATCAACAATCACCCACACATAATCGAACTTCCTCGAAGTCCGAGGGATCCCAGTAACAAAATCCATGGTGATCCTCTCCCACTTCCACTCGGGAATAACCATACGCTGAAGAACACCGCCCGGTCTCTGATGCTCATACTTGACCTGCTGGCAGTTGAGGCACTTGGCTACATGCCTAACAATGTCCATCTTCATCTTTCTCCACCAGTAGTGCTGTCTCAAGTCTTGGTACATCTTCGCAACACCTAGATGAATAGAGTACCATGAACTGTGTGCCTCCTCTAGTATCAACTCCCGCAAGCCACCCACATTGGGCACACATATATGGCCCTGCATCCTTAGAACACCATCACGGTCGATAGTCACATCCCTAGCATCATTGTGTAGCACTCAGTACTTAAGGACAAGCAAATGTGGGTCATCATACTGTAGCTCCCTGATGCGATCATCTAATGAAGACCGAGAAACAACACAAGCCAACACTCGGCTCGTCTCCGAAATAACCAACCTCACTAGACGATTGGCTAGGGCCTGATTGTCATAAGCAAATGGCCTCTCCCCAACTAGGATATAAGCTAGGCTGCCCATACTGACCGCCTTCCGACTCAAAGCATCGGCCACAACATTGGCCTTCCCCGGATGATACAATATAGTGATGTCATAATCCTTAAGCAACTCCAGCCACCTCCGTTGTCTCAAATTAAGGTCCTTCTGTCTGAATAGGTGCTGAAGACTGCGATGATTCGTGTACACCTCACAGGAGACACCATACAGGTAATGCCTCCAAATCTTCAGTGCGTAAACTATGGCTGCTAGCTCCAAATCATGAACAAGGTAGTTCTTCTCATGGGTCTTCAACTGGCGAGAAGAATAAGTAATGACTCTACCCTCCTGCATCAATACACAACCAATGCCAACTCTTGAGGAATCACAATACACAGTATAAGAATCTGAAGCTGACGGCAGTATCATGACTAGTGCTGTGGTCAGTGCTGTCTTGAGCTTCTGAAAGCTCTCCTCGCACTCATCGGACCATATAAAAGGAACACCCTTCTGAGTCAATATAATCAAGGGTGAAGCAATAGAAGAGAATCCCTGAACGAGTCGACGATAATACCATGCCAATCCTAGGAAACTACGGATCTCAGTAATTGAGGTCGGTCTGGGCCAACTCTGCACTGGCTCTACCTTCCTCGGATCTACCTGAATACCATCACGGGACACCACGTGTCTTAAGAATGCCACGGACTCAAGCCAGAACTCACACTTGGAGAACTTGGCATACAACTTCTCCTCCCGCAATCTCTGTAACACAACTCTAAGATGCTGAGCATGCTCCTCCTGGCTACGAGAGTACACCAGGATATCATCTATGAACACAATCACGAAGGAGTCCAAATATGGCCGAAATACACTATTCATCAGATGCATGAAAGCGGCTGGGGCATTGGTTAGTCCAAAAGACATCACAAGAAACTTATAATGCCCATACCTCGTCCTGAAGGTTGTCTTCATAATATCAGACTCTCTAATCTTCAGCTGGTGGTAGCCTGAACGAAGATCAATCTTCGAGAATACCCTAGCTCCTTGGAGCTAATCAAATAAATCATCGATGCGAGGCAGAGGATACTTATTCTTCACTGTTACCTTGTTCAGCTACCTGTATTCAATACACATCCTCATAGAGCCATTATTCTTCTTAACAAACAAGACCGGTGCACCCCACGGCAACACACTCGACCGAATGAACCCCTTATCTAGGAGTTCCTGGAGCTGCTCCTTCAATTCCTTCAGCTCCATTGGTGCCATCCGATATGGAAGAATGGAAATAGGCTGAGAGCCTGGCACCAAATCGATCCCAAAATCAATGTCCCTGTCTAGCGGCATGCCCGGCAGGTCTGAGGGAAATACATTAGGAAAGTACCGCACAATGTGAATAGAATCAATACTGGAGTCTGAGCCTCGACCTCCGCACAAATGCCAAATAAGAAAGACATCCATTTCCAACCATTCGTTGGGCCTTGAGGAAAGATACTACCCTGCTGGGTACATAATCAGTCGTGCCTCACCACTCAATCCTCTGAATTCCCACCATAGCCAAGGTGACTGTCTTAGCATGACAGTCCAGAATAGCATGACATGGAGATAACCAATCCATGCCCAATATAACATCAAAATCAATTATGCTGAGAAGCAATAGGTCCACTCGGGTCTCCAGACCCCCAATAGTGACCAGACAGGACCGGTAGACATGGTCCACAACAATAGTATCCCCTGTCGGGGTAGATACATGCATTGGCAACTCAAGACACCCTCGGGTCGTGCCCAAATGAGGAGCAAAATATGTAGACACATAAGAGTAAGTAGAACCGGGATCGAACAACACTACGGCATCTCTATGGCAGACTGAAAAAATACCTGTAATGACAGCATCAGAAGCAACGGCCTCAGATCGGCCCTGAAGAGCATAATATCTAGCCTGTCCGCCTGATCGGCCTTCCCCTCGAGGGCGACCACTAGTTGACTGACCCTCACCCCTAGCTGGCGGGGCGGGTGCTGAAGTAGAAGGACCAGATGACAAGGGCTAGCCCCTCTGCTGATAAGATCTGGAAACAAGACGGGGACAGTCTCTACGGATTTGCCCAAACTCTCCACACTCGAAGCAACTCCCTGGTGGTGGGGGCTGAGACTAATAAGGACCCCTAGCATTGGAGTGTCCAGCTAAAGAACTAGGCCGAGAAAAACCCTGGACAGATGGGGCTGGTGAAGAACTCTGAGCTAGCATAGCGTTGAGAGACAGCTGGCTCTGGTGCGAACCTTGATAACCCTGGCTAGAAGACCATCTACATCGATCTGAACGGCCTGACTGTGAAGACCTGAAAGAGCGACCTCGGCTCTGCTGACCCTGGCCTCTGGTCTGAGTGCAACTAGAACTAGCTGATCGTCGAGGCCTCTTGGCCTCCCTCTCATCCCGCTCTCTACGATGATGTGTCTCTATGTCGCGAGCGATATCCACAACATCCTCAAAAGTACGGCTCAAAACCCTCTCTCTGGTCATCAGAATATGGATGGGATAGATAAGGTCGTCCACAAAATGTCCAATCCTCTCTCTGTCGATAGGAACCAGCCACGGTGCATATCTAGACAACTCTGTAAACCTGATCTCATACTTTGACACTGACATGTCTCCCTGGTGGAGACCCTCAAACTGCCTACGCATCTCCTCTCTCTGAGATTGAGGCACCCATTTCTCCAAGAACATAGTGGAGAACATTGGGCATGATAGTGGTGCTGCCCCTGCTGGTCTGCGGCGCTCATAAGCCTCCCACCAAGTGAAGGTTGGCCCCTGAAACTAAAAGGTAGTGAAGGATACACCACCGGACTCCAAGATCCCTGCTGTATAGAGCATCCGATGGAACTTGTCCAGAAAACCTTGGGCGTCCTCGCCCGGAGCACCAGTGAACACTGGAGGAGATAACCTGGTGAACCTCTCGAGACGACACTGCTCATCGTCAGTCATAGCTGGGACCCTGTCCCCCTGAACCTGATCTGCTGGCTAAACTAGAACCACATACTGAACTAGAGGAGCCTCAGGTGTCTGCAGGCCCTGCACTGCCGGCTCTGGAGTACGTGCTGCGGGGGTCTAATGACCACCCCTAGTCCCTGATGCAGCTGCTGCGGGGGTCTAATGACCACCCCTGGTCCCTGATGCAGCTGCTGCGGTGGTAACTGAAACCGCCTGTGCCAGGCTAGTGCAAATTGCTAATATCTACGCTAGGGTCTCCTGTAGACCCGGAATGACAATGGGCACAGCTGGTGCCTGAACTGGCGCTGCTGGAGCCTCAACAACTGGAGGCTGTGTGTCAGCTGGCACTGCCTCAGTTGCCCTACCTCCGCCACGACCACGGCCGCGTCCACGGCCTCTAGCAGGTGGTAGTGGTGGTCGTCCACCTCATCCGGAAGCTCGAGTTCTCACCATCTGCGAGAGAATAGAATGTCAAAGTTCATTTTAAATAAAACATAATCGCACGACAAGAATTCCAAGAATTGAAACTTTCCTAAAAGGTTTGTAGCCTCCCGAGGATAAGTACAGACATCCCCGTACCAATCCACGAGACTCTACTAAACCGGCTCATGACTCGCGAGACCTGTTAACCTAGGCTCTGATACCAACTTGTCACGACCCAGACCCCGGTCGTGATGGCGCCCAACATAATGCTAGCCAAGCCCGACCATGTTATCCATTAACCAGCCAATTATTAATTTCAGGTGATCAAGTAAAACTTAAATAGCAAGTGTTCATATCAAAATGATAAACATGATAGTAGAAGCATAGAAAATACGGTCCCAACCAAATCGTGGTGTCGCAAGTCTGAGCCTCTACAGATAAAATAGCCTATACAAACAAGTCTAGGCAAAATGAAAGCAACAAAATGATAAAGAAGGAGAAAATAGGTTCTGCGGACATGAGCAGCTACCTCGTAGTCTCCGCATAATAGATATGAATAAGCAGCTGCGACAGCTCAACTGCTCTCTGGCACCTGTGAATCTCCACAAAAAGTGCGGGGGAGTGGGGTGAGTATATTTCAACTCAGTGAGTAACAATAATAAACAATAACTGAAAATAAGAACTCCAGTACTATCACTAAACAATTCTAAGGCAACCCCATAGATAAGTCATCACTATGGTGAATACTCTCATCTCCAGCCCACATCTATCTCAACAAGGTCCCACACTGACCAAATCCTCACTCGTACCGCTACGGTGTACATCCAACTCAATGTATGTAAATATGTACATATGTCTATAATGTATAAGTATTTAAGTACGTATATGGATATGTATAAGTATAATGCTGCGGCGTGCAGCCCGCACCAATACATATAACGTTGCGGCATGCAGCCCGCTCCATTTAACGTCGACGGCGCTCACTGGGGGCGTATACAAACTTCGGAGGGGCTCCCTGGGCCCAAGCACTATGTTGTTACGTCGGTCCTAGTAACTGTCAGTGGATTGTTCGGATCGAACATTTGGCAAAGACTTGAGGTACAACTGCTCGACGTTCGCAGTGGTGAAGTTCCTTTCTACCTTATCCTTTATTTCATTTCAGACAGCTTTACTTTTATTTAGACCATTATTTATATTATTCAAGTCGCTCGTGCACTTGTGACATTAGATTTGGGATTATATCTAGATATTGTGGTTATTATGATTTTTCTACTTTTATTTCAGCTCTATTTCAGTTACTCAGTTTAATTGTATCAGTTAATTTAATTTGTTAAAATGGCTAGAATTTGTTCTAACATTGGCTATTAGGTGCCATCACGGTCCAGAGGGTGGGGATTCCGGGTCGTGACAGGGAGTTAGTGCAAAATTCATGCAAAGTAAAAAAAATTAACTCCTTGAAGATCCACACTAATGCAACGCATGGCGCCAGTGTAGTTTCGCTGCACAATTATCCCACTTCAGCTTGGAAAGGGTAGTTTCGCTCGGGTCCGTTCCTACATAGTATAAATACATCAAAAATACATTTTTAGAGGACTTTGGACCTTGAAATTTTTTGGAGAGCATTAGAGGCTACAAGGCTTACAATTTCATGATTTTTCCATCAATTCAATATGGAAGTTTTGTAACGTTAGCTTGATGTTTTCTTACTTTTTAATTATATTTGTGATGAATTTCTCCATAATTATGGAGTAGTTTACCTTAGATTTTGACGGATATGGTACTTTGATTGATATTTGGTGGATTTTAACTCTAGCTCTTTGCATGAATTCATTTATGGAGCTTTGAATTGATTGCAACTTTATCACCAGTTTATTTAATCGAAAGAAGAATATTTTGGTAATTATCTTTGCAGTGTTTTGTTTGGTTTAATTTAGTGGTTCTTTTAAGTAATTGAAAGAGCTTGTTGAATTGTTGATTATAAATCAAGTTAGGAGAATATTCGAGAGACGTTTCTTAAAGACTAACTATTAACGCGTGCTTGCATATTTTTACCGTACTTATATTAATTCACCTCGTAGAGTTAAGATTTAATTGAAAGAGGAGTCTTGACTACGTATTTGAATTAATCATCAAATGAACTCGTGAGGATCAATAGATCACTAGAGTGTATTAAATATGTCCTTGTATTTGTATACTTGTCATTTTTTGTGAACTCTCCACATATTTCATTGAATTTTTGAGTACTTGCTACCTACTCTCAGCATATATATATTAAATAACTCCTCCTAATAAGGTTTAGGCATATAAAAAAAAATCTCCTACTTCTATTTTTCATATTAATTAGATTTTGAACACTTATTTTTAAAATTTACATCACTTAATTAATTAACTTTTAGGGGCGATACCCATGTTTTTTAATAAGTGAATTTCGAGAAAACATGCAGAATGGTATTATTTTGATGACAATTTCAATATCGTACTACTTCATCAAGCTAGTACGGAGTAATAAATAAATTAAAAAACAGCTAAACAAAAGACTTCCATGTTGTTTTAATTTATAATCAGCAAAATCCAGAAACAACTCATAAATCCTCCGCAAACAACCTGAACCTCCATTTTTCCTTTTTCCCACCATCCCTTCTTCCCCCTGTGCCCCCCCCCCCACCCCCCTCACCCCCCAATTGTTATTTTTCTTCTTGTCATATCATTCAATCTAGCACGCGAACACGTTCTTCAGTTTCCTCTCTAAACTCCTTCTCTCTCGTTCTTTCAATCTTTGTAGTAAGTCGCGTCAAAATTCTCTGTTTATATCTGTTTTTGTTTGACTTTGTGAGAAGACAAGAGGGAATACCCAGAAACTGAAATGACAAGAATACCACTTGAATTTGGTCTAGGGCCAAAGTGGTGGGAGGAGATCAATGAATCTGTTGAATGGCAAGATGGAATTTTCTACTCTCTCTGTTCTGCCTTTGCTCTTGTCTCCTCCGTTGCCCTTGTAATTATTCTCTCTCTCTCTCTCTCTCTCTCTCTCTCTAATTCTCACTGTAATATGATTACAAGAAAGAATGTGTTTTGTATTATGAATTTAAATTGGACGTGGGTAATTGTCAAGAATTAGTTTTTGTTTTTTCTGAATTTATCTATCTCAGTGAAGTTGAGGAGTTGAAAAAGATAACATCTTTATGATGAAATTGCTGTTTAGTTGATGATACAAAGTTCAATACTTGGTGCAGATAGGGATGTTTGGTAGGTAAGGTCTTGGGTTTCTGTGGAAACTGAATTACTGGGGTTTAACTATGATTAATTGACGTTTAGTTAACTGTTGTTGTCATTATTATTATTATTATTATTTAGGGGGGTGGGGGGGGTTGGTTTCATTAGTTGCATGCCATTAATTTATGGATGTATTTTATCTACTTTTGTGGTGTATCAGATTTACTTTCTCTATGATTCTCAGTTGGATGTAGAACTTCTGGTTGAGTGTATGTGTTGACCATGTGCAGATTCAATTAATAAGAATACAGTTGAGAGTACCTGAATATGGTTGGACGACACAAAAGGTTTTCCATCTCATGAACTTTGTTGTAAATGGAGGTAACACAAAGTTAGCACTTAGCATAAATAATATGTTGTGATTTTTGCATCAGTGAATTTATCTTAAATATAAATCTACTTTCCACAGTTCGTGCGATTGTCTTTGGATTTCACAAACAAGTGTTTTTGTTCCATCCCAAGGTAAGTTCTTTGGATTATCCGTGATGTTTTTTGTTGTGACTTTAACAACTATAGTTCTGCTGTCTTCCTGTTCTGTTTCAATAGCACTTGACAATTTATGAATAAATTGCCTGTCGTTATATTCAATTTCCTCCCAAGTTTCTTTACCCGTTTAAATTTTGTTGTTTCTGAAGTTAATATCCCGCTCACTGACTAATCTTATAGTCTACTAGCAATATACATGTCAATAATGGCCACCCTTATATGTTTAATGTGTGAGCCTATGTAATTAAAATTTGTTTAGATTTTTTATTTCATATTACTTCTAAAGATTATCGTAACTACTCCTTCTTCTACAGGCTCAGCTATTGGGAATAGTTGGCAGTACTAAATTTGGGCAAGCACTTTAAATTTGTGGGTTCTTTCCCGAACTGTAGCAGTTTAGTTGCTACCTTCAACATTTAGCTTTAAAACCTATTAGCCCCCTATGAGCTCTATACTAGGAAAAAATTTTGTCCATGGATAGCACCTTGATAACCAAATGACTGTGGTTTTCTGTCACTTTACTTAAAAGTTATCTTTTTTCTTTGTCTTGATTATATTGATGCATAAATTAGTAGCTGTAGCTACCACCAAATTAGCTGGGATCAAAGTGTTAGATGGGCCTAAAGGCAAGAAAATGCGAAAATTTACATAGAATAAGACTGCAGTTTGCAAATGTAACTCCAGGGCTCATTGTCGTGGCAGCTGTTTTACCCATTATGTTTTTGGTGTTAATGATGTGAGAAGAAGAATTTAATACATACCACTACTGCCTCTTGAGCTGCTTCGCTGTTGTTTCCCGGTCGGCATTAATTTTTACTCCATGTTAAACCAGGTGCTGACTTTGGTATTATTGGATCTACCGGGCCTGCTTTTCTTCTCAGCGTATACACTTCTTGTTCTATTTTGGGCTGAGATATATCACCAGGCAAGTGAATCTGTAGCATCCTGCAGGCATAATATTGACCCGTCAACTCTAACATTTTGCGCTTGTATAACTGATCAGGCTAGAAGTTTACCAACAGATAAGCTGAGAACCTTCTATATTTCAGTAAATGGTGCAATATACTTCATACAGGTTTGCTATATGCTTTGCCTCTTCATTTACTAGTAGCCTTTCTTTGTTACTTGGTAAGGATATATACTGGGTTAGGTATTGGTAATTAATTTTTGTAATAATATATTTATTTTGCATCCGAGAATGTTTATAATACTGGGTTAAATTTAGCCTTGAAACAGGGATTACATTATCCTAATTCCCGGTATCTTCCTTTCTGTTAGGAATAGAGCGCTTATAAAGATAAAGTAGTACATTTTTCTTGATTTCTAGGTGAATAACCTAACCGACTCCCTTGCACCAAAGTTGACGCGCTACTCGAGTCTCTTAGACTTCTGTCTCAGTGTATAAAACTAAAAAAATGATTTTGCATCAGGCTTGTATCTGGGCGTACCTCTGGATAAACGACAATAGCACTGTGGAATTCATCGGGAAGATATTTATAGCAGGTGAATCTTTGTATTCAGTTTCTTATATATACTGAAGGTTAGAACTGTTTTCAGAGTTTACTTTCTCATTAATCTTATCATTTTATTACAATTGGTGCAGTTGTATCATTTATTGCTGCATTAGGATTTTTGCTGTATGGTGGAAGGTGAACTGCTATTTCTTGGTGCATTTATCTTCTTAGCCGTACAACCTTACGCCATACCTTAGACATAACTGATTTTGTATACTTCTTCTTGTGGACTTCTCTTTTTATTATCATCAGGTTATTTTCTATGCTGAGACGCTTCCCCATCGAATCTAAAGGGAGAAGAAAGAAGCTTAATGAGGTTTGCGCCTTCAGCCATTTATCTTCTTATTAGTTGGATATAACTTGTTTGGTGTTCTTTGGATAGGTGTAGTGCAGTAAATGCATGCATGTAATTTTTCAAATTCTTTCCTAAAAAACAAAATTCTCTCCCCTACCGACCATTTAGGAAAAAATTGCTTAAAACTTGGAAGTCTATGAGTCGTGATGGTTTTGCTCATTCTCTTCTGGGATTTTTCAGCTATAGCAGAATGTACGAAGAAATGACAAAATCTGCCACTGTATGTCTATTGAAGTTAGCACTCTAATCATCATGGAAACAGTCAAAAGCTAATTTGATATATGTATACAACAATATGCAAAGTGTCTTTATAAACTGAGAAAGAACTATGTGCATTCACTGTACAGTTGGTTCAATGAGAATGCAGCTGATTATTTAAAGTATATGTCAAAACGGATGCAATTTTAAGTGCTTTCGTTTTTGGGGTTCCTCTACAGATGAACAACCAAGAATTGATAATAACAAAATTTCGCTTAGGTTCTTAGGGAGTTAAGATTCTTGTCAAGATCTGTTAGCTAATGAATGCCTATACTTTTTGTTAATTGAAATTGGAGGATGAAATGCATTCACAATATTGCTACACCTACCAACTTCAATAGAACATTTTCTTGGTTGACCTGCGTATTCTAAAAATCCTTTACTTCTAAGAATTGAATTATTCTCTTGTTATTTGATATGCTTTTGTTGTAAGTCTCATTTATGTCAGTAGAGTTGAATGCATGACATCGTACTTCTCAAGGTCTCATGCTCTAAGGTGTTTCACATGGATATGACGTGTATATGATTCCAGGTTGGATCTGTAACTGCCATTTGTTTCACTTGTTTCCTCATTCGATGCTTTGTGGTAAGGCTCTTTTTCCCTCACCTTTTCTCTTCTATATACTTTTAACCTTTTATTTTGTGGTCACTTAATGGCCTCCACGTGCCAATTAAATTTGCCAAAACATTGATCAAACAACTCTCTCACCTCGCCTATGAGGAAGTCAAAGGGCATCAAGGTTTAATTGGTTTCTTTTGCAAGTTAGAGGTGAAAAGTTGTGGTTATTTTAACATAATAAGATTTAAGTTATGCCCACGCTTGCCGCCATGCTCACCTCCTGCAGAAGAAAATAAAAAAAGAACTACCCTATCACATAGAAGCACCTGAGTATTGATATTTGATACGGAAAAAGGTTAGGTTTGAAAGCAACTGTTGCTTTGAGCTTGAGAGTCAAGGCGGCCTTAATCCTTAATAGTTCCTTACTTTTAGAGGTATTAGTATCCAGCCAATGATCAAATCCTCTTTCAAATGACCCAATAGTTATTAATGCCAGTGCCACCAGCTTTCATGCCTGTGAAACTTCTTTATTGCTGCTAATCTTTCTCACTGCAGGTTGTGTTATCGGCTTTTGATGCTGATGCGACACTAGATGTCTTGGACCATCCAGTTCTAAATCTGATGTACTACATGGTATGCATTGTTTCCTTTTCCATGCTCCTTGGATACACTCTATCCCTCCTCTCTCTCTCTCTCTCTCTGATCACGTTCTTCTGTGGTGGCAGCTCGTGGAAATTCTTCCTTCAGCTCTTGTGCTTTACATCCTGCGGAAACTGCCTCCAAAACGAGTATCTGCTCAATACCACCCTATCCGTTAGCTGCATCAGGTGTATATCTTCAGTCCTATAATTTCCTAATGGTTGCAGCAATCGAAGTTAGTGGAGTTGTGCTGGAGGTATGGAGCTGGAGAAGAGGATCAAGGAGTGTAAATCGTGGAATATCTCAATTCTTTCGCCAGTTGCAGAGACCTGCCGTCCTTACAGTTTTATTACTTTGTGGTTTGAGGTTTTTGAAGACAGGAAGTTTAGAATTTTGTATATTTGTGGAACACAGAAGATTAAGAAAATTAGTCTCATCACTTCAACGTGGTTGGTTTTGTCCCTGATTTAGTCTCTTGTACTGTTTGACTGTTAAGTGTATTGCTGCATGTCCCTGTACTATAGGATCCCTTTGTATTTGCCAACCCAATTTACCAGTGATAGGGGAAATGTCTTAAGTGACTACTTGTTTCAGATTTCTGTTGTCAGTTTCATTTTGCTTTTCAATCAAGTTGTCTCTCTTAATTTAACAAAGACCTGTTCTGTTTCGAGTCCGAAACTTTTTTGATAATTTTTTTTGACAAAAAGTACATTTTTAATGCTAAAAAAAAGGTTACACAAATAGGTATTTCGCATTATACTGCGAATTATTTTAACAGAAATTTAGCCGTTAAAGTAATTCGCAGTGTAATACTGCGAATTATAAATTAAAAAAATTATAATTCGCAGCACAGTACTGTGAATTATTTTTAAAAATTGACTAGCGGCCCACCAATTAACTGACATAATAATAATAATTCAAACAAATAAAACATAGTACTATACTGCGAATTAATTATTAAATTTTTCTACAAGAGAGTAATTTTTTTCACATGGGTTTCATTTTTTCACAATTAACTAATTTTATTTTGGTTGTGTTACGGGTTGCTCAAGTCTGAGTTTATTATATCCTAATTGGGTCTTGTTTAATTGTGCAGATTTTATTTTCTTAGTGAAAATACTTATTTATCACATAAGTAATTACACTTAATTGAATCTCTTTAGAATCTTAATAAGTATTAAATTCAATTTATTAAAATCGTTAAGGTAATAATAACATTGAAATTTCTTCTAATAGTATTCCTAACACACTGTAGTTGTAGTCTACCATTTCACTCTTACTCTTTCAAATATTCAAATCAACTTTGTTTGCTTTCTTTAAAAATATTTCTGAAATAAATTGTCTAATATTTGAGATTTGGTTTTAACAACTTAAAGTTGACTTTAGGACGATCCACTTTGGGTAAAAAATAGTTTCTTAACAATGTAAGTCCAAATCATTTTTCCTTAAGACAAAGACAAATGTTTTCAGCGGTGATTTTTTGAGTGAATTTGATTCTCTAAAACACAATTAAATTTATACTTAGTATTAATTAACTTTGATTTGACCGGTTAATCGTAATTAGCGGATCATAGAGGGTGCATTAAGAACCTTCCCTATATAATTAATTAGAACTCTTACCTAGAATTTTTAAGTTAAGAAAATATTAAAATTAAGTTAATTTTAAGCATTACTTAGTTATAATTGATGTCCTAATTCACCATTAAAATAATTACGTGGCGACCCTCTTTAATTTATGCGTTTGAATTATTGTTATGTCAGTTAATTGGTGGGGCCAAATTAATAAAGGTACTGCGAATTAGTCAATTTTTTTAAAAAATAATTCACAGTATTGTACTGCGAATTATAAATTTTTTTTAAAATAATTTGCAGTATAATACTGCAAATTAGTTAATTTTTTTATAATTCGCAGTATTATACTGTGAATTACTTTAACGGCTAAATTTCGGTTAAAGTAACTAGCAGTATAATACTGCGAAATACCTATTTGTGTAATCTTTTTTTTAGCGTTGAAAATTAGTTTTTTGTCCAAAAAAATCATAAAAAAAATTTCGGACTCTTCCGGTTTCAAAACCTCTTGTAGCTTTGATTTCTCTCTATCAAGTTCAGATACATCCGTACAAGCTTAAGCCAGTGCAATTAACGTACGGCTAAAATATGTGGGCATTGATTATGTGGAATATTAACAGTATGAGCAACAAATCTCACAGCAACTAGCCTAGTCATCACTACTGATTCCTCAGCAAATAAGAACATACATTAATCTTTTTTATTTTTTATTTTATATACTATTTAGTTTTATTAAATAGGTTTAGAACCTCTCATTAATTTTTGACTTTAGGCCACATATTATTGTTAGAACCATTTCATTTTTCTAAGTTTAATGTTAGCGAAATGACTTTGAATTGGTACGAAGGAGTACAACACCCTCCTCAATCGGCTAATCAAATTCAAAGCAGCCAACTTCTTTTGAATGGATCAGCAATAAAACTATCGATTCTTGAGAATCTAATATTGGACCACCTTTATCCGGTTGCCTCTGTCACGGATAATATGCGCCTGAACATCTGTCTGTCCCATCCACAAGTGCTCCCAGAAAATGTCTAGTATGCTTAGGGGTTGATCACGCTATTAATAATCCCCTCATAAAATTCTACTTAAGGAAGCACGATATTTGGTTAGTCATATACGCATTACTAGGGAGAGTTTGGTTGATCACTTTAAAAAGATAATATCCATGTCACCATGTGACTAATCTAATGTTTCATTTGCAGCATTAAACATTATACCGACATAGCATATGATGAATTCAATATATTAATAAGTAATTTTATACAAGATGCATGAATACAAATATGTGTATATTAACCATAAGTGAATATGAATATCTAAAGACAAAAATATTGTTAAAATGGTCATACTTGTCATTCTAAGTGTTATTAATCACCTTTCAACATTAATTGGTGCATAGCAAATACTACTTCTGGGTCAATGTTTACTTAAAGCCTGTTTTAGCGTGCTTCAAAAATTAGTCTATTTTAAAAAGTATTTTTTAAAAAACTTAAGCAGTTGGCATTTAGCTAATCAATTTGAGAAATACTTCTGTGCAACAATTAGTATTCAACCAGATTTTTGAAAAGTAATTCTAAATATATTTTAAAAAAAATATTTTTTTCTGTTTCTTATCAACTTCTGCTTCTACACAAGAGCACCTTTTCCGTTCTAAAAGTTTAGCCAAATACCTTAACTTTGAAAGAAACACTTCTACCCAAAAACAATACAACAACAACATACCCAGTATTATTCTAAATCGTGGGGGTCTATGGAGCGTAGTGTGTATGCAGACCTTACCCTTACCTTATGGATAGAGATATTGTTTCCAATAGACCCTCGGCACATGAAAGCATAAGCACCACATTAATGAAGATATAGATAAAAAGGGACAATATCAAAAAGCCATAAAGGATCACATTATGAACACCCTTAGACTACCTACTCTACTACCCTAATCCTCGACTTACATACCTTCCTATCAATAGGTCATGTCCTCGTTTAGCTGAAGCTGCCACATGTCTTGCCTAATCACCTCTTACTACAACTTCCTTGGTCTACCTCTACCTCTTCGTAGGCCCTCCAATATCAACTTCTCACACTTCCTCGCCGGGGTGTCTGTGCTACTCCTCGTTACATGATCAAACCACCTAAGCTGCGCTTCCCGCATCTTGTCCTCAATAGGGCCACACCCACCTTATCGCGAATAACCTCATTTATGATCCTATCTAGCGTGGTGTGCCCGCATATTCATATCAATATCCTCATATCTACTACCTTTATCTTCTAGACACCAGCGATCTTGACTGGCCAACACTCAGCCCCATGCAATATCGTTGGTCTGACCACAACTTTGTAGAACTTACCTTTAAATTTTGGTGGCATTTTCTAGCCACACAAAACACCAAAGCGAGTCTCCATTTCATCTATCCTGTCCCAATACAATGTGTGATATCTTTATCAATCTTCCCACTCCCCTTGAATAATAAATCAAGGGTACTTAAAACTTCCTCTCCTAGAGATAACCTGCAAGCACAGTCTTGTCTACCCTTCCAATCATTGAGTCTCGCTACTGAAATTACACTCCAAGTATCCGTCTTGGTCCTGCTCAACTTGAAATCTTTAGACTCCAGGGTCTGCCCCCATACCTCTAAATACGCGTTCACACCATATCGCATCTCGCTAATCAATACAATATCATCTACAAATAACATGCACCATGGCATTCCCTACACTACAACATAATATATTTATAGCTACGAAATCTTTGCTATGAATTTAAAAATCATGGCTAATACCTAACAATAGCCACAAAAATTAGAATTTCCTGGCTATTTACAAATTCGTAAAATTTGCCAGCCACGAAAAATAAATTGGTAAAGCTAATTCCTCATTTTTGCTATAATTGTTAACAATCGTAGCAATAACTATCTAAATAGCTACAAATGTTTTGCTACAATAAACTTGTGTAGCTAATCATAAGTTTTTGCCATGCATTAAAAGTTATTGTAGCAATAGTAACTTTATAGCTACAATAAGTTATTTAAAATAAAATATTGTAGCTAAATAAATACATTTGCTTCAAATTATAAAAAGTTGTGGCAATAATATAGCTATGTATTTATTATTATGACAAAATATTGTAGCTAATTGTTATTTTTTACCATAAACTGAAAGTTACTGTAGCAAAAAGAACCTTTTAACCATACTAAATAATTTAAAATAAAATATTATAGCTAAATAAATATTTGTGCTTTAAGTACTGAAAATGCGTGGTAAAGGCTTAGTAATTACAATTATTTGTCATTATGGAATAATCTAGCCACAAATTTATTGCTATGATAATATTTTGGTAGCTAGTTATTAGATTTTGCCACGAGTTGAATCTTACTATGGTAATAATAATCTTTTGGGCATATTAAATTATTCGAAAATACCTAATGAGTATTTTTTATTCAAGTTATAAAGAATAAACATAGTTGGCTTGAATAAATCAAAATGGTTGCCAAAATAAAAATCTGAATATTTCTCAATTACGAAAAATCATGACAAGAGTTATCCAACACTATTAGGTAATGAAAAGTTAATGTCAAAGGTAACAGTTACATTTTTCTTAAATATAGGAAAATAGTAATTGTATATAATAATGGAAGAAAATAGTAATTGTATATGAAATTAAAGAATTGTTTAACTTTCAAATAACTAATATTACAGCAATTTTTGCCAATACTCCGGATTTTGTTATGCGACTTTTTGAATATGATAAGACTGGTTGTACTGATATTCAACCAAGCCGGTTGACTACTACTTTGATTAGAAATAGTACTCAGACTAATGTAAATATAAGGATAAATGTAAACGGAGGCCATGATGATAATTCCAATAGGATGACTATGGCAACTATATATCCTAGTACTGTTTTGTATGCTACTAACATCTCTGTACGCAATGTTTAAATTTTAATATATATATAAATTACCTTTTTCACCAAAAAAAAACTAATAGTAGTTAAACGGTACTACTCTTTTGTTTTATTGTAGGTACTTTTCCTACCTTTATTTGTATTTATGGTATTTGTATTTTTCCCCTTTATATTTATGGTATTGTATTAAGAAGCAAAATATATAGGAAAAGAAACACAAACTAAATCCCTAAACCAAAACCTAAACTTTCTCTATCTCAGCCGCCACTCTCCCTCCCCAAGTAGTCGGCAATTCAAGGCTGCGAGAAAGACAAAAGGATCAATAAGAGTGTATCCCGATTGCGATTTTTATTTATGAACAAAAATTTTAAGTTTTTGGTTCGTCTCTACCGTGGTAAGCTCATTTCTCTATATTATAGTATTTTTGAATCTTCTTACGTCTACTTGAGTTTGGAGTTTTTAGTTCAATTTTACGGGTTGTTCAAGTAATTTGATAGATATTATGCCTTATTTTTTGATGAGTGGTGAGTGCAATTATAAATATTTGATTTATTTTATGGCTTACACCTAATTGATTTGGGTTTCTGCTTCAATTGTTTATTTTTTATTTATAGGATGCTCAAGAAAAGAGTGACTTTGAGAAATTTTATTATCTTCTAATGTCAAATTGTAAGTTTTTTTCCAAATTCTTAATTTTATGATGTTTATTTAAATGCTTTTTCTTTCCTTCTCTAGTTTAGTTTTTTTAAGCTGATACATGGCTAAGTTTTTCTTATTCTATGATTCATAAATTTTTTAATTATTAATTGTAAATGCATCTAACATGTATATGTTCTGATAATTCAAATATAAATTTCTCACCAATATTTTTATTTCAGTCGTGATAATAGAGAGTGCTTCATATATTCCTGAATGCATAACGATCAACGGGTGCGATGAGGTTGGCAACATAAATCATCAAGATCAAACGTGGGTGACAACGTGAATCATCAAGCAAATGCTTATATTCGTCTAATATGGAATGCCGGACACTATTTCTGATCTCTATTACCATAAAACCTCACATCGGCTAGTTCTTTTCTTCAGATTTTAGTTATTGTAGAAGAGTTATGTATTGCAGATGCTATCAATTAATTAATATAAATGTGTATCTTGGAATTTATTTTGTGAAAATTTTTACATATCGATTTGTGTAAAAGAAGTTATGTCTCAAGCAAATAAGTTATTACTATTAGTTTTAATACAATATGTACATCCATAGAATAATTAGAAAATTTTAGACAAAAATAAAATAGCGAAGTTACAGGGTGATAAGAACTATCATCTTTGCTAAAATTAATAATATATCAAAAATTAATAATAAAATAATCTAATCTCGATTTTTTTGTATGATTTGTAGCCATAAAACTTTGTCTGTAGCTAAACAAAAATACATTTGCCACGAACTAATATATGAAAGCAGCTACATGTCTTAACTTCCGTGGCAAATAAATTTAAAATATTTGTTACGCTATATCACTTTGTGGCTACCATATTAGCTGCAAATTAATTTATTGTGGCAAGAGTATAAAATTATTTGCTACAAATATATTTGTCGTGGTAAAAGTATAAAATCATTTGCTATGAATATAGCTACAACACAAAATATTCGTAGCAATAAGTATTAATCCTTAGCCACGGGTCATGTAAAGTTTGTAGCTAACTTTTAGCTACGCTACATTTTGCTACGAATACTACGGAAAAAAATATTGTGGCTAAAGTGTTTAGCTACGAAAATTTTCATAATTAGCTACGTTATGTTTTGTAGCTATAAATGCATTATGTTGTAGTGCTATATGTGGTGCATCAGTACGTCCATCGTCAGAGCAAACAAAAAAGGCTGAGTGCCAACCCTTGATTCAACCCCATCATAATCGAAAAATGATCTGAGTCCTCACCCACCATCTTCGCTTGGGTCTTTGCTCCATCATACACGTCCTTAGTCAGCCTAAATTAGGCAAGATATACACATCTAGCCTCCAAACATCTCCACAAACCTCCCTCAGAACTTTATCGTACGCCTCTTTTAAGTTGATGAACACAATATGCAATTCTTCTTTCTCTCCCTATGCTGCTCCATCAATCTCCTAACAAGGTGGATAGCTTTGTAATCGAACACCCCGGTATAATCCTGAATTGGTTCTTAGAAATAGACACACTCCTCTTCACTCTTAGCTCTACCCCACTCTCTCTGACTTACATAGTATGGCTTAGCAGCTTGATATCTCGATAGCCAAAAATAATACTTTCGACAAAAAAAAAACACTGCCAAACAAGCTATTATATATGTTTGACTGAGGGAGGGTAGAACTTTTGGGTTTTTCATGGTGTCAAAGAGTTGAACAATAATTTTTTTGTGTTGTCAAAGATTTGAACAATAAAAATAGATGGCGAGTGCCTGATCGAATTGATGAGGTCATGTAGGAACAAGGTTCAAGTCTACCGATCTGTTAGGATGCCTCAGCTGCATACATCACTGCACTTCCACTTGACACATATCGTAAAGAAAAAGTGCTGGTCTCGTCGTGACCTTCTCTTGAATTCTAAAAAAAACTCCTGTCGCTCCATCCCCGCAGGGCAGAGAACCCGTCACTGTCTCGACTTTGCTACCGGAGGCTCTGGGAAGTCGGAATAGGAGATCACTCATCTTGGGGTAGGCTTACTACTAAATACTTTTAGCAGTTATCTGCTCCGCAATTAGCTACCCAACGTTCACCGTAGGCACGATAACTAGTACATCAAAGGTGCGTCCTTCCCGATCCTCTCGTACTAAAGAAAAGTTGCATCGTTCTTTCTCCTTCTCTTTATCTTCTTAGAAATATATACAAGGATATTTTGGTTTGCATAATCACTTTACTACAATCAAACGTGGCATTTTATTGTAGTTACTTCGAAAATACTTGTGCATAGTCAAATCCTTAATCTGGATAGGTACTAAAATAATTCCTTTTTATTCTGAACTTATGTTATTTTTAGGTGTCCTTTGTGAATCTCTTTGTTATTTAGGCTTTCATCGTTACTATTAGTAAGTAAAATAGTACAAAAACTGGTTGCTCTTTTTCCCTTTTTTGATTTTTCTATATTTTTTTCTTCTGTGATCTGTAGAAGCAGTACAAAATATTTATAGCAACCATTAGACATACTTATACTAACTAATTTTTTGAAGCAAAATTATTGTCTACCCATCATTTAAATACCAAGATTTTGCCTTCGATAAGTTTCAAACGTAAAATCATTTTCTATTTTCCTTTTTTTTCTACTTTTCCTTTCATTCATCCACAATCAAAGTATAAGTCTCACGGAAAAGTATTCCGCTTGTACTTTTTTCTTTAGAAAACTTACCTATAACAAGAGTTTTCATATAGCATCTTCATAAAAGAATTATCAGAGGTTGTAGATGGTAAATCAATTTGCTTGAAACTCTCATAAAAGTTATAGTTCATTTTCTTTAGTAACAACTTCTTTCATTTTCAGGTGAATTTGCTGTAAATCTTGGTTGCAAATATTGCCATATGCATTCTTTTTCCCTTACACTTTCATCTTTCACTCCGTATTGTACCCTATCTCAGGGGAGTGTTCTTTATTTTGAACATTAGGTTTGTCATAGTCCGATTTCTACCTTTTTACTTTCTACGTTTAGTCATGATCTTTTTGACTCTTTGTTCAAGTTTATGTTAACTTTCTTTACCCAAACTTTTCCCTCCAAGTTATCTCACATTTTACATTTTGTTAGTCTATTTTACTCAATTATATGAAATATAACGAGAAATAGGACTATGATTATCATGCATAATACACAACTTTAAGCTGTGTTCTGTTATACACAAGTATTTAGAGAATTGAGCTTTTAATTATTTTACAAAATATCAAGCAAATGTCATATTATTCTATTATTTTAGAAAATGATAGTTTCATGAGTATGTTTTTTCATTTTTCATAATATTTTCATTCCCACCCTTTCCCACCTCACCAAGGAAGGAAGGTGTGTTGTATCTTCTTGGAGAGAAAATAAATAAATCATAGAGAATGATAGTTGAAATAAAATATAAGATTAAGAATATGACTTCCTCCTCATAGTTTATGTTTACTTTTTTCTTTTGATTTTCCTTTTTCTCAATCAAGAAGAATTGCTTATTAAGATAGGAATTTTATCATGCAGGTTTTAATTATACATTTCTAATTTCAAATATTATGGTTGTAGCAATGAGTGTTGAATTTCATTAAAGAAGTTCATTTGCTTCGTGTTTTAGTATTTCAAATAGACGAAGGTGATGTAAATTTTATGTTCTAGAGTGGATTGCAAATTGCAGTCTTATATTATTTGTCATTTAACCACACTTTTTGCTTTTACAATCTGTAGAGTATTTCTTGCATACAAGTACTATTCTTATAGCATTAGTTGCAGCGTTTGCTTTTTTCTTTTCATCGATCCACGTATCGCGCGGGTACGTATACTAGTATTGGAAAATAATAAGGATAAAATAGATATAAAATAATAAATTATGTCTTAACTTTTTAAAATTGGACAAATAAAAATAGATACTACTATTATTTTTTAGTTGTGGACAAACAATCATGGACGACTGACCTTAGGGAACCAAACAATCCGTAATTGTTCTGAGAATTTATTACTAAATTTAGAAGTTGATATGGGTCAAAACTATCACACCACCAAGAAACAAAAGCCGCGCATGCCCGTAATACCCTTTTCAGTTGCATCATACAAACGCATTATCACTGCTACAAATATCTATTTCTCTCCATTCAATATCTCTTTTGTCCCCCCTTCTCACATCGTCCACACATATTCCCTCTAGGGTTCCGCTAGGGTTTCAACACGATGCAACCCGCAAGTTCAATGGTTCCACCACCAATGGCGGCGGCGCCACAGTACCAACAACAGTGGATGCCTCAGCAGCCTCAACAGGCGCAGCCGGCTTACCAGGTTCCGCCGCCTCAGCAATCCGGTTACTATTATCAGCAACCACCGCAGCAAGGCGGAGCACCACCACCTCAACAACAACAACAATCTCAGTACACGGCATCCGCGGCTCAGCCGACCAGTGCTGATGAGATCCGTACACTTTGGATTGGAGATCTACAGTTTTGGATGGATGAACAGTACCTATATAACTGCTTCGCACAAACTGGAGAGGTATTCTATGTGTAATCAAAGCTTGTGAAATTATATTGTTGTCCTCTTTTCGTGTATTGTTATTAGTTACAGTACAATTTGGTATTGGCATGTTTATATGCGTGCTAATGATTCTGTTCAGATTATGTTAGATATTAAAATAAGTGCTCAATCTCAACTAGCTGGCAGGCTATATGAATGATATAACTTACCTGCACAGGCTGTTTACACTGAGCCAATTAATGCAAGACACGTGTCTTTAATGTGAAAAACTACTATACGTTTTATGGGGAAGATTGGATCTTTTTTATATTTTTGAGAATTGATAAGTATTTGTTGTGGTCATATGCTTTTGGATTGTTTTCTAGTGAGTGTCTTGTATGTTTATTTGAGGAAAGCGAATACTTTGCAGAATTGGAGTAGTATGCAGTAACCTTTTCCCAAAAAAGTTTAATTTTCAGTAAAATTTTCTCAATAAAGTTTATATACAGTACTAACTTGTATTCGGTTGTTTGGTAAATGGTAGTTAACTTTAAGCACACTTTTTTGTGAGCTGTAAAGTAGCACCTTCTTTTGGAATTTCCTCTAATCATGTAACTCGTGTGAGGGAAAATATTCAAGAAAGTGCTAGAGGTTTGGGTAGTAATGATTAAAAAGGCACATCTTTTTTAATAACCAATTTTTAATCTTGTGAAAAGGCTAGTCCATTGGTTATGATGTCCTTGTATGCTGTTATTGGACAAAAAAATTGACCTTTTAAGTTATTTATATGATATCAGTGCTATCATTAGTTGGTATCTTTGGACTTTGATTCAATAATTGTTGAGTTTACTTACTCGTACCCGCCAATGTGGACTCCCTTGGGGAATTGACTGTTACATTCACCAAAAGTTATTTTTGTAAATGTTTTACTACTAAATTGTTTCCTGTGCCGAGGGTCGATTGGAAACAAGTCTCTCTGCCCTCTTGGGTAGAGGTAAGGCCTGCCTACATATAACCCTCCCCAGACCCCACTTTGTGGGAATATACTGGGTTGTTGTTGTTGTTTTACTACTATATTGGAGATTTTGAGTATTGGGTGGCTAACACTTTGATATACAACTTGTGCTTGCCTCCCATAGTGGATACCTTTATGTTCATGCGTGTAAGCATATGCAGAAAATGTTTTCTTCTTTTGCTATACCGTGGACAGAAGTTTTGCAACTATTAGCAGTCTTCTTATTTCCCCTTTCTCTGCTTTTTCCCCTGTGGTGGTGGTTGGTTGAGAAAGCATTAACTGTTAGCTGGTTATGCAGGTGGTCTCTGCTAAAGTTATTCGTAACAAGCAAACTCAACAATCAGAGGGTTATGGCTTTATTGAGTTTAATAGTCATGCTGCTGCTGAAAGGAATCTACAAGCATACAATGGCACCTTGATGCCTAATATTGAGCAAAATTTTAGGCTCAACTGGGCATCACTCGGTTCGGGTGAAAAACGTTCAGATAATGGTCCTGAATACACAATATTTGTTGGAGACTTGGCAGCTGATGTCACAGATTACATGCTTCAGGAGACATTCAGGGCCAACTATCCCTCAGTCAAGGGTGCCAAGATTGTAACAGATAGGGCAACTGGACACACAAAGGGTTATGGATTTGTTAGATTCGGGGATGAGAGTGAGCAATTACGTGCTATGACTGAGATGAATGGAAAGTTTTGCTCCACTAGGCCCATGCGCATTGGTCCAGCAGCTAACAAGAAGAGTGCGGGTGGTCAGATGCAAGGTATCATGTCATAATGTTCTTGAGTAGTTAAGAACAATGCATTTCATCCACCTTGCTTGATACTTGTGTTATTCCCAGAGTTCGAATCTTTGATTTTGTGCTGATTTGTCATAAAGAGCTCAAAGTTTGAATTTAGATAGCTTGACGGTGCTATTGGTTTACTTTGGGATCGCTAGTTCTTGGTTTTGATCCACTCAGCTAAATGGTGTTTGTATGTTTGCTGTCATTTGGTTATGCTCTTGAATTTTTTTTTTTTGAAGAGAAGTACCAGCGTGTAATTTCATTTCCTTCAAGTACTAAAAAACTTCTCTTTGAAGTATTAAATCTCATAAAACTCCGGTTGTCTCAAAGCAGGGTAATGGAAGGCTCTATCATTTAGAGCCTGGAGCTTGTTTCAGCTGAACTGATTACCTTTTAGGGCCTGGTGTTGTGTAGGTCAGTCATCTAAATGTGGTTAAATTTCTCTTTACCGGATCCTCTCAGTGTTAACTTTTTACAGCTCCATTTTTTTTTACTCGGGTCTCATTCTTCAGATTACTTTGCCTTTGCTATTCAGCCATTTTATTCTTGTATATTGATATACTTAATCAGCCACTAGTGTCAATTTGATTTTCCCTTTACAATACCTCTAAGCATTATCTCGGTCTCAATTGTCAAATTAAGATGTTCTGGTCCTTTATCTACGGATATCTTAAGTTTGCTTCATTTACCTCATGAATTTGTCTTAGAGAAAACCCCTCACAAAGGGGGAGAAGTTTCCTCTCACCATAACAAGCTAATAAGCCATCATTTTGTCTCTTTTGAATACACGATACTTCATGTAGTTTCTTTCGTGGTTTTTAATTCATGGGCATTCAAGTTTGTATGTGTTGTAACATGATGTGTACATATATCAATGTCTCTTTCTCTTTTTTTCTGAATAAATCTTTTGAAGCTCATTAGATAAGTTTTGACTATTAATTTTTTGATTCTCTTTTTTCCTCCTTTGGTCAAGACATTGAGAGCTTTAATAACGATATTAAGGACGGTGTTATATTTTCCAATATCTCTTCGTTGCCCGCAATTGTCCTTTGAATGGGTTGTAAACATTGTATTTCAAAAACATCTTTACACCCCAAATTATTGCGTATTTGGCATAAAATCAATGCTGATAATTGAATCTGAGGTGAATGAAGAGGTGATTGGCATCTTTGTATCCTTCCTCACATAGTACATCTACTTCGTGTGGTTATCCCCCTCTTTTCTAATCACTGTGGTGTTAGGCAAACATCTCATACACTAACCAAGTGAGGTGTTCCACCTTGTAGGGTGCCTTATTATTCCATTTTTTTCTATTTTGCTTTTTTTCCTAAAATGTCACATTGCGAACGATACTTCTATCGCTGGCCAATATTAATCTTTATCTTTATGCTTTTTTCTCTTCCATACCATCCCCACTCTTCTCCCAAGAAAATTCAAAAAAATAAAAATAAAATGTAATTGAGCACGAGCATATACTTAAGAAAGTTGAGATGTTAATACTTTTCTTGTCCGGATGATCAGACCATGTGTCTGTTTTGGTATTGAATGCAGAGTGAAGTACCACAAGTTTGATATCTACAACGAAACCACGTTGTTGAATTATTAGATACACCTGACCTTTGGTGAACTAAATATATGTCTAGCATGTGTGTTGCACATCTGATGCAATTTCTGCTTTATTGGGCTTGAGGCGGTATTAAGTTATTCTTTTCTCAATATTCTGTTTTCAGTGCAATTTGTTTCTTTGATTCTTGGCCTTTGTACATGTCAAAGGACAATCACATATGGCATATCTTCAATCCCATGCAATACTGTTCTTTAAGATTTGTGGGTGCTCCTAGTTTTACTGTTTTATTAGTCAGTTGCTTTTACTTTTGTTTTTGAACTGCATTTTGTTTTGTTTTGATGTAGAATATTTATCTCAAGTTACACATATCATTAAAGTTCTCCACCCCACCCCTCACCTTTGCTCTTTCATTTGCAGCTTCATATCAAAGTACACTTGGAACTCAAAATGAGGATGATCCTACTAATACGACCGTCAGTACATTTCTTTATATCAGCATTCAACGTTTTCTCTCAAACTGTACTCATATTAAACAATTTCAATTGCAGATTTTCGTTGGAAACTTGGATTCCAATGTAACGGATGATCATCTCAGGCAGGTTTTTGGACAATATGGGCAATTGCTTCATGTAAAAATACCAGTAGGCAAGCGTTGTGGTTTTGTTCAATTTTCTGACAGGTACAGTAACACACCTTCTGAAGTTTGTGAATTTCGGTGATAAGAGAACTAACATAATGGCCATTGATATGGCAGAAGTTGTGCTGAGGAAGCTCTGCGAGCTTTAAGTGGAACTCAGCTGGGTGGACAAAGCATCCGCCTTTCCTGGGGTCGTAGTCCTTCAAACAAGCAGGTTAATAGTTTTGCCCAAGTGTTATTTTCTGATTTCTGCTGTATCCATTGTGCAGGCATCTGATATAAAATATATTTTCACTTCTTCAGCAGCCTCAGGTTGATCCGAACCAGTATGGTGGTTATTATGGGTATACACCAGGATATGAAGCCTATGGTTATGCTCCACCTGCTCAGGATCCAAATATGTACTATGCGGGCTATGCAGGGTATGGAAATTATGCACAACCTCCACAGCAACAGCAACAAATATCGCAGCAGCCCCAGGTATTTGCCAAAACATTTGAGCTCTTTATCTTCTATTCCTATGTGGATGTAGGAAGTGACATTGAATATATGCACATGCTACTTGGAGTGTGAAGACATACCTTGTTTGTTATATCATAGTTTGTAGTCTCCTATTCGATTTATATCATAGGTGCTAGAGAAATAAAACCTAAGAAGTTACTCAGCAATTCGTTCATCATATTGCATTTGAACCTCATTGCTATACAATTGAATTATATTTTGCAGTAATCTGCTGGTCAAAGGTATTGCTGAGAGCTTCCCGTCATGGTAAAGCATCGTTGTTGAAAAGCGGAGCACATGTCAGTTCAATGCAGAGGTAGTATAGTTTGTTATCTGTAGGTTGGTTCTTGGAGATACATTTATGTTCTGGGCGGCTAGCTGTCTGTTTCGATAGCTGGCTTATTTTCTATTTCTTTTTTCTTGCTATATTGCACATGTGCCATTTTGGTTGTGTGAGATCCAGCTATGTTAAAGACCTCAGAGAGATCAAGGGCATCTTTTTATTCTTATGCGGTTTTGGCATGTCGGACGGTGTGTATTTTGATCTATTATGGTACTTCTTATTTCTAATATTTGTTCTAAATTTGGATTTGTTTACCATTTCTTTTAAATCATAACATCTTGCTGGTTTATTATCATCTTTGATTTTAGATGGCTTGTTAGTTTTATTCTGGTATTGGTGCTTAGATTACATCATTAAAGATTTGTGATTACGAATTTGCAGTCATCTTCTACATTTGCTGAATAAGGCCCGCTACTCTAGTTTGAGTCAATTTTGTGTTTAGATAGAACTTATTTTGGTTTTACCCCGGATGCAACATAAATTTCATGGATTTAAAAGTTGTTACATGTCATGGAAGTAATAGAAACGGTTCTATAGTTGCGTGGTTGTAATTTTATGGAATAATTTGTTCACTTCTCGGGTATTGTAAAATTCGTCTAAAGCACTGTTCCAACAATCTGCAATGGACCAGCAAGTTTAGTCACCCGTCTACTTCATAGTTCGAAGAAATTGGTTTTGTCTTCTCTTATGGTTAGATATCTCAGTTACTTGGTTAAGACTGTTGAGAAATTTCTTCTGTACCAGCTCATGAGAATGACCCAATCGGCAAGATTTCCAACCTAACAAAGCTGGTGTGTCCAAGACCCATGTTATCATAAACTTTTAAACTGCTATATTCACACCTTAATCAGAAGTTTACCAGCCAATAATGAATTCGATTCATATCTGTGAGGTTGGTGGCCTACCATTCCAAATGGAATCACAAAAACGTAGCATTACTGATAACAGAGTGTCCATTATTCCTTGGCAATGATCTAGCAACTTTATCCTCAAACAAATGGTTCGATTAGATTGATCAGGGTCTGGTATCCACATACCGAGCATTCCAAATGGAATCACATAACTTCTTACTAACATCTAATGAGCTCAGCAGTTTACTGTCGCTCTGATTGACAATTCCTGGAACATCTTCAGCTCTTGCACGTTACTCTTCGGGCGTTAACTCGCTTCAGCTGAGTGACAAGACGGTCTGTTGCTCCAAGCAGAAAGCGAAAGGGAGTCCTGAACATGCTCAAAAGACGATTGGAAAGCGAAGCCTTTCCTTTCAATCCAAGCCGGTGAAGATCTTTTTTTGTCATAATCAAAAGACCATAAGGTAGAGGGACTTGTGCACCAGTATACTACCATGATTATATATTAATTCGATTTATTGAAGATCTATTTGGTCCTCTGTGGACCTGGATATTGCACCTCAGCATGCATTTGGTAGGCCCAATATGTCCATAACTTCTTACTAACATCTAATGTGTAATCTACATTTTTCTAGCTAGAATTCGGCAGAAGAAGAATCATTGATCAACGTTCTCTCTAAAGGAAAGGTAAACGAGGGGAAACAAAACGAAAGGCAAATCTCATCTTAACTGAAAGAAGAACTTGAGTGGGAAATAAGAGCTGATACATGAGCTAAAAGCAGAACTAGTAAGCCACAAACATTTTTGTCAAATCTTTCAAAATTCTATATTTGTTAATTAACTAAGGTAATAGCTTCTAGTTCTCTGTCAGAAGATGGCATAGCAAGTATGTCATCTTACGTGTTAAAAAGTGAAAACTAAAGATAATGACAAATATGTGATCTTTTAAGGTGTCACTCATTTTAAGTTCTATCCCTTCTCCCCTTTTTTTGTGCTAAAGTACAACTTCTTTACACGAACAATGTAAAATAATTTTTACGGTATCAAGCCATTTAAAAGATAATTACATGTAACCTAGAAGATACAAAAGATTACTCGGTACAATATGTTAAAATGCATAACAACAATAACTATACCTCAATCTCAAGCAAGTTGATTTGAATGTTCACACATCATATCGCTCCATTTAAACTCACAAACATAGTCAAAAGTAGACATGTGTATTTTTTTCCGAAGTATTTTGACACGTGGAACCCACCACGTCAAGATTTTGGTTGGGTCCTAAGCTCCCTGTCCACCCTAGGATATAAGTTATGCTAATAATATAAAAAACTTTTACATTGTCGGTGTATATAAGTTAAATAATTTAGGATAAAAAGTGTCACTTTTCATTCTCTTGGTAGGTTGTAAATTTATAATCCAGGAATCCATATCCCAAGATCCAAAATGATAGTCCTGTGGAGATCCAAAATGATAGTCCTGTGGCTATCCAACTCTACTCAGCCATCAAAAGTAACACTCAATAGTGATGGGAAAAGCATACATAATTGGGATGATTAAAGTCTAGTGACTCCAGAAAAGTCTTGCAAAATAAAAGAAAAGAAACCAAGTCTAACTTGAAAATAAGGCTCTAAACTATCAATCAACTCCTTATAAAAGGCAGCCCGATGCATAAAATATCCCCCGCATACGCAGGATCAAGAAAAGAGCCGTACCCAAAGGATGTGATGTAGACAGCCTACCCTAACGCAAGAGACAGTGGCTGTTTCCACGGCTCGAAATGTGACTTATAGGTCACATGGAGACAACTTTACCGTTGCTCCCGGGCTCCCTTTCTATCAGTTGGTTATAGAGAAAATAAAATCAAAAATAAAATCTTGTTTTATCTTTATTTATAAGCTGCTTCAAGGTTGGCTTTGTTGGCCTTGGTTAACAATCTCCAAGTTGCTGTTGCCACCATCACACCTTTTATTTTGAGTTTCAACTTTTGCTGATTGATCAGATTTTCCTGTCTCTGCCTCTTGTTGTTGTGATGCTAATTGAGAACCTAACACAAGTTTGTCACCAGGATCACCTGCTTCCTTAGTTTCATTTGATGTTTCAGCTTTTACTGCTAACTCAATTTCAGTTCCAACATGAGTATTTTCAGATTCCTCATTCTTCGAGTAACTCAGCTTTTCCATCATGAAGTCCATTGTAGTCTTAATCGATTCTGGAGCCGCCGCTTGAGCTTCACTAGTAACCACTACTTGATTGATGTCAGCATTTGGATTTTCATTAGCAGCCTCAGGCATCTCAACATAATGTAGTTTCTCCATAATATCTGTATGGTTCTGTTCAATAACTTGAGTTTCTGCAGCTTGTGTTTCTTGGGCAACAGAGTTAAGTTCAGCAAATAGACTACTTTGATTGAATTGATTCTGTTGGTTTTCTTGTCCGCGTTGTGTCCATTCATTCAGCTGAACGTCTTCATTCATTGGAGAAAGCCCTTGAAAATCGACTTGAGTTTGAGCGTTTATAGGAGCTCGGTGGATCTCAAGTTTCTTTGCTTCACAGTGAACCAGCTCTCCTGGCTGAAGTAACGTTTGCATATACGACTGCTCAGGATTCAGTTGGTTATCATTCTTGGATTCAGATTCAATCGGTTGATGGTCCACAGCAGGCTGAAAAGTTGAGCCCATAACTTGGTTTTGAGCCTTAGATCCTTGATTGCTAGTTCCTTCACTAGCTTTTGGTTCTAATATGGATTCTGAAAACATACCTATTGTTGGTTCTGCATTTATTTCAGTGCCTTGTGATTGATTTGTGACTTCAAATACTTGCATTACCTCATCCTGTTCAACCATTCTAAGATTTTCCATTGGAAGGGTAGATTGGGATTGATTTTGCTGCAGCGTGATTTTACTCTGCACCTCGTTAGATGTCATAACAGTATCACATTGTGTTGCCATAACAGGAGCAAATTGATTACTATTTGGTACAAATGTTGCACTTGACATTGGCTTAGAAGGTAAAACTTGTGCTGGTGCAACATTTGGCTGCTTTTCTTGCTGAAGGTTTACAACTGGGGTTGTAGCCTGATTTCTGTGATACATTGTAGCTGAAGGGGCAACATCATTTACTGGTGTAATAGGAGCAAATCGCCCTGGCTGGAAAACTAATCCGCGGAGGGTGGTGGCGCTATTACCTACGCGTACTGAGATGAAGTAACCTGCATCAAAACAACCATCAACGACACCAGAAACCATCTGTCCTATTATGTTATTACCACCAACAATGCTTCCATCTCTTTGGCTCAGTTCAACTGCATTTTGTTGAACTTTCTTGATGTTTTCGGGTGGTGGGGGAGTCAATACTGGAGATTGTAAATTCCCTCTTTTAGCAACACCTCCATCTTTGCGTGGGCGGCCGCGCCTTCGCTTTGCTGGAAGGATTGTTGGAGCTGTGGGATTGTTATCTTGTGTAGTTTGCTCATTCATCCTGAGTATTGAATTAGATCAAAATTCTAACATTGAGTCATTTACAACAACTACAACAACAACAATAATTACGCCTCAGTTCCTAATAAGTTGGGACGGGGATATATATCTTCATTTTTGTCATTTAGCTACAGAAAATCAAGGTGCAAAATTAACTAATAAGTTCAGAATAATATTACTTATTTGGTTTTAGCAAGGCAAGGAGAAATTGACTGGTTTATTGCTTACCTGCATAGGGTATTTCACTATATATCATCGCATGTGAAAAGTGGAAACAATATAGTCCCTTCAATCTTTAATTTCATGGAAATATAAATTAAAGCTAAAAGAAAATTTCAAGTAAATAAATTCAATGGCAAAAAGTGGAACCCCCCCCCCCCCCCTCTCAAAAAAAAAAAAAAAAAAATTCAAATCTTGATATCACCAGAGGCGGAGTAAGGATTTTAAGCTTATGGGTTCGAGATTTTAATCGCCTTAAGTTACTGAGTTCTAAATTAATAATTTATACATCTTTAATGAATTTTTTAAAATAAATATTGGGTTCGAACCAAAGCTACTGGTTTCGGCCGAATCCACTTTCGGCACTCTAGCTCCGCCCCTGGATATCACCTATACATATAATTATCCATGTTGAATTCTATGATAGAGATGTTGAATTAGTCAAATCATGAATTTCACCTTCTCCAATATACTTGTCACACCCTATTAACAAGGGAATTAGGGATCTTCTTCACTCCGGCTAATCAATCAATTGAATGAATTAATCAATGAACGTGTACATAATACATTATATATTAGATCTTGAAGAAAAAAGATAAAAGAGAGGAGATCAAAAGGATTTCCTTAAAAGACCAAAGTTTCCCTATATATGCTAGGGTTAAAAATTCATATGCATATATGTAATACATTTCTATCATTTCTTTCCTAAAATAATTCAATTTACAGCAGATCTATTATTCCATATTTTTTACATTTGCATGTATCAAGAATGTTAATAAATCAATTCATTGTATAAGTGAATTAATGTTTTACTCTAAAAAATTGATGTATAAGCCATATGGAGAAAGTGAGAATTACCTGTTTCTATATCTCACAAAAGAATTGATGGCGATAGAAATTCGTTTGAAGATCTAAAAATATTGTGTTTTTGCTCTCACAAGGAATTTCTTTTCTCCTTTGTTTTTTGAGATCCTTTTTTAATTAAAAATTATGGGTCGGGTAAGCACGTGAATACCGAGAGAGGAAAGATAAAATAAAGGCGAGCTTTTGGTGGGATTGTAACGCCTCAAACTAAGGTAGTGTTTGTTTATTCAGGATAAAAATGTCAAAAGCTGAATACATATCTCTTATTGTTAAGATGTTATTTTTAAATCTTAATACAAAATAACTAAGATTATTTATTTTTTCGCCATATGAATGTGTCTAATTTATTTTATTAAAAAACTAATAAAATTTTAAATTTAAATAAAATAATAATTATAAATTACATACATCCACATGACATTAGAAAACAATTAATTTATATGGTGCTATAAAAATTATTTGTTTGGTAAACAAACTATAAATGTTAGCGGTGATTATGAACAATAATTATTATAAAGTGATGGTTAACGATGATTATGGTTATAAAGGTAGTTGTAGATAGTGGTTGCATATTGGTTGCAATTGCTGATTGTTCATTAGTGATCAGAGGTGATTATTGTGCAATGGTGGTAAACAACAGAGGTGGTTGATAGTAATTGTGGTTATTGGTGGTAGTCAGATAGAAGAAATGCCGCTTTGCAAAGGTCTTATGTAACAATCCAATTGATCGTTTTGATCTTTAGTATTTTGTTTGGTAAATAGTATGGTTAGTTTTGATTTTCAAGAAATTCGGGGTCTATTTGGAGAAATAATTCTCATGTTGGAAGCTTTAAGGTAGAAGAGTTGACAAAGGTTTGACCTTTGAGTAAACGATCTCAGAATTGACATTTGAAGGTTCCTATAGGTTCGTAAGGTGATTTTGGACTTGGGTGTATGTTCTGGTTGAGTATCGAATGGGCGGGAGTGATTTATCGCTTAATATCGAAAGCTTGCATTCTTGAAGTCTTGAATTTGCTAAGTTTGACTTGGAGTGTGATTTGGTATTATCGGACTCCGGACGGTGTTTCGAGACCTTGGATAGATTCATTTTATTGATTAGAACTTGTGAGTGAAGTTTGGTCGTAACCCAAAATGCCTAAATGGATTAAGAGGTGTTTGATGAAGGATGAAGGTTAGAAAGTTAAGAGAGTTGAAAAAATTGAGTTTGTTCTTTAATTCTTGCTTTTCATATTGTAATTCGTGTTTCGGGCCTTTGGACAAGTTTACATAGGGTATATAATTTTGTTAGAATGATTGGATAAAGTTCCTCGAACCTCGGGTGAGTTTTAGGGTGGTTTCAGACCAATTTTAGGCCTTTTTGAACTGATGATAATTGATGCCAGGGGTGTGAATCGTGATCTGGGAGGTCTGGCCCGTGATCGTGAATAGCAAAGTGCATTTCAGGCCTTCAGAATCACGGAATGTAGGGTTGCGATCGTGGAGAAAAAAAATTCTGCTGTTAATGGTTTGACTTCGGGAGCTTATATCTTCCAATCTATAAGGAATTTTGAGACAATTCAAAAATAAACCTTAGTTTTTTGAAAGCATTCGTTATGTGAAATTTGGTACAAAAAGTTATGACCGTTATACTGAGGGTGTCTATGAAGAGAAAAATAAACTTTTCACATCGCAAATACGGGTTTTTTGGCTGCGATCGTGATGAAGAAAATGATGCTGGAATATTTGTTAACCATTATGGCATGGATAATGACCGCTATCATGAAGAAGGAGGTCTGACATGTGTATTAAGCATCTAATTTAAGGATTTTGAGTTCATTTATCCACTTTTAAGTTCATGGAGTACAGCTGGGGCGAATTGAGGTGATTCTTGAAGACCATTTTGGCATTATAATATAAGGTAAGTTATTCCTACTTGTTTCGCGTTAAATACATGGATTATATATGAATTTTAACATGGTATTTGATAAGACTTGTGAGATTTTTGGAAGAAAACCTAGAAATGGTAATTTTTTTATTCTGAACACGAAATTGACCATGGAATTGAGAATAAATTATATATTTGAGCTAGTGATGCTATGAGTAATATTTATCCTCAAACTTTTTTGGAATCCGGGAGCGTGGGCTCGGAGTTGACTTTGTTGACTTTTTTAGCAGAGTTAGAAATTATTATAAATTGTTAAATTATGAGTATTGGAGTATATTTTGATTGGCTTGCATGTTGATTGATTAGTTCAGATTGTTTGATGCCGATTTGAGGTGCTAGAGAGGCATTGGAGCCGATTATCAAATTTCGAAGTGAGGTAAGTCTCATGTCTAACTTTGTGAGGGAAAAACTAACCCTTATGTATTAAATTATTATTTGCTACTAGTTATGGGTTCTACATACGAACGAGGTGACGAGAGTCCATACATAGCTAAAATCATATTTATGTCGGGGTAGACTTAGGACTTTATCACGCTATATTTGTATTATTTGAACTCAACTTAGAAGTTTAATTACTTAAATTTATAACTGAAATTTGATTGAGGATTATGTTATGTCGAGCTTCATTACCTTTAATTTTGTTGGAATACTTGATTGTTGGTAAAAGTATGCTTTCTTTATATTCCCATCCTCGTATTGTAATTGTTTGACCCGTAGTTCGAAGAGTTTATCTATTCCTATGAATCAGGCCGTACGCCTTGGCAGTGCTATAAAATAACACTATGGATCAGACTGTACTCCTTGGCAGTGCTATGAAATAACACCATGGATCAGGTCGTACGACCTGGATAGTATATGTGAGATGCATCCATGGATCGAGCCATAAGACCTCGACAGTACATGTATACGACTTTATGGATCAGGTCGTATGACCGCGACATAACTCGTGTGTAATATCGCTAGAAGTCCGAGTATTCGTGAGATTTTCCTTTTAATTTGAGACTTGGCATTTTATGGTGTATCTTATCGATTGGCTATAACACTTGATATTCTTGTCTGGTTGCGATAGTATATGATGTTTGATAAATTCACATTGTCAATTGGTTAGTTACAATTTTTACCTCATTATTATTGTTGTGTTTTTTTTTTTTTTGTAATTTATTATAATAATTTATTGGACCACTAATAAGTGTTGATGTCGATCCCTCGTCACTACTTATCCGGAATTAGGCTAGATACTTACTGAGTACGCGTTGATTTACGTAGTTATGCTACACTTCTGTACTGATTGTGCATGTTTGTTTCTATGTTCATTTGGGGACATGGGCGAAGCTGTTGAGGGGACTTTACGGTGAGTTGCATTCCTTGTTATGACCCGCAATAACGGAGTCTCCATCTTATTCATTTACTTTGTCATGTCTATTTTACACTCCTGACAGGTTGTATTAGTATTGTACTTCATAATAGATGCTCATGCACTTGTGACTTCGAATTTTGGGGACTTCTAGTAGATGGTTATGGTATTTATCTAGTATTGTCACTATTTTCTCTTATGTTTTTATTAATGCCTTATATGTTCATTTTTTTTCTATGCCTAATTTATTCACTTAATGAAACCCATAATTTCAAAAATAATAAAACGAGCAACTAAGTTGATAGTTCACCGTTAGTGTGCCTAATGGCGACGTTAGATTCCATCAAGACCTATAGCAGAAATTAGGCCGTGACAGTTTGTTATTAGATCAAGGTTCACGTAGGTTTCACGAGTCATGAGCAAGTCTAGTAGAGGCTTGCAGATCAGTACGGAGACGTCGGTACCTATCTTCGAGAGGCTACAGGGCTGTTAGGATGACTTTTCTTTCTTGATTCCTTGTTGTGAGATTTGATTTTGTTAAAGCTTATGTCTTTAGTTCCTTCCTACTCATTCGTACGCGATGATGGGCAATCAATATCAGTTGGCACCGACGAGTTGTAGAGATGCTACTGATGTGGTGCAAGATATTTTCCCAGCGTATTCAAGACATTTGTTGTTGTCACCTCATAGAGGGATGTTCAGTTGATTTCAACCAGCGTTGGTGTTGATAATGATTTCGAGGCTATGCATAGTGAGTTATGATGCTTATGTGTTGTTATTGCATAGTGCCATATGAATGGTATGGTGCTTGCTTATGTGTTGTGACAGTGAATAGTTCAAGAGGAGGATTAATCAGCTCTTGGGATCTTTGGTATTCTTTCTAGTACATGAGAGGCAATTGGCCTATGTATATTCAAGAGTTGGTTGATGGAGTTACGAGATTTGATATCTCCAAACTTGGTGGAATTCTTATTGTGTTGTTGTATCGTCAGCCTTGTTTGAACGCATTGAGGCTCGTCGGTACGATGATCTTCATTTGTTTGCTTTTGGGACATGGTGTTGTGAAATGGTACCTAAGAAGCGGTTATCAGAGATGGTGGTACTTGGCGACTTCTGGGTCGAATCAGTGTTTATATTATTGACGATTCGTGGGATATGGTCCTCAAGAGGACTAAGATGTTCTAGTATTTTATCGTTCGCATGCTTTAGAGATGGATTATGATCCGAGGCAGTATATTTAGCAGCGAAGAATAAGGAAGGAGTGGTGGGATATATCTCGCGGTGGTTTAATTGTTAGCATGTCGAGTATGAACATTAGAGATCGAGTAGTTCGCTACAGAAGATGGTTAACCCGAAGTGGGAGTGTTAGCGTATCGTATGGTTTTTGGTGGTAGGACAGCCACATGCTTTGAGAAAGCTTGGTGCGATTTGGGAGATGGTAACAAAGGACTAAGTATGTTTATTTCGTTTGAGATGGTGGCTTCTATATTTTAGAAGTTCAAATATGACAGAAAGAACGATCTGACCAGTCGTTTTGCTTTCTAGAACACTCGTTCCCCTAAAAAATACTTCTCTCGTACTTGATTTTACTGAATTATGACTTGCAGGGATGGTTGGTTAGGGATTTGAAAGAGTTTGGATTGAAATCAGAACACTTGATCCCTTAAGGTTGGCTTAAAAGGCAAAGTTTGACTTCGGTCAATACTTTAAGTAAACGACCTCAGAATCAGGTTTAACGGTTCTAATAGGTTGGTATGATGATTTTATTCTTCGGTGTATGTCTGGATCTAGTTTTGCATGACCTGGGAGCACTTTGGCGCCTTATAGTGAAAATTGGTTCTTGAAGGTTATTAGAAGTTCATTAAATTTGGTTTGGAGCGGGTTTTAGTGATATCGAGGTCCAAATGGGATTTCGAAACCAGGAATATCTTTGAATGTCATTTAATACTTGCACGCAAACTTTGGTGTCATTCCGAGTAGTATAAGTACATTTCAGCACGTTGGAAGTAAATTAAAGAACTTGAAGTTCATAAGTTTGATTCAATTGGTTTTAGGGTGTGATTCTTAGTTTTATTGTTGTTTCGGGAGTTCCGAGAGTTTGAGCAAGTCCATTTTATGATTCCAAACTTGTTGTTATATTCGTGTAGGGCCCCGGGGGCCCGAGCGTCAATCAGACGAGACTCGAAACAAGTTAAAAGTTGGAGCAAGAGCTGAAGCTCCAGCTGCGGTCATAACCGCACCTGCGATTGTTCAGCCGTAGATGCAAGAACGCAGAAGTGGAAATCACCTCGCAAATGCGGCCCAGGAGAGGTGCCCAGGTTCCGTAGAAACAACTCATTTACGCAGAAGTGGGAACCCGTCCGCAGGTGTGGCCCAGCCAACCCAGCCCATTTCCGCAAAAGGGGACCCTTGCCCATAGAAGCAAGGGTGCAGATGCGGCCCAGTGAAGACAGGTGTGGAAACGTTGGAGGCAGTTTACTTCATTTAATATGGGACTTAGGCATTTTTGACTCATTTTCACTCCATTGTTGGAGCTTCTTAAGAGAGATTTTCATCTAGCCTTTGGAGGTAAATAATTTCTACTATATGTGAGTTAGGTACTTAGATTATGGGTCGATTAACATGTATAAATCGTAAAAATTATGGGTTTAGATAAAAAAAACCTAGGGTTGAGAAGAATGATATTTTTACCGTGATATTGACCATGAAACATAGTGATAATCATATATCTATGTTTCTTATGTTATGGGTAATAACTTTCTTCAAAAATTTCTGTAATCCGGGCACGTGGACCCTTTGGGTGAATTTTAGGAATCTTACCTTTGGGATTGGGCAATCACTTTAATAGTTAGAATATGAACTTTTGAACATATGATGTTTTCACTCTATTTGAATAGTGTTGGATTGTTCAGCTCCGATTTGAGGGTTTGGGCGCATTCTTGAGTTTAGAAGTAGGCTTTGAAGCAATGTGTCTCTTTTCTAACCTTGTAAGAGGAAAATTTTCCCATAGTTGAACTTAATTAATATATGATTAATTATGGGGGCTACGTACTCACAAAGTGACGAGAGTCCATGCGTAGATACTATTCTTTAGTAGTTCTAGGCTTACACCATATTTTTTGGATACCATTATCCGAATATATTTGTTGATTTGCATTGGATGGAACTAAGTTGAGGATTTCAAGATTTAAAGGTTTCAAGTAAATTATTATTTTGAAAAGAATTGAGAAAAATTATGTTATATTTATATTTAACCGTGTCGCAAGTATATTTTGCGAGCGGGGTGACTATCCACTACTCTAATAGGAGCCGGTTGTTCGCCTCAGTTGTTAATAGATGCATCTATGGTTCGTTCCATTCAACCCTCGGTAGTGCATATATAACATTTATGTTGGATCGGGCCGAACGTCCTTGGTGCTATTTGTGTGTGATAATTGAACTTAAGCTCTTTATAGCTTGTGTAATTTGCTGATGAAAGGTTACTTGTTTTCAAAAGAAGAAAGTGCTTTGAATTCTTAAATATGATGGAAGGATTTTCCAGTTAATATTCTTGTTTTAACCTTACTGTTATCTACATACATTATGATTTAAAATTTGAACTTCATATTATTATATTGTTGGCCCTAGTAAGCATCGGAGTCGACCCCTCGTTGCTAATTCTTCGAGGTTAGATGGGATACTTACTGGGTACATATTTTTATGTACTCACGCTACACTTCTGTACTTGATTGTACATGATTTGAGGCAGGTGCATCTGGCCACTAGTCCGACGCGTAGACTTGATTCCCCAGCTTGAAACTTCCTGGCGAGCTACCTTTTGAGCTGTTATGCAGCAGCTAGAGTCTCTCTTATGTCTTTATTTTCCTGTCTATTTCTATTCATACAGTAGGATAGTATGGTTTTGTATATTCGGCAAGATTTTTCACATACTTGTGACACCAGGCCTTGGCATACATACTAGTAGACTTATAATTTTGGTTTACTTACATGATTATGATTCCTATTTATTTATTCCATTTATTTATGTTTAAATTTTCAACTCCTAAAATTTTATCAATAGGGAGAAGCTATCACTTAGCCTCAAAGTCTTGCTGAGAAAAATGGTGAAAATCAATTTAAGAAGTTTATTCAAATGATGAAAGGCATATTTATCAATATACCATTGGTAGAAGCCGAAACAAATGCCCGACTACACCAAGTTTATAAAAGATCTTGTGACTAGGAAGAGGTCGATGAATTTTGAAACTATCAAGGTCACTCATCAAGTGAGTGCAATTGTTCATTCCATGGCACCTAAGTTGGAGGATCCTGATGCTTTCATGATTCCTTGTACTATTGTAAGTGCCGACTTTGCTAAAGCTCTTTGTGATCTTGGGGTGAGCATCAATTTGATGCCCTACTCGTTATTCAAAACTTTAAGGATTGGGAAGACAAGAACCACATCTATGAGGTTACAAATGGCCGATTGTACTATGAAGAGGCCATTAAGAGTGATTGAAAATGTCTTGGCCGAAGTTGATAAGTTTATACTTCTGACGGGCTTTGTGATTCTAGATTGTGAGATTGACTATAAAATGTCTATCATTCTTGGGAGGCCTTTGCTTACTACGGGTAAGGACCTTTGTGATATGAAAGCTAGAGAACTCACTTTTCGGGTTGGTGATGAACAAGTGATGTTTCATGTGTACAAGTCTATGCGTAAACCAAATAGAAGTGAAGTGTGTATTTTTTGGACTTGGTGATCAATGTCATTATGGATGAAACAAGTGCTACAATTAATGTTAGTGACATGTTAGAATCCGTCTTGCTAAACTTTGATGATGATGAGATGGATGGTTTCATGGAATGTGTAAACTCTTTGCAAGGAATGAGGTCTTACAACTATGCACCCCAGAAGTTATCTTTGGATCTTGAGAATAGGAAAACTCTTCCTACAAAGCCTTTTATTGAACATCTACCTACTTCGGAGTTAAACCCATTACCACTTCACCTTCGGTATGAATTTCTTGGTCCTTGTTCTACTTTACTGATTATTCTTTCCTCTTGTTTGACTAACGTGCAGGTTGATTCCACATTGGCGGTATTGCAAAAGAGGAAAAAAGCTATTGCGTGGACTTTGGCGGATATTCAGGGTATAAGACCTATATTTTGCATGCATAAGATCATGTTGGAGGATGGTGCCAAACCATTCATTGAGCATCAAATAAGACTCAATGAAACTATGCAAAATGTTGTAAAAAAGGAGACAATCAAGTGGTTATATGTCGGGGTTGTCTACCCTATTTTTGATAGTTGATGGACTTCTCCGTTTCAATGTGTTACAAAGAAGGGGGGCATGACAGCTCTTACCAATGATAAGAATGAGGTTATTCCTACAAGAATGATCAGTGGTTGAAGATTTTGTGTGGATTATCGTAAGCTCACCAAAGTCACAAGGAAGTATCACTTTCCTCTTCCGTTCATGGTTCAAATGCTTGATAGGTTGGACGGACGTGCTTTCTATTATTTTCTTGATGGGTACTCGGGATAAAACAAAATTTTTATTACTCCAGAAGATCAAGAGGAAATCACTTTTACATTTCCATATGGTACCTTTGCCTTTACACAAATGCCTTTTAGTTTAAGCAATTCACTGGTGACTTTTCAATGGTGTATGGTGGCTAATTTTATGGACATGGTGGAAGACTACCTTAAAATATTCTTGGATGACTTTTCGGTGGTTAAAGATTCTTTGGATTATTGTCTTGCTAATTTGGATAAAGTGTTGGCTAGACGTGAGGAAACAAATTTGGTACTCAATTAGGAGAAATAACATTTCATGTTTGAGGAAGGCGTTTTTCTTGGCTATAAGATTTCAATGAATGGTATAGAAGTGTAAAAGGTAAAGATTGAAGTTATTTCTAACCTTCCACCCCTACCTCGGTGAAGGGTGTGCAGAGTTTCTTGAGCATACAGGTTTCTACCAGCGATTTGTCAAAGATTTCTCTAAAGTTGTGAAACCATTATGCAAGCTCATTGAGAAGGATGCCAAGTTCCCTTTCAATGATGATTTTATAAGTGATTTTGAACAATTGAAGCTCAATTTGACAACTATTCCTACCATTACCTCTCCAAATTGGGCTTTGTCGTATGAGCTCATGTGGGATACAAGTCATAAAGCGGTTGGGGTTGTTTTGGGGCAACGCATCAAAAATGTTTTTCATCTGGTTTACTACACTAGTAAGACCAAAAATAGTGCCCAAGTCAATTATATCGTTACAAAAAAATAGATACTTGCTATTTTGTTTGCTATTGAGAAGTTTCGCATGCACTTGATGGGTGCCAAAGTTATTATCCACACAGATCATGCAGCACTTCATTATCTTATGAGTTAAAAGGAATTTAAAGCTCGGTTGATGAGATGGATGCTTTTTTAGCAAGAGCTTGATATAGAAGGTAAGTGAAAATCAAGTGGTGGACCACTTGTCCCGTTTGAAGGAGGAGGGGAGGCCACATGATGGCCTTGAAATCAATGACTCTTTCCTCGATGAGCAATTTCTGGAACTTTCAATGAAAGAGGTACAATGATTCATAGATTTGGAAAATTTTCTTGTGAGTGATATCATTTTGGATGAGTTCTTTTCAAAGCAAAGGAAGAATCTCAAGAAAGATTGTCAAGAATACTATTGGGATGAACCATCCCTTTTTCAAATTTTCACAGAAGGACTGATTTGGAGGTGTGTGCCGGAGGAAGATCAAGGTGATATTCTTATGGCTTTTCATTCTTCGCCATATAGTGGTCATCATGGTGAATGGATAACGGAGATTAAAGTCCTAAGTTGCAGTTTCTATTTTCCCACTCACTACAAAGATGCAAATAAATTGGTGAAAGATGTGATGAATGCCAGCTGCCTGTGGAATTTCAAATAAACATGAGATGCTCCTTACAACCATCTTCGAGATTTATATCTTTGATGTTTGCGGTATCAATTTTATGGGCCTTTTCGTGAGTTTTTGTGAAAACACCTATATTTTGCTCGTGGTGTATTATGTGTTATATGGGTATAAGCAGTGGTTTTAGCCAATAATGAGGCTAGAAGTGTGGTGAATTTCTGGAAGAGGAATATGTTTACAAGATTTGGTACTCTGCGAGTAATCATAAGTGATGGACGGTCACATTGTTGTAACAAGGATTTGACACATTACTTGGAAAGTATGGTGTTACTCACGAAGTGACAACCCCCTATCACCCACAGGTAGTGGTCAAGTGGAAGTCTCAAATCGGGAGATTAAGAGTATTTTTCTAAAATGGTGAATGGAAATCGGACGGATTAGTATAAGAAGCCTGATGATGCTCTATGGGCATATATGACGGCTTACAAAATACCTATTGGAATATACCCATACCAATTAGTGTTCAGGAAAGCTTATTATCTTTCAGTGGAACTAGAACACAAGGCAATGTGGGCGTTGAAGAAATTGTAGCATGATTAGGATGTGGCCGCTAACTTGAGGGTTTCACACTTGAATAAATTGGATGAGTTCTGGTACCCTGCATATGAGATTTCGTCCTTATATGAAGAAAATATAAAATATTTTAATGACAAGTATATTTAGAACAAGGAGTTTAATGCCGATGATCTACTGTTGTTGTTCAACTCAAGGTTGAGAATGTTTCCCAAAAAACTCAAGTCAAATTGGAGTGGTTCTTTTGACATTATGGGTGTAACACCTTTTGGTGCCTTGGACCTGAAGAACAAGAGCAATGAAATATTTCGAGTAAACGGTCATCGGTGAATCACTAATATGGAAAAGTTGAAGAGAGCCACGTGGTAGAGGCTATTTACTTCGCTTGAGGATGATATGACATTGCGTCGTACCATAATATTAAATAAGGCGCTTCTTGAGAGGCAACTCGAATTCTTTAAAAAAAATCTCTTTTAGTTAGATGTTATTTGTTGTTTTTAACTTGATTTGAAGTGTGTTGCAGGGATTAGTGTTAGTTATGTCATCGAGGTCATAAATGCGGACCACACTATTTTTTAGTGCGGCCGCAAAAAAAGAAATGTTGACTGCAAAAGACTTTGTGCGGTCGCATATTTCATCTGTGGACCACACATGAAAGAATAAATCTCAGGTACTAAAAGGAAGGTCTTCTACACTTTTCTCCAAATAGTGCAGAGTAAATTTGTGGACCATCTTGAGTTGTGTGGTCGCAAAAGCACACTACGTGAGAAACGGCTGAACTAAAGTGCCATAATTGCAGCTGCACAAAAAAGTGGTGATCACACAACTGCTGGCAAGGTAAGTGCAGACACACTTGTAATTGTGTGGCCACACTCGCCTCTTTGACCCCTCACTTTCACCGTGTTGCATTATTTGCTTTGTTCTATGTAGCGATAATCATTGTTTCAATTTCATTATTGTCTTTATCTCACTGCCCACTTTGTTTCAGTATTTTATTTATTTCAGTAAGGCACTGACCTAACCTTGTCACTATTATACCAAGGTTAGGCTTGACACTTACTAGGTACCATTGTGGTGTACTCATGCTATTCTTTTGCATATATTATTGTGCAAAACCAGGTGCTTCTTACCAGCCCATGCGTTAGTTGGAATTCTATTATAAAGACTTCAAGGTATACCTGCCGCATCCGCAGGCTTGAGAATCCCCCTCACTCTGTAGATCTCTCATTTCGTTATCCTTATTATATTGTCATGATGTATAGGACTATACAATATTTATACTTAGAGCTTGTGACTTGTATTTCACCAGATCTCGGGATTTATTTATACTTTGACCTGTAGAGATATCCTATTTTTATATGTGTTACTGAGTTTTTTTTTTGTTGAGATTTTAGATTAATATTTCATTTATTTCCGCATGCTTGTTAGGCTTAAGACTAGGTGAAGTCACGTCATCGTATAGAGGGAGGTTGGGGCCGTGACACAACATGAATAATATAAGATTTTAATATTGAATTTGAAAGAAGTTGTGGGTTTTTTGGAAGAAAGCCTCAAAATAATTTTTTGGATTTTGACCACAAAATTGGATATGGAATTGAAAATAAATTTTATATTTGAGTCAGTGGTTCTATGGGTAATATTTATCTTCAAATAATTTCGAAATTCAGAAGCCTGAGCCTGAGGGTTGACTTTGGTGGCTTTTCGAGCGGAGTTAGGAATTATTATAAATTGTTAAATTACGAGTATTGAAATATATTTTGATTAGTTTGCACGTTGTTTCATTAGTTTCAGATTGTTTGTCATTGGTTTGAGGTGCTAAAGAGGCGTTGGAGACGGATATCGAATTTCAGAGCGAGGTAAGTCTCATGTCAAATATTTTGAGGGAAAAACTACCCCATAGGTGTTAAATTATTATTTTCTACGTACACACGAGGTGACGACAGTCCAAACGTAGCTAAAATCAAGTTTATGTCCAGGTAGATTTATGACTTTATCATGCTATATTGTATTATTTGAACTCAACTTATAAGTTTAATTACTTAAATTTATAATTGAAATTTGGCTGAAAATTATGTTAGGTTGAGCTTCGTTACCTTGTGTTTTGGCGGAATACTTGGTTGTTGGTAAAAAATATATTTTCTTTATGTGCCCACCCTTGTGTTGTAACTATTTGACCCGTAGTTCGAACAATTTCTCTATTCCCGTGGATCGGGTTGTACGGCTCGGCAGTTCTATTAAATAGCATTATGGATTGGATCATACGACCTCGGTAGTATATTTGAGATGCATCCACGGATCGGTCCGTACGACCTCGGCATAAATCATACATAATATTGCTAGGAGTCCAAGTATTCATGAGATTTTCCTTTCTGATTGACACTTGGCATTTTATGATATTCCTTATCTGTTGGAGATTGATATTTCTTATCTGGTTAAGATAATATATGATATTTGAGAAATTCAGAATGTCATTATATTGGAGGATTATGTTAGTTATAGGTCTTATCTCATTATTATTATTGTGTTCTATATTTATTTATAGTTTATTATCATAATTTATTTGACCACTAGTAAGTGTCGATGTCAATCTCTCATCACTATTTCTCTAGGTGTAGGCTAGATACATACTTGCGTGTTGAATTATGTACTTATGCTAAACTTCTGCACTGATTGTGCATGTATTTTTCAATGATCATTTGGGTGCATGGGTACAGTTGTTGAGGGGACTTTATGGTGAGTTGCATGCGTTGTTACGATCCGCAGCACACAGAGTCTCCATCATATTCATTTACTTTGTCCTATCTATTTTACACTCCTGGCAGACATTGTATTAGTATTGTACTTCCTAGTAGATGCGCATGCACTTATGACTCCAAATTTTGAGGATTTCTAGAAGATATTTATGGTGGTTATCTAGTGTCGTCACCATTTTATCTTATCTTTTTATTAATTCATTTTATTTCCATATTTATTTTCTGCGATACTTGCTTTTACTTAATAAAACTCGTAATTTTAAAAATAATAAAATAAGCAATTAAATTGATAGTTCAATATTGACTTACCTAACGGTGACGTCATCACAACCTATAGCGAAAATCAGATCGTAACATTATACTACTAATTTCATGTCTTAATAAAAAGATCTCGTGTCAAACGGGAATATAACTGAAAGTATACCACAAACTGTACCAGTTATCCCCCTAACTCCCTAAGTGATTGGCCTTTAAATATTTTTCCTATTTTGATTTGTTGCAAAAGTTAACTTCTTCTTCACTAGAATACCATAATTCTTCAATATTGGAAGCGTAAAATTCTTGTTTGGAATTGAAACTAAAAGTTAACGATTGATTATTATTAAAATCATTTGAATGGTGATAATTTGTGGTTAATTTTTAGTTCAAATATTGGTTAGTGATTTGCTTTAAAATTTTCCAAATTCCATATTAGTACTTAGAAGGTATTGAAGAAGATAAAGTGGATCTTCGTGATTTGGTGTTTTTTGAGCAAATTGTTGATTGAGAATTGATTGTGTTGGTATTTGAAGGTTTTCTTTCAAATTTGAGATATTTGGAGTAGATTTGAGGTTGTTTGATCGAAACTGGAATTATAACTTCGAAGAACACTTTGTTAAATAACACAAATAAATTATGCCAATAGGGTAGACTTGATAAATACTTTTAATAGATAGGTTGATTGCACATAACACAAAATCTTGCCAATTTGGTAGAATTTAATGAACAATTGGACAAGCACAAAATCATGTCAACAGAGTAGAGTTTGTGAACAATTAATAATATAAGTAATATAAATATAGCATTAAATTTATCAATAACCGGAAGTTATTTTCTAGATACATTTAAAAACAAAGACAATATTCAAAGACTGACCTTTTATAGGACTATTCATATCAATCACCTAAAAGTGTATTAGTAATGAGCTTTATTATAATACATCAAATCCTGACTTGCGATTAGTTATACTTTTCAAGTGGCAAAATAATTAAAAGAAAATAGCTATTCATCCATATTATTCATTTAAAAATAGGTTGGATGATGAACTTTTTAAAACGAGTCTAATACAGATAAGAACCATATTATCCACTTAGAAAATGGATAATCGGATGAATCACCGATGAATAACTAGTGCGTCTAACTTTTACATTTGTAAAGATTCAACAAGTTTGGAAGATTGGAAATTCTCCTAAAAGTGATCATATTCAAGAAGCTGATAAATATGGGTCAGCCGGATAATTTATCCGAAAGCTACTCATTTTCGATCCGCTCATATCTGACCCGATCTATCCATTTGACACCCTTATTTCTTATTAATTTCCTACATCTTCTAATTCAAATTCGTGACTTCTCATAGTTAAATGAATTTAAACCATCTCCATTTCTCACTTTTGTATTCCTTTCTTTCAATTGGAACATCTTTTATTATTATTTTTTTGGTTAAAAAGATACACATATTATAAATAATTAAACATTTACATAAGAGTCAAGTGGATGTATATATTGTATCAGATTACAACTAGTTCTGGGGATATCAACTACTAGATTAGTAGAAACAACATTTGTACAAGAACTACTACTACAACATAGTACGGGAATTTAATATTCTTTTATGGAGCATTCCAGCCTTATCTTGCCGGTACAAAGTGATCACAAAAGGGGGAGGACTTGAAAAAATGTACACAACAAGCCTCGAAATTAGTTGTTCCATGCCTAGCCAAACCGTCCTCCACGGAGTTTTGTTCCCGATAGATACTTTGTACCTTTGGGTCATCAAGCTGCCTCATTAAGAACCTACAACTATTGTAGGGGCAGTAAGTAAATTTAATATTGCAGTTGCATCTGTCTCAATGATCAAAGGTAACATATTTCGTTGGACAGCTAATTGAAGACCCATGAGTAGTGCTAGTGTCTCAGTTTGAAGGCTGGATCCATGTTGCGCATGGCCTGAAAAACCTAAAACCCAATTGCCAAGAAAGTTTCTAAAACAGTATTAAGTCTCAATTTCAAATAAGTTAAAGTTATTTACATGATTCCATACTGAATATATTTTGCTCATTTAAATTCAACCAACATTATACAAAAAAATATAAGATGTAGAGAAATAATTGTCTCCATTTTCTAGTGGGACACCTATTTTGTTTACTACAAGGAAGTAATTCCATTTACACACAGGAAAGTAACTAACTTAAAAATTGGAATTACGTTATCTCAAATGTATAGACTGAAACGTAAACAAACAGTATTCATCAAGTCACTCTTAGTCAAACTGATAGCCCAAATAATTGTACTTCAGAAGTTTGTTATTTCGTATTCATTTATTTGAAGTATATATATGGATATTCTGCCTATTCACTTCACCTCCTAATTTTCCAACTAATAATCACTGGCTGAAAAAATTGAATTTTGTCAAATAAACCTCGTAGGCTAAATTTAATTTAATTACCTTAATAATCTTTCTTAATCATCATATAATTAATCATGAGTTTTAGACTTGAAATTTTAAAATCCAATATGTAACAACTCAGTCCACTAGTTATTATTCGTTTTTGGCCTGGGCCGCACGACAATTTAAAATGCTTCACTAAAATCTAAGACATGCTTACTTATATACCTAATATCTCTTTTGTATTTTATCGATATGGGATTCGTCTAGGATATCACACAATCCTTCAAGATTGTGTTTTAGCTTCAAATTAAACGATGATTTTCCACAAGATAAGATTAAGAATTGACAAGCTAGAATATAACATGGATATAATAAAATTGTCATATTAAAATCATAATGTAACAAAATTTAGTTAACATCTGATTAGACACTGACGTGTAGTGTGTTGCATAATTTAAGAAATCAATGCAGTTGGTTAAGCTTTTAATTACTATTGGTCTGCCCTGTTTGCTCTTAACATATTTTCAATTATTGATAACTCTCAATGCGTGAAATAACTAGTTTATTAATTATATTTGGAATAAAAAAAAAATAACAATAATATACCCAGTATAATCCCACGTACTGGAGTATGAAGAGGGAAGTATATATCCAAACGTTACCCTTACCTTGTGGAGGGAGAGAGGAGGTTTCTAACATGCCTTCGGCTCAGTTAGCATAGGTACCACAATAATAACAAGAAAATAAGACACGACAACAGCGAGAAACCATGTAAAAGCGGCATACATAACAAGACAGTAAGATGATCGAAATGCGGGAAAAAAAAGGTATTCAAAGAAATCTAATACCAACCAAATGCGTGTGTACATACTAACACTATCGGTATGAATAATCTAAACTACCTAACCAACTATCCTAATCATCGGTGTTTACACCTTCATATCTAAGTTCATGTCCTCGGTCAGTTGTAGCCACGCAATGTCATGCATAATCATATCACCCCAACTCTTCTTCGGCCTACCTCTACCTCTCCTAAAGCTTTTTAATGTTAACCTCTTACCCCTCCTTACGTATGTGCTTCTCCTACTCACATGTTCAAACCATTTAACCAAAAAAAGAGAGTAGAAAATTAATAAATCTAGATAAAATTAAAACTATACATTCTGGAATAACAATGAAAATTCACATGAGAAGGAACAAGAAGCTTGGTGGAAAACGACAGTAAGGATAAGATAACAAAAATATAATGGGGATGTTTTTGGTTGGAAAAATGTGAATCACGTCATTGAATTTCTGAATTCCGCGTTATTTTGTACAGTTGTTTGTAGTGAAGATGAAGGCTTATAAATTGCATAGAAAATGACCCATACTTAATATAAGCAGGTGTTTGCATATAGTAGTCATTATCAGTCTCTTGAACCAAATTTAGCGGCTACAAAATCTAATATAACAGAATCAACTACCAACCATATCCTCAAGGGGTGAAGCTTAGAGTGTTCGGACGAATTCAATAACTTTTGCTTAGACTCTATTTTTATATAAAGAAATACATTAAATATACATAAGTTAAATCATTTTAATTGTGAACCCAATAACTGAAATGAACTATGGATTTAGTGGCATATTAAGACCCATAAACTTCAAATTGTGACTCCATTTCTGCAATAGTAATAGTTAGAAGCTATGTTTATTTATATTTCTGGATTATTGGGTGTACACCGATGAAATTGAATTTATATTGATTCGATATTGTGAGTCATTTAATTGGAGCAGCTAGAGTTTGCGAGAGAGTAGAGCGTACAATTTTCGCGAGCATAAATCCATTGATTCGACATTGTGAACATTTAATTTAGAGTAGTTAGGGTTTGTGAAAGAATAGAGCGTGAAATTCTACCATATGCACAAGCGAGGTTATTTATAATCGCAATTTTGTTATGTCAACAAGGTTTATAAAATTTTCATGAATGCAAGTTAAATTAATTTTTGCACTGCGTAGTGTATAAAACATATGATATTATCTTATTTGAAAATATAACATTTAGTTGGGAAAATATCAACACGAATTCGACGATACTAATAGTATATATTGAAATTCAATTTGATTTGTTATACCCTTCTCGATGCAAAGAGAAAGCCTTAAATTGTGGTCAACAAAAGTAGGGTTGACTAATCCGCAAAACTTATTAAGACTCGCTCCGGTTCAAAATAAGTAATTTTTTTTTATTTATATATATATATATATATATATATATATATATTAAGAAATTCAGCTTTTAATATTAATTAGCATTAAAATTGATTATATTAACATTTAATATATCTTCACATAAGCACTCCTAACACATACTCCAAGGGCAATGTAAAAAAATAATTAGTTAATTCATTTTTGGAATCTGAAAAAATAACTTATTTTGAACCACAAAAAAAACTAAAAAATTACTTATTTTAGACCGCACGGAGTAACTTTTTTGACATAACTCCATGTGTTTGATGCTTAACTTTCAAATTACATTCTTATTTAAATTTTATAATTGTCGGCAAAACTGAGTTTTATCTAGAAAGTAATGATATATTAGCATTTATATGGTCCATTGTAGTAAACGATGATAAACTCTTTTTTACCTTTTAACAGCAAAGTAATAATAGTATTGCCTAATTGACTTCCTACCTCCAGGACATCATTTTGCTTTAACCCCATCAGAATCTATATTGACATGAAATAAATATTCTCCTTATGCTTAATTGCTTATCATTACACATTTTACTATGATTCGCATGACGATTTACAATGTCACATCAATCTGTTGGTCTCCGTCTTTCATTATGTGGATTGTGTTTGTTTGGATCCACTTACACTTTATTAGGACAGAGAAAGTCAAGTGTGTGCAAGCTAGCAAAGTAAATTTTAGAATGACGATAAATCATACAACAAAGAGAAACATATCAAAAGAGAAACAAATATATAACGTGGTTCAATCAACTGACTTATATCTACGACGGAGATGGGCAATTCACTATATAAAAAGAGAAAACAAAATAATATCGAGAGAACAAACTTACGAAGAGCCAAACACAAGTGATATACTAACACGTGTCATGTAAAGTTCTCCCCTTAAACACGACTCTCAAGCGTCATAGGACTACATTATGGATGTTGCTGAATGAGAAGAACAAACCTTCAATTTATAGAATTTCAAATATTTTCCTACAAAAAAAAGAAAGGACTAGCCAAATATAAAAGAATTATGTTTTCATTCTAGAAAAAAAAAACTTACTTATGGTAAATACGTTGCCATTTTCTTCGATAGATAAGGAAACCAATTATTATAAAAAAATTTAGACAAACACCTAACACACTTAACCCAAAATATATAATTAACTATTTGAAAGAACACACTTTGAGCTCGGTAATATACATTTTAACTCGATCTGAAAGTTTACGATGATATCTCTTCCTACTTTCACGGTGAGAATACATGAGATTTACGTGGAGAAGAAAAACAAGGAAAAAATTAAAACCGGAAATTAAAGGAAATGAAAAGGAGAAGGAAAAACGTAGAACGACAAGACTAGCTAGACAACATTTCAAACAATTGAAATCATAAACATAAAATATTCCCAGCTGATTTGACATTATAAAGTATTCTTTTTCCGCACATGATTTGCTTTTATTTAGTGTCAAAATTTGTTCCGAATATTTTTAGATATTATAGCAAAGTACTATTATACAAAATATATATATTATAACATAATTTTAAAGTTGGTTCCAGAATTGTTTACCTTTTATAGTAAGATATTATTATATATGTGTTGTTATAAAAAGGTCTGAAATATATATATATATATATATATATATATATATATACCTCTTTCATCTTGGAGAGGGAAAAGCCAATTTCAGCATAAAAGAGAAAGAAAAGGTGTTTGAATTTTTCAAATACTGCATGTACTCTCTCATTCTAGATTTGCTTTTTAACGTGATTTCCTCCACCGGAACAATAGAAAAGAATCGAAGAAGATGATGATGGAAACTCTTTTTGAAAAGGATAAATAAGGAAAGGGAAGGATGGGTGAAAAATGAAAAAAACAGACCAATCATCACCATTTTCGTTGAAACCAAGAAATTGACTCTCCCAAGCAACAGTTGAGTGAAGAAAAGAAAAAAAGTTTCACTCATTTTGTACATGTCGTGCTTCTTAATTAGCTCATGTTAATTCTCTTCATTTTACTGCTCTCTTTCTTTTTAATATCACATGATCACGCCTAACTATACCTTCTAAAAAGGCAATACGGTCGCTGCAAATATAATCCAGTTTACAAGTCCGGAGCCGAATCCCACAGAGAACTAATGTTTAGCTACAGTTGTTCACTATCACCAAGAAGACAATCTTGAACAATTCCACTTATAGATATTTAGATTCTTGTGTTTAACTAATTAACTAACAAATTAAACTCCTAAATTAACAACTAAATATACTAAGGGTTAGAGACAAGATTAAGGAGGTCTAGAGTTATGATTTTCCCAATTGTCGGAATTCTTCCCGCTATGTCTTCTATAATTTTGCCTAAGTATTCTCTACCAATCATGAGCACTCTCATTACCGTAAATCTCTCCCGAGTAATTACGACAATTTACTAGACCCACCCTCCCGAGCTACGGTAGCTGGCTTTAATACAGCTCACTTCAGATCGCACCTAAAGATTCGTTATCCCTAATCCCGCCTTTAAACCCTCGGTTATTGATCCCTCATATACTTTGGGAGTAGTGTTGTTCAACAATTACCTAAATATGCACTCTCTCCCGAATTATGTATACTAAATAGGCACAGCTAATTGAGAGCTCTTCAATCAACTAAAATATAAACGTAATTGAACAAATAGAGAAAAGTTACTGCTCACTTATATAAAAACATAACAAGAATTTATCTTACAAAAAGTTCTATCAAAACTCTAGATAACAAATTAGCTATTCATAATAGTATGTAAAACTATAATAGTAAAAGTCATAACCAACAATGAAAAATAGGAAGAGGAAGGAAAAACTTGTAGAAGAATTCTCCGCCTTGCTCCTAATGTGTTCTTGCCTCCAAGGGTGTTGTCTAACCCTCCAGTAGTGTCTCTTGCCTCCTTAGGTCTAATTTGTGTCCAAAATATGTCCCCTACGCTCCCAAATAGGTTTAGGACGCCTTTTATATAAGTTGGAATAGTGTAGGGCCGAAATAAACTTGTCCCAGACAAAATAGGATTCTTTTTGGCGCCTGGAGCGGCGCGACCGGGGCCAAAACGTGACAGAACTGCGGCCAAACATGGTCTCTGATTTTCTGCCGTGGTCGCGGTGAAACCGCAGTTTTTCACTGTGACGACCCGGCCCGTCGTCACGGGAATTATCACCCCGTTATGTTGTAATTGCATAATTTATGCTAATTTATATGTGTTTGGAGAGTTAGAAGCAAATCGGTGAGAATTAGAATAGAAATGAGGTCATAAATCTCTTTACGAGAAGAATAGGTTGAAAAAGTCAACCGAATATTGACCGATGAGTTAGACAGCTCGGAATGGAAATTTGAAGATTCGACTAGTTTCGGGGGATCATTTATGACTTAGGAGAGCAATCGGAATCGAATTCGGAGGTCCGGTGTAGTTTTAGTCTTGAATTGGCTAAGGTCGAATTTTGGCGAAATTCGAATGGTAGGTGAGATTTTGATCCGGGGGTCGAGATGGAATTCGACAATTTCTGTAGCTTCGTTATGTGATTTTGGATATGTCTACAAAATTTCAGGTCATTCGGACGTGGTTTGGTTGGGTTTTTGATTAAATGTGTGTTTTGGAAGTTTTAGAAGAACTTAGGCTTGAATCCGATGTAATTTGATGGTCTTGGCGTTGTTTGATGCATGTCGATGATTGGAACAAGTTTGTATGATGTTTTAGGAGGTGTTGGTATTTTTGGTTGAGGTCCCGGGGGCCTCGGGGTGATTTCAGATGGTTAACGGGAACTTTTGAAGTTGGAAAACTTCATAATAGGCGAAGATGTAAATGAGTGTGCACAAGACCTCACTTTAAACGATCATATCTCCCATTATATAAAGAGTTATGCGACCCACAACCAATCAAATTAAATCCCTTTGAGTCTAGTTTCCAATGCAAGAAACCGTGCGTCATTTGGAGGTATATACAGAAAGTTATGACCTTTTTACTGGGCATGTGTCAGTAGCGCGGCCTTAGCGCGGGAGCGCTAGTAGCCCGCGCTAATGGGTTCTTTTCTGCCTCAACTCGCGCTAATTAGCGCGGGCGCGCTAGTAGCAGGCCCTAAATATTCATAAGGACGGGAAATGACAGAACTTGAGTCATTTCTCAAGCCTAGGGCTTCCCCAACACCCCCAATTCGACCAAGGCACTCAATTGCACTCCTAAGGTAAGCTTTTAAGTGTGTTTTCATGGTGATTTCTCTTCTCAATCACTAGTTACAACATGATTTTGGTTGGATTTCATAGGATTTCTTCAAAATCTCAAGAACACCCCAAAGTTGTCCTTCAAGATTTGATCTACAAGAGGTAATCCCACACTTTAAACTTACACATATGATGTTATTATGGGAATATGAGTATGAATCAAGTATTACAATTTATAGTATGGTTGTTGGAAGCCATAAATCCCCAATTTAAATACATGAACATGGTAGGGATTTAAATGTGTATATTTGTTGGAATTTTGTTGGTGTGGGTGTGAATGGTTGATCACACACATGATGTTAGGAGTATAAATTGCTAAAGAATGATAGGAAGATGAATTGTTGGTTAATGGTGATAGTTGGAGGAACCAATGCTATAGTTAAGAGGTGTAAATATTTATGCCTACAAGATGTTTGATAATAGGCCTAGATGGCACAAGTTATGGGATTTATGACTAATATTGGCCATATTGAATGTGGTATTGTAGATTGAAGTTACATAACTGTATTGGATCATTGTAGTATCATTAAGGGGCGAATTTCATATATGTACGGCTAAAACCCCATCTTTTAGAAATTGAACTTCATCGATGTTTGTATGAATTTGGATAGATTGGAAGCGCGAGGAGGCCGGTTGAGGAGCAAAGACGTCGCGGACTAGAATTCTCACCGGTTCGAGATTCGGCGTCCAAGGTGATTGAATTGCAAGGCAAGCGCAAGGAGGACTAAGGCTTCTACCGGTTCGAGGTGAGTGGTGGTAGTAAACAATGTACTGAGGGTTTGAAACCCCGTACTAGCACTTCACAGTGCTATGTTGAGATGAGACACACGTCTTGAGAAGAGTGTGGTGACATTGTGATTGGGGACTTGGACTTGGTCCTTCCCGACTAATAGAATAATGTGTTGTATGACTGCTAATGAGATTATAACTGTACAATTGGGCTAATAGCCATGTTTGGGGCCTTGTGCCGATCCGTAGAGCATTAGGGAACCTATAGAGCTAGGTGACCCTTATATCATGTTGGAAACATACACTCAGCCGTAGCTCTAGCTGTATAGCATAATATGAGCCCGTACTAGATGTGTACATTGAGAGAGATTATCTAAGGTGGAATTCCCTGTTCTAGCTGAGTGGGCCCGAAAGGCCAAGTCTATACCGATTGAGATGAGATAGGGTCAAGGACCCACTATGAGATGTTATATTGGGCATGAAAGGCCAAGTCTATATTGACTGAGACAGGGTCAAGGACCCACTGTGATATATTATATTGGGCACGAGAGGCCAAGTATATACTGACTGGGATAGGGTCGAGGACCCATTATGAGGTATTATATATATATATATACCTATATTGGATCGGGCTGCGCGCCGCAGCAGTACATATATTGGATCGGACTGCACGCCGCAGTAATATACATGTAATAGACATGTAATATACATGTGGGACGGACTGCACGCCGCAGTATTATTGCGCTTGGGCTGTAGGAGCCCCTTCGGAGTCTGAGTCTGCACACATTCTCAGTGAGCACTGGTGTATATTATGGGATCGGGCTGCACGCCGCAGCAGTATAGAGATATATACATATATATTGGATCGGACTGCACGCCGCAGTGATATATGGTGGACCTGGCTGCACGTCATAGCACCATAGCGCTTGGGCCTAGGGAGCCCCTCCGAAGTCTGTATACACCCCCAGTGAGCGCCGTCGACGTTAAATGGAGCGGGCTGTACGCCGCAGCGGTATATGTATTGGAGCGGGCTGCACGCCGCAGCATTATACTTATTAATATCCTTATATATACGTAAATACTTATATGTTATAGACAGACGTATATGTCTCCATATATCGAAATGGCTGTATACCGTAGTGGTACGAGCGAGGAGGTGGTCAGTGTGGGACCTAGATGAGGTAGATGTGGACTGGAGATCAGAGTACTTATTACAGTAATGACCAACTTGTGGGGGTTGCCTTAGAACTGTTTAGTGATAGTGCAAGAGTTCTTATTTTCGGTTATTGTTTATTATTGTTACTCACTGAGTTGAAATATACTCACCCCACTCCCTTGCACTTTTTGTGCAAATATACAGGTTCAGGAGGGCAGTTGAGCTATCGCAACTGCTTTATCATCCCCATTATGTGGAGACTTCGAGGTAGCTTCCAACGTTCGCAGTACCTGACCTCTTTCTTTTTTTATCATTTTGTTGTCTCCATTCTGGTTAGACTTGATTTTGTAGCAGATCTTATTTGTAGAGGCTCAGACTTGTGACACCACGATTTGGTTGGGATTGTGTTCTTGTATTTCAGTTCTACACTTCTTAATTTGTTATGAAAACAGGCTAATCACGCCGATTAATCAGTATTAATTATACTTCGCTGGTTTAATTGGATAAGACGGTCGGGCTTGCCTAGCAATGTGTTGGGCGCCATCACGACCGGGGTTTGGGGTCGTGACATTAATTATACTTCGCTGGTTTAATTGGATAAGACGGTCGGGCTTGCCTAGCAATGTGTTGGGCGCCATCACGACCGGGGTTTGGGGTCGTGACAAGTTGGTATCAGAGCCTAGGTTAACAGGTCTCGCGAGTCATGAGCCGGTTTAGTAGAGTCTCGTGGATCGGTACGGGGACGCCTGTACTTATCCTCGGGAGGCCGCAAACCTTTAGGAAAGTTTCAAATTCTTGGAATTCTCATCGTGCGTGTTTTATTCAGCTTGAGATGTAATTCTTGAAATTCCTCCTGCATATTGATGCGCGCACTCGAGTATTTAGTGATAAATTTGCCTTGATGGCTTATGATTCCCCAATCGAGGGACGAGATATAATCTTTGTGAATTCATGTTGGGCCTGTCTGGAGGACTTGAGGCAGGATCCTTGTCTATGGCTTGAGTATCGAGGTGCTAACTTCGCGAGCCGGTATCATGAAATTCATGCGATCAGTATTGATCTTAATCGTGAAATGGCAGTTTGATAATGGGAGAGCTGCAAGGTATGCAATCCTTATTGTGATCTGTTACGTAGCCCTAGCTATGGGTATGGTAAGTATGTTCATGTTCCTTAGTGGAAAGGTAAAGTGCATTATGTGTAGTAGTATGAGTTTAGACTCAGGGAAGACTAAAGTGATTATGCTATGTATATCCTGGTGGAAGGTATTGTACTGAAATACTAGATTGATGCAAAGTAGGTGGGTGGATTCGGATGTGTAGTTGAAGGGTATTTGATATGTGTTATGACGCGAGAAGGTGTAGCGCAGGTTCAGGTATAATTTGTGATAATATGATTCGTATAGTATTGAGATTTAATGTTGTTGAAATGCATTGTGATGTCTTGTTGAGTTGTGGATGTATTGTTAGAATGGTTTGGTGATTCTATGGCAGGTGGATAGGCCAATGTACAAAGGAAACTCTGCCGGAATTTTTGAAAAATTTGGGACTTAGAAAAGATTTCTGTCACCTAAATAGAGTAGGCTTAACTGTGGTGTGTGTATAAATGCAAGAATTGCAGAAGGGTTAAGGTCTCTGAGGATTCGAGTCTTTGTCAAGCTTGTAAATGACTTGAGTTTAATCTCACCATAACATTGTGGCATCATTTGAGTAAAGAATGCTCTGGGCGGCTAAAAGTGCTTTGATGTATGGCTCCGAGCCAAGTTGGGGAGGTTGTTATTGATTAACTGATTGCACTGTTGTGTGCTATGTTGATTCTGTCTCTAAGTATGTTGGGAAATTCTGATAAAGGTTATGGTGCTTCGTAGATATGAAGGAATAATAGGATGGTTTGAATTGATGTTGGTAAAAAATGTTTGGTGTATAGAAAAGAAAGATAGCTAAGTGCATCTGTATGTAATCATGTTTTGCGGGTCAGAGTTCTAACAAGGCACAAGTAGTTCTGTTCAATAAGACAGTTGAATTATAATTGAATAAGGGTGAATGACGCCCGAGAATGGTTTTGCGGTGTTCAATACTTTGCTTGTAACGGTAAAGTGTCTTAAGATTGTGTATATGGCTACAGATGGTGGTTTCGTTAGAAGGTATCAAGACTTGTGTAATGTTATGTGAATGATGGGATTCTATGTATCTGTATTGGAGAGAAATGATAACGAATTCAAAATCGCATGAAGTTCTTCAAAATAAAGCATTGTAGAATGTGGTACTTCTGGGAAACATTAGGAGAGTATTCAACGGCTTGTGAGCCTGAGACCGTGTAGTCTTGTGTATGAGCCTCATGTGGTAACATGAGTGGAGATATTGTGGTGCTACAGTAAAGACTAGTATTAAATTAGAGATGAATCAAAAAGGAAATTGGGTAAATGGATCAACTTGTTAATAAACCGAAACGGTATGAGAAAGAATACGATTAATTCCTGGTATATGTTTGAAGTAATGAGTTTCGCAGATATTGTGCAATAAAGCTATTGAGTGCTGGCAGTTGTGTAACCCGATATGGGTATAAGGACTTAGTCCTGGCAGTTTAACTTATGCAATGTAATTGGGAGAAAGAGTTTATGATGTGTTTTATCATGGTTTGAAAATGAGTATATTCCTGTCGATATGCGAAGCGTGGAATATGTAATAATTTTTCTTCTATGTGGGATCATGAAGGTCCTTGACTAGTTGAGTGCGTCGATGTTTGCGGCATAGGAGAGGGATAAAAAAAATTCTCCATGTATCTTGGTGCAGTATGGTATTTGCGATGTGTTATGGAAAAGTTGATAATGGCATATTCAAGGCTTTGAGAATTGTCCATAATATATGGGAAGTCATTAAAATCCTCAAGCAGCGTGGGCAGTTGTAGATAATCCGAGAATCAATCTTCCTGGTGATTTAGGAGAATGGTACTACTATACTAGTATTTCGGCAGAGTCTATGGTCAAAAGGGCCAGGTAAAATAAACTAATAATATCTAGCGGTATGGTGGTATACTCCCGTTGGATCGACTGTAATAATTGAGTCGTTGATGACATAGTGAAATTTATGAATGGCTTTCGTGGTATGAATGGACGCTTGAGGTGCGTTATGTAATCGTACGGTGAAGTACGAAATCAGGCATAGTGATTCCTGTGTTATGTATGTGTTGGAGACTAGAAGTTCTCGTAACCCGCCTACGCAGCGGTGGTATATCATGTGTATCGGCACAGTATAGCGGTTATCGGAAATTGGAAGCTCTAGTGGCTATCTCGTTACTTGATATGATGAATTTGAATAATGATATATGATTGCTGACTGGTTGTCACAAGCCAGGTTGTCCAAACTAATGTGATATGGACTATGTCAGAAACATGTCGCAAACTGCATGGCAGAGCGCATCAGATCATGCTCCAGCAGGGTGGATGTACCCTAGGGCCAGCAGACGGCTGGTAGGTATTGCTCTGTCAGTTGGGCCTTCGTGGCGGATGTCAGTGTAGAGGTATCTACCATTGATTCAGTTCCGGTATTGAGGAACTTTGTCGGATGAGTTTCATGTGACCGAGCTCGAGGCTATATATACATGCTTGTTGTAATGAGCAACTTGAGTCGATGTGCATTCCCTTTTGCTAGATTTATGCGTGGATCGGGTGGCACGCCGCCACATGTATAGTATCTGGATCGGGTGGCACGCCACCACATGTATGGTATCTGGATCGGGTGGCACGCCGCCACAGGTATGCTATTGGAACGGGTTGCGCGCCGCAACAGTCTGATGTGGGAAATATAGCTTCATATATGTACCTTGTATACAATACTTCCTCTCTTCTGAGGAATGGTCCGTATTGAGTATCACTCGGGGAATAGCACATCGGTTGTGTCCAATCAGAATTCGATAGCATATACTCAATGTATCATCGCGTGTGATTGATTGCTTGAGTTCAGACCTAAATATGTGTGTGGCTGACCGTTTTGAGCATTGCGACTTGAGGTGCTTCATGAATAATAGTGTTTGGATAGAATCATGAGTTGTGGCAAAGCCACGTGATGTTATGACCTTTCGAGGATGATTCAGGTACTCTAATTCTATGATGTGAGACGAGAATCTCAGTTATGTGTTGTGATGGTATGGAAGAATTTGAATTATGGCTCTTTGTGCAAGTGAGTTGTCATGATCGAGTGTGTTCAGATCGTTCTTATTGGAGCCTGTGTTGTGCTCGTTGTGGCCTAGGCCGATGCTGAGGTGTCATGTTACCAGTGTGGTGTGTTATAACCGAAATGATCATTCAAGTCATTAATGAGAGCGAGCATATATGATTTCAGCTTGTTAGAAAGGTAATATCGAGGTTTGGCTCCGAAACTTATTGTGGTATCGGTTTTAAAAGGGAAATAGATTCACGAATGGTTGACCCGAGAGATGGGTTCGGTATATCGCGTGCTTCAGTTGCCGTGGGCAGGATATGAAGGTGTTGGAATAAGACTCTATCTAATGAGAAAGGTTCTTTCTGCTAGTATTTGGTTATTGTGGCCAGTTGTTGTGATTAGAGACTATCGTATCGAGTGATCGGGTTGTTTGATACATCATGTGATCTCACCCGGAGTGGTGAGTTGGCTATTACAGTTGGATCGTGTGTACTCTGAGTATAGATGTGGGATTCAGACTGGTATATGATTTCGAAAAGTGCAATGTGGTTTATGGTTCAGTTATACTGTGGAAATTCAGCTATACTATGTTATCGGACTTATGAAAGATAGGGTGAAGTGGTATCGCCCCGAATATATGCTTGGTAAGGTCATTCGGCTATTGGGTCACTTCTAGTAGACCTCTTGGTCCGCTCGAGGACGAGCGTTTGCTTAAGAGGGGGAGAATGTGATGACCCGGCCCGTCGTCACGGGAATTACCACCCCGTTATGTTGTAATTACATAATTTATGCTAATTTATATGTGTTTGGAGAGTTAGAAGCAAATCGGTGAGAATTAGAATAGAAATGAGGTCATAAATCTCTTTACGAGAAGAATAGGTTGAAAAAGTCAACCGAATATTGACCGATGAGTTAGACAGCTCGGAATGGAAATTTGAAGATTCGACTAGTTTCGGGGGATCATTTATGACTTAGGAGAGCAATCGGAATCGAATTCGGAGGTCCGGTGTAGTTTTAGTCTTGAATTGGCTAAGGTCGAATTTTGGCGAAATTCGAATGGTAGGTGAGATTTTGATCCGGGGGTCGAGATGGAATTCTGACAATTTCTGTAGCTTCGTTATGTGATTTTGGATGTGTCTACAAAATTTCAGGTCATTCGGACGTGGTTTGGTTGGGTTTTTGATTAAATGTGTGTTTTGGAAGTTTTAGAAGAACTTAGGCTTGAATCCGATGTAATTTGATGGTCTTGGCGTTGTTTGATGCATGTCGATGATTGGAACAAGTTTGTATGATGTTTTAGGAGGTGTTGGTATTTTTGGTTGAGGTCCCGGGGGCCTCGGGGTGATTTCAGATGGTTAACGAGAACTTTTGAAGTTGGAAAACTTCATAATAGGCGAAGATGTAAATGAGTGTGCACAAGACCTCACTTTAAACGATCATATCTCCCATTATATAAAGAGTTATGCGACCCACAACCAATCAAATTAAATCCCTTTGAGTCTAGTTTCCAATGCAAGAAACCGTGCGTCATTTGGAGGTATATACAGAAAGTTATGACCTTTTTACTGGGCATGTGTCAGTAGCGCGGCCTTAGCGCGGGAGCGCTAGTAGCCCGCGCTAATGGGTTCTTTTCTGCCTCAACTCGTGCTAATTAGCACGGGCGCGCTAGTAGCAGGCCCTAAATATTCATAAGGACGGGAAATGACAGAACTTGAGTCATTTCTCAAGCCTAGGGCTTCCCCAACACCCCCAATTCGACCAAGGCACTCAATTGCACTCCTAAGGTAAGCTTTTAAGTGTGTTTTCATGGTGATTTCTCTTCTCAATCACTAGTTACAACATGATTTTGGTTGGATTTCATAGGATTTCTTCAAAATCTCAGGAACACCCCAAAGTTATCCTTCAAGATTTGATCTACAAGAGGTAATCCCACACTTTAAACTTACACATATGATGTTATTATGGGAATATGAGTATGAATCAAGTATTACAATTTATAGTATGGTTGTTGGAAGCCATAAATCCCCAATTTAAATACATGAACATGGTAGGGATTTAAATGTGTATATTTGTTGGAATTTTGTTGGTGTGGGTGTGAATGGTTGATCACACACATGATGTTAGGAGTATAAATTGCTAAAGAATGATAGGAAGATGAATTGTTGGTTAATGGTGATAGTTGGAGGAACCAATGCTATAGTTAAGAGGTGTAAATATTTATGCCTACAAGATGTTTGATAATAGGCCTAGATGGCACAAGTTATGGGATTTATGACTAATATTGGCCATATTGAATGTGGTATTGTAGATTGAAGTTACATAAGCTGTATTGGATCATTGTAGTATCATTAAGGGGCGAATTTCATATATGTACGGCTAAAACCCCATCTTTTAGAAATTGAACTTCATCGATGTTTGTATGAATTTGGATAGATTGGATGCGCGAGGAGGCCGGTTGAGGAGCAAAGGCGTCGCGGACTAGAATTCTCACCGGTTCGAGATTCGGCGTCCAAGGTGATTGAATTGCAAGGCAAGCGCAAGGAGGACTAAGGCTTCTACCGGTTCGAGGTGAGTTGTGGTAGTAAACAATGTACTGAGGGTTTGAAACCCCGTACTAGCACTTCACAGTGCTATGTTGAGATGAGACACACGTCTTGAGAAGAGTGTGGTGACATTGTGATTGGGGACTTGGACTTGGTCCTTCCCGACTAATAGAATAATGTGTTGTATGACTGCTAATGAGATTATAACTGTACAATTGGGCTAATAGCCATGTTTGGGGCCTTGTGCCGATCTGTAGAGCATTAGGGAACCTATAGAGTTAGGTGACCTTTATATCGTGTTGGAAATATACACTCAGCCATAGCTCTAGCTGTATAGCATAATATGAGCCCGTACTAGATGTGTACATTGAGAGAGATTATCTAGGGTGGAATTCCCTGTTCTAGCTGAGTGGGACTGAAAGGCCAAGTCTATACCGATTGAGATGAGATAGGGTCAAGGACCCACTATGAGATGTTATATTGGGCCTGAAAGGCCAAGTCTATATTAACCGAGACAGGGTTCAAGGACCCACTGTGATATATTATATTGGGCCTGAGAGGCCAAGTATATACTGACTGGAATAGGGTCGAGGACCCATTATGAGGTATTATATATATATATACCTATATTGGATCGGGCTGCACGCCGCAGCAGTATATATATTGGATCGGACTGCACGCCGCAGTAATATACATGTAATATACATGTAATATACATGTAATATACAGTGAGAGTGATATTGATATTGCGCTTGGGCTGTAGGAGCCCCTCGGAGTCTGAACCCCCACAGTGAGCGCGTGTGCCTTTGCATGGATCGAGCTGTACGCCATAGCGTCATGTGCATTGCATTGCATTCATGCATTGGTTTTATTTGTACTACGTGGCATGACATTTAGCACTCATACATTACTGGCATACATGCGTTATCTGCCTTATTGACCAGGTACCCTGGTGAAAATTGTTAAGGAGTGCTGAGCCCAATGGGCTGACTTGAGTGCAGACTTGCACGCCGCAACATTATACTTATTCATATTCATATATATACTAAAATATTTATATGTTATAGACAGATGTATATGTCTCAATATATTGTGATGGTTGTATACCGTAGTAGTACGAGCGAGGATGTGGTCAGTGTGGGACCTAGATGAGATAGATGTGGACTGGAGATCGGGGTACTCATTATAGTGATGACTAACCTGTGGGGGTTGCCTTAGAACTGTTTAGTGATAGTACAGGAGTTCTTATTTTCAGTTATTATTTATTATTGTTACTCACTGAGTTGAAATATACTCACCCCACTCCCTTGCACTTTTTGTGCAGATATACAGGTTCAGGAGGGCAGTTGAGCTATCGCAATTGCTTTATCATCCCCATTATGTGGAGACTTCGAGGTAGCTGCCAACGTCCGTAGTACCTGACCTCTTTCTTTTTTTATCATTTTGTTGTCTCCATTCTGGTTAGACTTGATTTTGTAGTAGATCTCATTTGTAGAGGCTCAGACTTGTGACGCCACGATTTGGTTGGGACCGTGTTCTTGTATTTCGGTTCTACACTTCTTGATTTGTTATGAAAACAGGCTAATCACGCCGATTAATCAGGTATTAATTATACTTCGCTGGTTTAATTGGATAAGACGGTCGGACTTGCCTAGCAATGTGTTGGGCGCCATCACGACCGGGGTTTGGGGTCGTGACATTAATTATACTTCGCTGGTTTAATTGGATAAGACGGTCGGGCTTGCCTAGCAATGTGTTGGGCGCCATCACGACCGGGGTTTGGGGTCGTGACATTCACCCTGTTACATTTGGAATTTGGAAAAACGCAAAACAGGAAAGTTGTAGCTCTTTGAGTTAACGTTCCAACCATATATTGTGGAGACAAAATGGAGTTTGGATAAAAATGTTATGTCCATTTTACTAGACAGTGCACAATATGTCTTATCGAGTCTTCATTTGTTCTCAACTATCAAATTTGACCCCGAACATGATCCCGACTTAATTCCTTGAACTTCTACTCAAGCCTAAAGCTCCAAATCACTTAAATGCATTCCATAACACCTATATATCTCGAAATCACACCTACAAGGCATAAACCACACAATTAGTGCAAAACACTAGCGATTAAAGCTCAAACTCAATTAAAGTGCAGTAAACTCGAATGTAATAAGCGACTAAAATACACAATTATAGCCTATCATCAGCACACAACATCCCACTATGCGGATTTAAGTAATAACACAAATAGTGGCACCTAACGATTTGATTAGTGGTTAATGAAGTAGGTTGAAAACTATATGATCTTTATAAAAATAATTTTGGGGGGATAGAGTTATGTGGGACCTATGCTGGCGCCATAAGGAGGTAGCATATCCTCGTTGAACTAATTAATCAAGATACACATACGCTGCTTTAGATACAGCGATTAAAAGAAAGTTAAATGCACCAACAACGTAAAGTTTCTATGTATGTATAAATACAATTTAAACAATGCAAGTTATGCAAGTTATGTTGGACTGAAGGCCCAATAGTTAGTAGTTTTATATTAGTTGTTTTTCAGGCCCATATTGTAAAAAGGACCCGGGCCCATTTCATTTGTAAAAAGGTTCTTGTATATACAAACCAGATCCTTCTAGAAAGAGAATAAGAAAGATTGGAAGTTTTTCGTTCATTTCTATTTTCTCTCTTTTCTTTCATTTTTAGGGTTTTTCTTCTTTGATTCAATTTCTTTGATTGAATCAATGATTCAATCTAATATGGTATCAGAGCAGTTCAATCGATCCGTTTCACTCGTATCTTTCTATTGATGGTAATTTTCAAGTCTGGTTCAACGATTTCAGTTAGATCGAAGGATTCTCTGTGTGCGAAGAATGAGATTTTATTTTCTTCAGATGTGCGAAGAAAAAGGTGGTAAAAGTTTCTGTCCTCTTGATTGCATGTGAAAATCTAGATGAAATTAGGATATTTTTATCTCTTCTTTACTAATTGTTCGTGTAAGAATTTCATTCTGTGATTGAATATGGGAACTTCTTCAACTTCTACTGAAGGATTTGCTGAATCTACTGTAGACTCGTCTCACCCGTTTTATGTTCACCCTTCTGATAGTCCTGGGAGTCAATTAGTTGTCATACCGTTCAATGGAACTGGTTTTGTGCATTGGAGAAGTAGTATGCTTACTTCTTTATCTGCCAAAAATAAATTAGGAATAGTCACTGGTAAAGTACCTCAACCTTCACCTAATTCTCCCTATTATCCTTTCTGGGAAAGATGTAATGATATGGTGAAAGCCTGGATCACCAATTCTTTAACTAGGGAGATAGCAGTGAGTGTTATGTGCCTTGCCACTGCTAAGGAAGTGTGGAGTGATATAAATGAAAGATTTGGACAATCGAATGGTTCCAAATACATTCAAATTCAAAGAGAGATAAGCTCTACCTCTCAAGGTTCTTCTGATATTGCTACTTATTTTACCAGAATGAGAGCCTTGTGAGACGAATTAAATTATTCTTATGTTGGTACTACATGTACATGTGGAGCATTACCCAAATTTATTGAAGACCAACACCTTTTTCAATTTCTGAGTGGGTTAAATGACTCCTATTCCATAGTCAAAAGTAGTATTATGCTTATGTCTCCTCTACCATCTATTAGTAAAGAATACTCTTTACTTCAACATGATGAAAGTCAAAAGGAAAATCAATCTCCAAATCTGGGATTTTCTAGTGATTCAGCTTCCTTTTCTGCCACTTCTTTAAATTTCAACACTTTTGGAGGTTATCAACACAATGAAAAGTCTTTCAATCAAAGAGTTAATTTTGATCAAGCTAAGAAGTATTCTATCTCTTGTAAGTATTGTAAGAAGCCTGGGCATACAGTAGAGAAATGTTATAGGCTCCATGGCTTTCCAAGTGATTTCAAATTTACAAGAAACAAAAGGTCTACTTCTGCTTCTTGTGCACAAGTAGAGGATAATCCTACTCAAATCATACCTCCAAGTGAAAACACAGCCTATGGCTTCAGCAAAGAGCAATATCAACATCTCATGTCCCTATTTCAACAAGCTCATATATCTACTGGAAATCAGCCATCTAATTCTGGTGACAGCATTGCCTTTGCCAACTTTGCAGGTGTGTCTCATATGCCTATAGAATAATTACCTGTATTAATTCAGAAGTTCAATGTTTGTCTGCTCAGTTGGGAAAAGTACCTTGGATATTAGATTCAGGAGAAACAAATCACATGACCTTTGATAAACAATTTTTACATAATCTTCAACCTTTGTCTAAACCTTATCTGATAACTCTACCAAATGGTTACAAAGTAAAAGTAATATCTACTGGTTCCCTACAACTTAGAACATACATTATTTTACATAATGTGTTGTTGGTCCCTTCTTTTCATTTCAACCTTATTTCTGTATATCAACTTCTTTCTCAATTACAATGTTTAGCATTATTCAATAGTTTCTCTTGTTTTTTATAGGGCCCTTCTCTGAAGAGGCCACTGGAAATTGGTAGAGCTTCTCATGGACTATATTTTCTACTTCCTGATATGCCTGAATGCTCATCTTCTATTCCCATCAGTCCATCTGGTAATGCATGTAATGTTTCTGATACATGTAGTATTCTCAATTCTATAGTCCTTTTCCACATTCCCTCTTGTAATTCCACTACAAATGTTAATAAAATGGAATTGTTTTGGCATCAATGATTGGGTCACATGCCTTTTCATAAGATGAAATCAATTTCTGTTTTATCTAACATTATTCCTTCTAAACAATCATTTTCTTGTTCTATTTGTCCAATGGCTAGACAACAGAGACTTCATTTTCCTGAAAGTCACATAAAATCTACTTCTCATTTTCAACTAGTCCATTTAGATATCTAGGGCCCCTATAATACCAAAACATATAATGGTTTTAGATATTTTCTTACCATTGTTGATGACTATTCTAGAGTAACTTGGACTCATCTGTTATCTTGTAAAAGTAATGCTTTCACAATCATCAAAGTTTCACAAAAATGGTCCAAACTCATTTCCAATCATATGTTCAAACTTTCAGATCAGATAATGCTTTTGAACTAGGAGGTAGTTCTGAAGCAAAAACATACTTCTCTGAAAATGGAATTCTTCACCAAACTACTATACCTCACACACCACAGCAGAATGGTGTAGTTGAAAGAAAACACAAACATCTTTTGGAAACATCTAGAGCTTTACTATTTCAATCTAATATTCCTACTAAATACTGGGGTGATTGTTTACTAACTGCAACATATCTCATAAACAGAATGCCTTCTTCTATCATAGGTAATATCTCTCCTTTTCAGAAACTTCATGGATTTTCTCCTCCATATGATCACCTCAGGTCATTTGGGTGTTTATGCTTTGCCACTAGTCCTAAACCTGGGAGGGATAAATTCCAATCTAGAGCTATAAAATGTGTCTTTTTAGGATATCCCTGTGATAAAATTCAATTTTCTTTTCTAGAGATGTTATATTTCATGAACACATCTTTCCCTACTCTTCTTCTTCTTCTTCTTCTTCTTTATCTTCTCATACTTTTCCTTCTGTTTCTTTTGAAGATCCTACAACTTATTCATCATTCCCTCCTTCTACTTCTACTTCTATTTCTACTTCTGCCCCTGCTCCTATTTCTGATTCTGAATCTTCTCCTGAACCTTCTCTTTCTTCTTTTCATTATCCTCTTTCTTCTACTCCTCTTCCTTCTGATTCTGATTCTTTTTCTATTCCTATTGATCCTATATCTCAACCATCCATGGATTCACCTCTTCCCAGGAAATCCACTAGGATTTCACATCCTCCCACTTACTTAAAAGATTATGTTTGCATTTCAGTTATTACTAACTCTGATTCTAAGATCCCTAAGGCTTTTCCTACTGAGTTTCACATGCAAGAACCTCTTAATTACCAGCAGGCTGCTTCTAATCCTGCTTGGCAAGATGCTATGCTACAAGAATTTAAAGCTTTGGATGCAAAACCATGCATGGGACATTGTTCCTCTTCCTCCTATGAAGAAACTTATTCCATGTAAATGGGTTTATAAGATTAAACAGAAGTCTGATGGTACTATTGAAAGATACAAAGCTAGGTTGGTCATTAGAGGTGATACTCAACAGGAGGGTATTGATTACAATGAAACTTTTTCTCCTGTTATAAAATTCACTACCATCAAGTGTCTACTTTCTCTTGCTGCTAAGAGAAATTGGACTGTATATCAACTTGATGTGAATAATGCTTTTCTTCATGGTGATCTTCATGAAGAAGTCTATATGAAGCCTCCACCTGGTCTTCAGCTTTCTGCTCCCTTGACTTCTGGATCTCCTCCTTTGGTTTGCAAGCTTCTCAAGTCTTTATATGGCCTCAAACAGGCTTCCAGATAGTGGTTTTCTAAGCTGTCTGAAGCTTTGTCCACAAGGGGCTACATTTCTAGCAAGAATGATTATTCACTCTTCACCAAATCATCTTCTTCCTCTCTCACTGTTCTTGCTGTCTATGTTGATGATATTTTGCTGGCTGGGGATGATGTGAGTGAACTTGACAGTTTAAAATCTTTCTTGGATTCCCAATTCAAGATCAAAGATCTAGGGGCTGTTCATTATTTTTTGGGTCTTGAAGTTCTGAAAACTTCTCATGGTTACCTAGTTAATCAGCACAAGTTTACTTCTGATCTTTTGGGTGAATTCAATTGTCATCATTTCACTCATGTGGTAACACCTCTTGAATCTTCTGTCAAACTCACTCCTGATATGGGTGAACCTCTTACTGATCCCAGCCTATACAGACGTTTAGTTGGAAAATTAAATTTTTTACAACACACTCGAACTGATATTGCATTTTCTGTACAACATTTGAGTCAATTTCTACAGACTCCTCAGGTTCCTCATATGTTGGATGCTATTCATGTTCTCATATACTTATTGAATGACCCTACACAGGGTGTACTTTTGTCTAATAGTTCTGATTTTTCATTAATGGCCTATGCTGATTCTGATTGGGCTGCTTGTTCTCAGTCTCGCAAATCTATTACTGGTTTTTTTATTACATTTGGAGGTTGTCCCATTTCTTGGAAATGCAAGAAACAGCCTACTATTTCTCTCTCCTCTGCTGAAGCTGAATATAGATCTTTGAGAAAGGTTGTGGCTGAGATCTCTTGGTTGGTTCGAATATTTGATGATTTGGGTATGGTTTTCTCTTCTCCTATTCTTGTATTCTGTGATAGTCAAGCAGCTTTACATATTGCCAAGAACCATGTTTTCCATGAGAGGACCAAGCACATTGACATTGACTGTCATTTTGTTCGTGATTGTTTACAATCTGGTTTAATATCACTTCATCATATTTCCTCTGCTGATCACCCTGCTGACATATTCACCAAGTCTCTTGCAGGCACTGCACATCATCATCTGCTGGGCAAGCTTGGAGTGGCTTCACCCTCCAGCTTGAGGGGGGTGTTGGACTGAAGGCCCAATAGTTAGTAGTTTTATATTAGTTGTCTTTCAGGCCCATATTGTAAAAAGGACCCGGGCCCATTTCATTTGTAAAAAGGTTCTTGTATATACAAACCAGATCCTTCTAGAAAGAGAATAAGAAAGATTGGCAATTTTTCGTTCATTTTTATTTTCTCTCTTTTCTTTCATTTTTAGGGTTTTTCTTCTTTGATTCAATTTCTTTGATTGAATCAATGATTCAATCTAACAAGTTATGCCTCTATTTTAAAAGTTATCGTATAAAACTTGTTGATAAAAATTACATATTACATACGTAAACATATATATATATGATAGTCTTAAAAAACTTATATGTTTTAAGTGCACAATCTTGAATATATTTTTAGTTCATTCCCTCTCTATCTAATTTAGCTTTTCTTTAGTTTAGCGAGAGATAATAGGCAGGAAATAAAGCAATTTTTCTTTTTTGTTTAAATATTGGTGGACAAAATTATGAAATACTTATGGCAATAAAAAATAACAATTGATACCTCGTAAAATTTATATGTATGAACAAGTTGATCCGAACATATTATTATTATTATTATTTTAAATAAATAGAGGGACAAGCAAAGAGAGAGATATGATCATTATTATAGTTTTAAATAAATAGAGGGACAAGCAAAGAGAGAGATATTTAAGGAATTGGATGCTAGGAAAAATATGATGACGTCGATATTATTCAAAATCATTAGGTCTTCCCCTAAATGGACATATTATCACTCATTCCCCAACAATAATTACTTGTCTTTTGTTCAACAGGGTAATAACTGTTGTTTAATGATCTAAAGTAAGAATATCATACCATTACATATTTTAAGATTTTTGTACACAGTTTCGTTAAATAACATCATAACTTGTCCTTTTTTTAAAGAATTGTTTGGACGCATTTTCCAAAAAATACATCATAACACTAGAAATCTAACATGATAGTATAGATTGTCTTGTCCGTCGGCAGGCTTTAATTGGTAAATTTGTTGGCTATGTTAAAAAAATATGTCTAAAATAAAAAGCCAATCTCATCAATAGCACATTAAAAGTGAAATTGTGTCTTTACATATTTGACTCATAATTGTACTCTTCTTTTCATTATTTGTTTTCCTATTATGCAATTATTTATATAACACGTATGACTAAGCCAGCCACGTTATTGTGACAGTTACATCAATATAAGTGTTCGGAAAAGCCGTTGATGTAGGTAGAGGCGCAGTCAGAATTTTAACTTTATCGATTTTAAAATTAAAACTCGATTTTAAGTGCCAATTATAAATAAATTTTGACTAGGCGTTTGGACATAAAAATTATAAAATTTGAACAAATGGTGAAAATATTTTTCAAGTTAAAATGATATTTGAAATTTAGAGTTGTGCTTGGATATAAATTTCTGTTTGATTGTTTTTGTATGTTTTGTGAGTGATTTGAGTGAAAATTTTGAAAAACTGCTTTTTGCGATTTTTCAAATTTCAAAAATTTCCAAAATACATCTTCAAGTGAAAATTAAAAATATTATGAACAAAATGCTAATTTTGAAAAAAGGAAATTTTTTTGAAAAAATCTTCCATCAAACTTATGTCAAAACGGGCACTAAATTTAGTATTTGTATATATTTAAATGTAATATTGAGCAAAAGTTATTTAAATTCGGCTGAACCTGTAGCCAAACTTCTAGTTCCGTCCTGGATGTAGTCGAAATGTATCATGACAAATGTGATTTTGATTATCGTTTATTATATGTTTCCTTCGCCTTTCATATGGTTAAGTCCTTTCCTGTATTAGGGTTCATTTTCCTTTAGGAATACATGTTTTATTGGTCCACAAAAGTAAAACAAATTAACAAGTTGTGCGCTTGCGACATTTAAAAAATTTTGCAGTTGGATTTAACAATAAAAAGTTCACACTATTAGTGTAATTTATAATTTCGTTGGTTGGCTACTTTATTTGTAAGATTATTAACCGTACTTATTATCCGAAATTATATGTGTTGCTTCTAGATCTGATAATATATATATACTAGTTTTAAGGTAGACACTTTGTGCGTAGACCCTTATCAATAAATATAAAATTTTGAAAATTATATAAATAATATTAATTTATGTAAAGTTGACGTGCAATTGTAAGTGTTATTTTAAAAGTATTTCAAAAATTTGATGTGAGTTAACGAATATAAAAATTATCATGAAAATGGGATATTTATATCTAATTATAGTCCTTTTTGAATGTGCATTTACGTTTTGGCATATTTTCATTGAAGGAATATTTGATTAAATAGTAATGGACACACTATTGTATACCCAAATAATCAAATATAAGTTTCTACAAAAAAAAAAAGATTTCTCAAGTTTTCTTAGAAAAAATTATTCGAATAGAATACCAAAACAAAACTAATTATATACCTTAAGTTTTAACCCTTTGTTGACATGAAGTCTTTCATTATTTTAATATCATTACCTTTTGCATCCTAAATCAAAAATTAAATTAAATGAGATGAAAGTGACGAATATTATTAATAAAATCTTAAATCTAAAAACAATATAAAGTGGTCGAAACTGAAAGTGCTTGAAATTTAATACTACTCAATTTAAATGGAGTTAAAAATAAAGACTTCACTAAAAGGAATTGAGAAATCGAAGTCCTAAAAAGTAGAAAAATAATTAAACCACTAATCCAAAATATATATATATAAATTAACTCTTTGCAAAATACTTTTCTTTTTGTTACCCTTAAAAATTAAAGGAAACTAATAGAAATTCATACGATTTTCAACGTGTGTAAATATATCATAATATTGTTTTTAAATATAAAAAGTGCTATCTTATTTCCGATTTCACTTTAGAAATTGTTAAATTGATACATAAAGATGAAAAAATATACGATGCCAATCATTTTACTTATAAATTACTCCTATTAGATTGATACAGAAAGATGAAGAAAATATAATATTGATAATGAGACTATTTCTTGTATGAGAGACAATCTCCAAATATAAAATAATATTACTACTATTAAGAAATGCTAAAATACATAGTACAAGCTATTGACCTAATGTTTTGATCATATATACATGAGTACGTGCAAAAACATATATAAACCGATCGAGTTTTGGATAACAGCTTGTTTGGATGGTTATTACCTATTTCATTGTATCGCATTGTTATTTTAAATACAAAATTTATTCTGATTATTACTTAAATTTTATTGTATCGTATCGTGTCGCAAATTCGTAATTACTAATAATTAAAAGCGCCACATTATATAACGATGGCTTTGATGTGGTTGTGTGGCGTCGTTACCATGCTTTTTTTTCTAATCTTGCCCTTTTTTGTCCAGAATAAGTGATCAATTTGCTTTTAGCACGCCCATTAAGAAAATACTAAATTTTATACGAAAATACCTAGTATGACCAAACTACCCTTAATTAAATATTTAATGTAAGGAGTAAGAAAACTTTTTAGGGATATGTACATAAGGGTAATTTTGTAAAAACAAACTGAATTCTTTGTTGGTTATATAAATGGATACTTATTTTGGACCAAAATAAAAAAGCAAATTGGTCACTTATTGTGGACCGGAGGAAGTATTACATAATTATATTATCCTTTATCCTACCTTTTATATAATAATTCTACTCTGTATATATCCTATTTTTTTCTTAGTAATGTGCAAGTTTATTCTTCATACTATCGGTGTGTGACATCCGCAAACAATATCTAAATATTGTATTTATCAAATAATACAATATATAATACATTACGAAACGACACCAAATATCCAAACGAAGTTGTAAGAAAGATTGAAAATCAAGTTAAAAGTAAAATGTCCAAAGAGACAAGGTTTAAAGAAGCTGCTAAATCACTCAATATGAGTACCTAAGGTGGTCCTCTCATGAGTACACTCCAAGTTAAAGTCTCTCTCTATTATGGACATTGAGAAGATGTCTACTTCATCTTTGTCTCACACGTATAGCAATTACAAATATTTGGAGAAAGAAAACACTACTCTCTCTCTCTCTCTCTCTATGTAGTATAGTGAAAAAATACAATAGTATTTTATACTATTATGCATTAGAGAAGTTATGAAATAAAATTTTGAGAGCAGCCACCATATATATATATATATATAGATAGATAAAGACTTGTGCAGTTAGGGTGAGAAGGACAAATTAAAGGCTATGGGCCATCACTGCTGCAGCAAACAGAAAGTAAAGAGAGGTCTTTGGTCTCCTGAAGAAGATGAAAAACTCATCAGACATATTACCTCCCATGGCCATGGCTGCTGGAGTTCTGTTCCTAAATTAGCAGGTTTATATATTAGTATATACATATATATTCCTGTTTCTTATATCTTCCATTTTTGTTCTTTGTTGGATAATTCTTGTTTTCTGATTCATATTTTTATGTGTTTGAATGGTGTAACTAACCATCTCAATTTAAAAGATTAAGTTATCAAAGATAAAGATTTTTATTTACTTAATTATACAACAATAACAACATACTCAGTATATTTCCATAGTGTGGGATTTGAGGAAGGTAATGTGTATACAGACCTTACATCAACCTTGTGGAGGTAGAGAGGTTATTTTCTATAACGTGCAAATTGATTCTTTTATCATCAGCAAGGCACACGTAAATATTTTCAAGTAAGTTATAGCGAAATTACTGTAAACGAGAGAGATGTGAGTGTCAATCATTCTATTAGCATGCTTAAAGAGTTCCTTCTAGAAAATGGAAAGGAGAGAATACACTTACAACCTCTCTTTTTTATTTAACCTGAAAAACTTTTTCTTTTCTATGATAATAAGGTAGCTCCAATGGGGAAACTTATTTTTTTTTTATAATAGGTGACAATGAGACTCGAATTCGGAACATCTTCTTATATGATATACGCCATGTTAAACTATACAACTACCTCGTTTAAATGTTTAAGTTATTCATTAGGAAGAGTACATTATTTTTATTTACTTAATTATATTTTCGAACATTATGTAGGGCTACAAAGGTGTGGAAAGAGTTGTAGATTGAGATGGATAAATTACTTGAGGCCAGATTTGAGAAGGGGTTCTTTTACTGAACAAGAAGAAAGAACCATAATTGATGTTCATAGAATCTTGGGAAATAGATGGGCACAAATAGCCAAACATTTACCTGGTAGAACTGATAATGAAGTGAAGAATTTCTGGAATTCTTGCATTAAAAAGAAGCTTATTGCTCAAGGTTTAGATCCAAATACTCACAATCTCCTTATTAAGAACAAAACCAACAATTCAACCAAAGCCAAAACTAATCATCATCAAGATTCCACCTCAGTTTTCACCATTGATACTTCAACAAATAAAGAAGTAATTTCAATGGATCACATAAAAGCAACTCTTGCATCCTTCTCTCCTTTCCCTCATAGTAATACTACTACTACTACTACTACTTCTAGTACATATAATTACACTCCTATTGTTCCCAATGTTGAATACCATAACCCTACTTTCACATGGAGTGATCAGAGAAATCAGACTGTAACAACTACGTCTCAGTCCCAAACAAGTGACAGAAATCATGTCATTACTCAGAATCCCATGTTGGATTTCGCGAGTTGTTCTTTAATGGAATGCTCTACGAATATACGACAAGGGGAAACGGAGTATATAAATGAGAATAGCATGTGGCATGGAACTGGAATTGAACCAACAACCTTAAATCCTGCCAATGGAACTGAAGAATTAATGCAAGTACAACAAGAGGAACAATTTCCAATTCAGACAAAGTTTTGTGATCAAGAGGATGTCTACAAGGTTATTAATCATGATCAAACGGTGGAAAATACGTTTGACACCTCTAACTTTGATTTTGATTTTGTGGATACTACATTGGTGCCTTGTGGATTGTATACTAGTGTTAATTCTATGGATCAAATTTCATGGGATTGTTAGTTACGTTAACTTCTAAAGATTTTTTAGTTGCAATTTATCTTTGTTAGTATTCTGTTGCATTATCTTGTTGGAACAGCAGATATGCAAATATAAACTAGGAGAAAAAAAAAATGGTGGTAGTCTTGGGCACCATCCATTTTTCGAAATATAATGAGCTACAAGTCAAAAAAGAAATGATTATTTGAAAAGATTGTTTAACTTGTGAAAATGAAAAATAATAATTATAATTTGTCTACTGTAATTATTGTCATGATTCCTTGCTATTAGTGTTGAAAATGAAAAATAATAAGCATTCACTAATTCTAGAAGGCTGGTTATAGTAGTATACATTGATTTGATTCAATCTCATTTATTTCGTTTTCACATCCTAATCTTATTATGAAGAGCACCGTTGAAGTGAAAATAACGAGAGAAAAAATAGTATTCTCGTATCTAGAGAAATGAAAGGTATTTTCTTTGCTATGGTAAGATCTGCGTATATACTATCCTTCCCAGACCCCGCTAAATAAAATTATACTGAGTTATTGTTGTTGTTTTTGCGTATTACGCTTTTTGTTTCATTTTGGGGCGCTGGTCTAGTTTAAACAAACAATCTGTGATTCGCCCTAGATATTTACGGATAAGATCACCAATAAAGTAATTAGAGTTACCTCTCCATAATAAGTATTAAGTGGCAACCGAATAAAAATGATAACTAATCAACTAAAAGTCATTTGAAAAGAGAAAGTTATCACAGGCGTTATAACATATTTGGATGGTTGTTACCTATTTTATCGTATCGTTACTATAAATATAATACTATTTGTTTTGATTGTTACTTAAATTTTATTATATTGTATTGTTAAATCCGTCGTTATGTGACGATAAAATGTGTCACTTTATGTAACGACCGATTTCGTATAATCGCATCGTTTTCTTGTGTTTTTCTTTCAATCTCACCCTACATTATTATTAATAATTATATTTTATCATTTACCCTACCTTTTTATATACTGTATCGTAATTTTTCTTTATAATATTACAAGTTTATTCATCATATTACTGGTGCATGATATCATGAAACGATTGTAAAACGACACAATTCATCCAAACATTGTATTCATCAAACGATACAATACAATACAGGACAATACGATACGATACATTATAAAACGATATGTATCAACCATTCAAACAAACTGTTAAAGTTCTGGCCATGGACATGTTTTTGGGACAAAACGTGATAATCACCATAGCAACAATTCACTTCAAAAAATTTATTTATTTATTTGGGGGGGTGGGGGGGGCCTATTTTCTCAAAATTGCTTACCAAGATAAAAAAATCAACAGTGACTCTTAAGTGCCCTACTTATGCAATTCGCCCTAGATACTTACACAAAAGATCACCTAAAGGTAATTATAGTTACCTCTCTATAATAAGTATTAAGCTATGTTACTCGGACTCTCCAAAAATATGGCCAGATACGTGTCGGATCCTCCAAAGTAGTATATTTTTGAATGATCCGACACGAGTGCAGCAACATTTTGCAGAGTCCGCACAACATAGGTATTAAGTGACACCTTAATAAAAATAGTAACTAGCCAACTATGACAAGTCATTTGAAGAAAAGAAAAACTATCATAGGTTAACGTTTAATGATAGTATAGTATAATCTTTACACTATCAACATATAAAACTTAAATCCATGAGGAAAGAGTTTCGTTTTTGTGCACTGACAATGTACAATATTTTTACCCCCTCAGTTTAAGAAGAAAATGAAGCTGTCAATACCAAAGCTGATAGAATATGCAGTGTGCTAGCCAAAACATCTTTTCCCCAAGAATTCACTCTATTTGATGGGATCACAAATAAAGTCTTTTTACGAGAAATTTGAGCTATATAACATATAATGATCCAAAGAGTTATAGGAAACTATGAATAATCTCATTATTAGGAACACATTTTGCAAGACATCCAAATATGATTATTGCAAAGTGTTATTCGCCGATACAAAGATCAATGTACTGCAACCTTACAAAGAGGAAATAAGCTGCTGTCACAACATATTCTCTGGAAACCACCGATAGTATTAATCTTCATCATCATCTGCAACAAAAGTTTGAGCGAGATTAGAACAAATGAAAAACATGAGCTCAATGAATCTAGCAACGGAAAACACACAACATAAGGGAAAGTCACGCCAACAGAAAAATAGAATCCAGAAGAGCAACTCTCAGAATGCCCACAAACATGAAGCATAAACTTGAATTCTATTTCATAGTTAAACATAAGAGCAACCGGATCCTTTCACCATCAGTTTTCTTGAGCCTTTGGTATAGTAATATGCTTCTACTCTTTATCAAATTAGGGTAGAGTAGTGCGCTACTATTCTTCATGCCTAATTCTCTAAAGGGTTCCCCTGATTTTAGATATAAATTTCGTAAGTCATTTTCATGCATTGCTTACCAATTTCTTCAATAAAGTAAAAAATGGATGTTGAAGATTTTGATAAAGCAATAGGCTTAAGGCAGTTATGTCAAAAATGTTCAAACTCCATAGAGTAAAAGATGGAGAACATATTAACTCCGCTAATTTCTTCTTGCTTTCGGTAGTTATGACAATAGAGGGGCTTTTAATCAGCAACACCGATCACAATACTTTTTATTGCCTGATGCTTATACTGGGCTATTTGAACCGCAAGCTGATAGAACAAACACTTCCATACAAGTGATTTGTTAAATTATTAATAGCAAGTACCAGTATTTGGATAGCATTTGAACCCAGGATCTCATAATCTCAGGGACTAAACCCGAATCATTATGCTACACTTCAATGCTCAACAGGGAAGAACATCAAGGCATCAGAATTCCACAGCTATAACTCACTATATTTGAATCCATGTCGCCGTCAGAAAAGTTTGAGTTTATTCACCTAAAAACCTAGATTTCCTTGAGGCCAGAATAAATGGCAAATTACTTACAGTTTTATAAGTTTAACCATAAAAATTAGGATTTCTTATGACATGCTTGCTAGTGTCTTCATTTTTCTGGATTTTACACCATGTCCTTTTATTTCTTTTACTACTTCATATATCCCATTTTATGTGGCACACGTTCCTTTTTAGCTTTTCTAAAAAAAATTGACACATTTCTATATTTAGAAACTTTAACTTTAACTTCTCATTTTACCCTTAGTGAGATGATTTACCGCCATACAAATATTCATGACTTATCTTAGACCACAAATTTCAAGTCTTTCTTTCTTTCTTTAACTTCGTGCCCTGTCAAATGTCAGCACTTGAATTGGGACAGAGGGCGTATTTGATATCTAGAGTTTTAACTTTTTTTTGTCTTACCTATAATCGTGGGATCTCAGATCATGAAATCTGAAAAGCGTTATTAAAATACTCTAAGAGGCCAACAAACAACCTCCATTGTGCTTTTGAAGAATTTGTTTGGGAGCATTTTCCTCTTTTGCATTTTGTCCAACCTTACATTCTAGATGCTAGAGAACAATTTTCCAAGCTCATCAAATATTTACCTAGTTTATGCTTATGCTTTAATTAGGAAAATATTTGCATATCCTTGTCATGATGAGCCTTTTGAGATTGATAATTTTATTTATTTCTTTTATTTTTTTGGGTCACAACAGAGGCTGAAAAGTGAAACAAAGAAAGCCTGATTTCATTTAAAAATCAGTATTGTCAAGAATTTAGCTTAGCTAGACATTTGGTACTAGTTTTAGAAAGAATTTATTGATCCTACATGTTAGTGATTATCTAATAAAGGTCTTTCTTCCTCTCTCCTTCCCTTTTTCGGACCATCAAATTTTTCAAGTTATTCTAAAAAGATTTTTTGATCATGCAGTTAAAAATAATAATATACAAGTTTAGAGTGTGTTTTACTATAGCTTCCCTGACTAATAGCATAATGGTAAAAGGAAGAACCTCCACTTTCAACCAAGAGGTTGTGAGTTCGAGTCTCTCTAAGAGTAAAGTGGAAAATTCTTGGAGGGAAGGATGCCGAGAGTCTATTTGGAAACAACCTCTCTACTCCAGGGTAGGGATAAGGTCTGCGTACACGCTACCCTCTCCACACCCCACTAAGTCGGATTATACTGGGTTGTTGTTGTCCCTGTTGTACAAGGAAGAAAATAACACGAACACTTCTCACTGCATCTAATTTGGCAAAGAACTCACGGCGGTCTATGGGAGAACTACACGACTGCTCCTGAAGATAGGTGAATGCATAAAACAACTATTAAAACGAGAGCGTCCCGGTGAGAGTCAAATTTACATGCTTGATTGTTAGTATTAATAATTCTACAAATATTGGCAAGCATTCTATGATAGATGGCATTGAGTAAAAATACAATTGGAGCATAAACTTTTGAATTGTGAGAACTTGGTATCAATAGTACTAAAAAAAATTAGCAAGAATGGCTCTAGCAACATTCCCCGATGTTCTGTCCAAACATGTTTTGTCCTACTCTAGAGCCATCATACGTCCAATCCATATCAAAAGAAAAGAAGCTAGTATCTCACTTAACATATGCCTAATTCGTAGTTATTGTAAAAATATGAGTGACCTGGTCATCAATATTATAAGATCATAGAGGTGATCAATTTTTTTTAGATAATGGTGTTATCTGGGTTAGCATGTGTACACCTCGACTAAGTTCACGAGATACATGTTACCTTCCACTAACAACAGATACCAGGTAATTGTATCCACCAAATCTTGGACATATAAAAAATCACCTAGTATTTTTTGTCTCCGCTGGAATTTGAACAAAAATCTCAGGTTCTTAACCCACTTGATTCGCCAGTAGGCCAAACCCTTGGGTGTATTTTTTTCTTACCGCTGAAAATTCCAAATCCTTTCCCAAATCTTGGTACAATCCAGCACATATTCCATATAGAAATCAGTGTTATCAAAGACAAAAAGCGCAAAAAAACTCTAAGGTCTGGGGCTTGAAGCGCAAAACGCAAATAAAGCATGGGCTTTAATAAAAAAAAAGGCGCAACGGGGAAAAAGTAAAATTATGTATGTAGTCCAACAACAACAACAACAACCCAGTATAATCCCACTTAGTGGGGGTCTGGGGAGGGTAGTGTGTACGCAGACCTTACCCCTACCCTGGGGTAGAGAATCTGTTTCCAAATAGACCCCGGCATCCTTCCCTCCAAGAACTTCCCACCTTGCTCTTGGGGAGACTCGAACTCACAACCTCTCGGTTGGAAGTGGGGGTTGCTTACCATCGAGCAACCCCTATGTATGTAGTCCAAGACTAATCATTTTAAGCATGAATAACCAATATATGGACAAAGAAATTGAAAAATAAAATCACGATATAGTGAAGTATCAATTGTTTAAGGCCGCCTTTTCAGGATTACACTCATTGGCAAGGAAAAGTATGCCTTAGAGCTTTGATACGACACTAAAGCGCCCACAAAGCGAAGCGAAACACTCAACGTGTTTCGAGCCTCGCTTCAGGGCTTAAGCGCACTTAAGCGCGTCTTTGACAACACTGATAGAAATAGCTTGGTGAGAGCATAAAGGTGTGCCATCGATGATGATTTACAATTTAGTAGATGGTTTTTTCAAAATCTCCATCTTCTAAGTGAAATTTCATCCCCCTTTTTGTGTATAAAGTGACAAGTATCAACCCCCTTATTGTGTACATGAATCGATGTTTTCTCTAGACTCACGGAAGTTGGTGAAAGAAAGGAAGGGAAAAAAGAGTTAGCACTGGTGATTTTCCAGCAGTACAATGAAGAATGGCACCACGGTTTTACAACATTCTAACGGTCCCTTTTTTTAAAGGTCTAGTTAAAAATTTAAATTTCATCTTTTGATGCATTGAAAAGGGGCCTCAATGCGTCGAATGGTACGTGTCATGTGGAGACTTCTCAAGTGTCGATGCATCAAAACTTCGGATACATGTATCCGGCTCAAAAAAAATTATAGATATGTTTTGAGCACATAGGTTTCGAGCACAAATAGGACGCTGAAATCAGGCTTCAACAAAACCATCTATTTCGCTAAGAAAATTAATTGCATTTATGATGTTGATAATGTTGATGACCACGTTACTCACATTTTACAGGAACTACTAATTAGGTAGATGTTGAAGGTGAAACAGCGTGTTTCCTTTTGGTATAGATTAGACGTATGATGACTCTGGAGCAAGATAAAGCATGTTGGGATGGAACATTGGATATGCTATCAGAGTCATCCTTGCTTTTCTAAGCAATAGGTTGTTACCAAGTTCTTACAATTCGAATATATATGCTCCAACAATACTTTTACGGTATGCCATCTATAATAGAATGGAAAGTGACAATACTTGCCTCGATAGACATTTGATTGAAGTTCTAGAAATTGTTACAGATCATCTCAGAAGTTATACAGAAGTGGTTTCTAAAAAGGTGGAAAGTGACGGCTGGCCTTAGAATCACTCCGATGGCGCACAATAAATTCCTATTTGAATTACCTTCAAAACAAGAAGCAGCTAGAGTCAAAGCAGGGGACTGGTATTGGAATGGCAGACGACTATCCCTTGAATGGTGGTCACCGGAATACGGGTCATCCTTGAAAGGAAATGCAGCAGGACAAAGATGGGTCAAAGCTTTTGGAATTCCTTTGCATGGCTGGACAACAGACTCCTTCCGTCACATATGTGAGCTATGTGGAGGCTATGTTGATGTTGATGAAGATACTAAAAATAGAAGTCACTTCTTCTGGGCAAGAATTTGTGTCCAAAACAAAAAGGTAGCCTTGCCAAAGGCTGTTATTAGAAGGTATGAGATTTAAAATCTCAATTTTGGAGGATCAATTAACAACAATCGTGGTGGAGGGTGAAGAAAAATCAGTTTTATCAAAAGGAAAAAGAGTGGAACCATCGCCGCCGGCGGCCTCCTCAAGCCAAATGAAGAAGACAGTGGAGAACCCAATGGTTTATAACCCAGCAGTTAATAAGCCATCTGATTATTCAAAGCAGTATAGAAGACCGTGCTTCTTTAATTCAAATGGGACTCACAAGATCTCATTGGATGCAGAGCCAAGTGGGCCAGCCCTTATTAAATACCAAAAATCTGGCATAATGGCTACAAACAGGCTGGGCCATAAAATGGACCATGTCTATTATAGAAGAGGCCCAAAATCCAAGTTAAAAACAAAAGTGGCTACAAGGAAATGGCGAGCAATTGGGCCTCTTTTGGACCCATGTGTTAATAAAAATAGCCCAATCCATACTGCCAACCAATTCGACCCAATAGCAGCAGAATTAGAAGCCATTGAAGGGCTTCAGTCCATTAATATAGCTTGCAATCTTTCCATCAGAATCTCATCAGAAGCAGACGACGAGGCAGATACGCAGAAGTCGATCATTCCATCTCAGCCATCACTAAAGCTATTTGAACCAGTGAGTAGCTCTGAAGCTGAAGTCTCCTTGTGACACTCTTTCTCTCCCCTGGTATGAAATGGGTTCTTCCAGTTCGCAATATATCGATTCCCCATCAATCATTGAAACCTCAAGATGGACAAAATCAGTAATGGTTAAAGCATGCAAGGCATTTGGTATCCATTTTGCTGGGTTTGAACACGAAATTCTTGGTATGGTTTTGCGCATGGAACAAAAAAGACAGGAGCAACTCAACAACCAAAAATTATTAGCCAAGGCAAGTGTGAAGGGCAAGAAAAAACAATCACTGGAGCTAGAAAGACTAAAATGGGGAATGAACTCAGATGGATCGAAAGAAGGGGTCAGGGGCAGGTACTACAAAGCCTTTTCTGGATGAAGATCAAAATTCTCAGTTGGAATGTGCGGGGTCTTAATGAAGCAGAAAAAAGGAGAACAATAAAGTCACTAATTCACAAATGGAAGGCCGATATAGTATGTCTTCAAGAAACTAAGATCGCAGAATGGTCGCCTTTTTTGATCAGACAAATATGGGGTAATAGGTGGGTCGACTGGTCAGCTCTAAACTCAATCGGGAGAAATGGAGGAATCATCGTGCTTTGGGATAAAAGGCAATGGTCCAAAAGGGGGTACATCAAGGTCACTACACAATCTCATGTATGCTCGAAAGCTTACAGGAGGATTTCAAATGGTGCTTCACGGGGGTCTATGGCCCTCGTAACAACATTGAAAGGGAGATCTTCTGGCATGAACTCGCAGCTATTAGAGGCATTTGGGAGGATCAATGGGTTATTGGCGGGGACTTCAATGTTTGTAGATACGAAAGCGAAAGATTCAATTGCATTAGAAGGTCCAGGGCAATGAAGTCTTTCTCAGACATCATTCAAGACCTAGGTATCATAGATCTGCCCCTCCAAGGGGCAAATTTCACATGGTTCAGAGGGGAGGATTCATTGCAAGCATCCAGAATTGATAGGTTTTTAATCTCACCAAAATGGAACGACAATTTCAAAGCGATCAAACAGCTGGCCCTACCAAGTGTTGAATCAGATCATAGACCTCTCCTTCTGGAATGTGGTGATTGGCAAGCGAACCCATCCTACTTCAAATTTGAAAACATGTGGTTTCAAGCTGAAGGTTTCATGAACAAAATTGAAGAATGGTGGAACAGCTACTCCATTAGGGGTAATCCTGACTTCATACTGGTGCAAAAACTGAGAAGGCTAAAGAAAGACATCACAGAATGGAACAGAACAACCTTTGGTCCATTGGAAGCTCAAAGAAACAAGCTTCTGGAGGAGCTAACTATGTTGGAACAAGCTTCAGAACATAGACTTTTGTCTCAAGTTGAAAAGGAACAAGCAATGCACATAAAGCTTGATCTTAAAAAGCTGGCAAAGGCGGAAGAAGTGTCATGGAGACAGAAATCAAGATGCCTGTGGCTCAGAGAAGGAGACAGGAACACAAAATTTTTTCAAAAAATGGCCAACTCTCACAGGAGAAACAATTGTATTGACAAGTTATTGATTGGGGCTGATTTAACTGAAGTCAGTGATGAAATCAAAGATGAAATCCTACGATTCTATCAAGACTTGTACACTGAGAGTGAGCATTGGAGGCCGTCTGTGACATTTGAAGGTTTGGCCAGCTTATCCCTAGCTGAAAAGGCATGGCTAGAAAGACCATTTGAGGAGGAAGAAGTACGGGCAGTAATCAATTCCTGTGCACCTGATAAAAGCCCAGGTCCAGATGGTTTCACTATGGCTTTCAATCAAAAATCATGGGCATTCATCAAAGCATGCAATGCTTCTTTCATTGCTCTCATCCCCAAAAAGAAAGGTGCAATAGAACTCAGAGATTTCAGACCTATCAGCCTCATTGGAAGCATCTACAAAATTGTTGCCAAAACTCTAGCTGAGAGAATGAAGACAGTAATGTGGAAGCTGGTCTCTGGAGAGCAAAGTGCATTCATGAAGGATAGACAGATCACAGATGCCTCGCTAATAGCTAATGAAATGTTGGATGAGAGATTGAAAAGAGGGATCCTGGAATTCTTTGCAAGCTAGATGTTGAGAAGGCATTTGACAAAGTTAACTGGTCATATTTATTCTCAATGTTGAAAGCTATGGGGTTTGGGGACAGATGGATCAAATGGATAAAATTCAGTCTCACTACAGTCAAGTACTCGGTTGTAGTAAACAATCTCCAGTGGACTTCTTCTCTCCTCAAAAAGGAATAAGACAAGGTGACCCTTTATCACCCTTCTTATTTATCTTAGCCATGGAGGGCCTAAGTAAAATGCTAGAGAAGGCAAAACAAATGCAATGGATTGAAGGGTTTAGGGTGGGGAATAACACAGAAACCTCTGTCACAGTTACTCATTTACTCTATGCAGATGACACCTTAATCTTTTGTGGGGCAGAGAGATCTCAGGTGCAACTCCTTAACCTGACACTTCTTTTATTTGAAGCTATGTCAGGGCTGCACATCAATATGTTGAAAAGCATGATCTACCCGGTGAATGAAGTTCATAATTTGGAGGAGCTGGCAAATTTGATGGGCTGCTGTATAGGCTCCCTTCCCACAACCTACTTAGACCTCCCACTAGGAGCTAAGTATAAGGCAACAGAGATATGGAATGGAGTAAATGAGAGAGTGGAGAAAAAATTAGCAACATGGAAAATGCAGTACCTTTCTATGGGAGGTCGATTGACTCTAATCAACAGTGTTATAGATAGTATTCACACTTACATTATGTCCCTCTTTCCCATGCCAAGTAAGGTGCAGCAACAATTAGACAAAATTAGGAGATCATTCCTATGGCAGGGAAACAGTGAAGGGCATAAATTCCATCTAGTAAAGTGGCCAAAAGTAATCATGCCAAAAATCCTAGGTGGTCTGGGAATCAAAGATTTGGCTAAGCATAACAAGAGCTTACTCATGAAGCGGTGGTGGAGATATGCCCAAGAATCATCAAGCATATGGAAAGAGGTAGTTAATGCAAAATATGGGGTGCAAGACAGGTGGTGTACCAAGAGAAACAGAGCCCCACATGGAGTTGGCCCGTGGAAGCACATCAACAACCTACAAGAAGCATTCTTTCAGGATGTGTCCTATCAGGTTGGGAATGGTATCAACATCAAATTCTGGAAGGATAGATGGCTCAACAACCAAGCTCTAAAAGACTCTCATCCAGACCTATATCAGGTTGCTTCAGACACCAACTCTTCTATAGCCCAAAATAGGGTAGGGACCAACTGGGACCTTCACTTTAGAGGAAATTTGCAGGACTGGGAACTTAACCAGATGTTTGATCTATACAAATCTCTTGAAGAAGCCAAAAGGAATCCTCAAGTTTCAGACAGCTTAAGGTGGGGCAACTCTGGAAAAGGTAACTACACGGTGAAGGCATGCTACAGCAAACTAAGTGCATCCAATGACATGATTGAGCACTGGCCATGGAAGTTAATTTGGAAAACAAAACTACCCACAAAAGTCAAGTGCTTCTCATGGACAGCCCTCTATGAAGCCATTCTGACCCAAGATAACCTTAGTAGAAGGAATTTTCAGCTGGCTAATAGATGCTACATGTGCAAGCTCAACTCCGAGTCGGTTAATCACTTGTTTCTACATTGCTCAGTGGCATCAGATTTATGGAACATGTTCCTAGCTTTTTTTGGTGTCAACTGGGCAGTGCCACAGAACTTGAGAGATGCAGTACTTAGCTGGAGTCTAAAGAAAGTTGATAAATCCATCAAAAAGATCTGGCAAATGATCCCATCCTGTATTTTTTGGTGTCTATGGACCGAGAGGAATCGTAGATGTTTTGATGGCATTTCAACTTCCAATGGCTACTTGAAGTCCAGATGTCTAATGAGTCTCTTTAGTTGGAGTAACCTCTCCCCTGTAAATGACAGTATTCCCTTGCTAGACTTCATTAGCTCTCTCTCATTGGTTTAGTAACTTCTGTGATTTTTGCTCTTGGTTATCTAAATGCTCTAGAATAGTTTTTTGCCCTATTGAGTTAACCAAGACTCTCTTATGTAACTTTTGCATCTTCTTGATGCCTTTAATACAATACATTACTTTATCAAAAAAACAAAAAAAAAAGCTCTGGAAAAAAGTTTGAAAAGGATGGTCCGAAAAGGTAAAGGGAGAAAGAAAGGCCAAGACAGGAGAGGAGGCATTGACCAAGAGTTCAACAAGAGAGTGATGAAAAAAATAGCCCAACATGTGGAGACTTTATTGCAAAACTTTAACCAGATAAATGGACGATTTGATAGGGTGGAGGAGCTTTTAGGAAATGTTGAGGGAAAAGAGTTGCAGGGTTTCAACAGGATAGAGCACATCCAGATGCAGGATTTAGTTTACCATTTCAATTTGAACTGTTACTTTACTCATAAGAGAAATGGGCGAAAATGGGGATTTTTAGATTTTCCTGAATATCCTTCTTTTGCTTGGAGAGATCCAGCCACCATCCTCATCCCTAGGTTCTCTACTGCTGACTTTATGGACCAGCAGCCTCCATCCACTTTGCTACCACCATCAGATCTCCCAGTTGTGTCTGACCCTTTCCACATAGAGTAGCAATGTATTTCCTGGTTTAGGTGATTTAACACATGCTGCAGTTGTATATGAAGACAATTCTAGCTTGATTGCCCCTTCCAACAAAGGGATAGCAATTCAAGAAGGAGATGTAGGAGGACATCAGAGGAAGAAAAGGACGGGGAATTGTGACAAAGGAACAAACATTTGTGTCTGATTGATGATGATGATATGTATCTTGTTGATTCTTCGGAGAGAGAGATAGAGAGGGGGGGGAGAATTTGGTTGTCTCTCACGCAGCGTATTTCATTTCGGAGAATGAAGCGTTGAAGTGTGGGGGAGAGCTATTTTTGGGGCGTTGATAAGATGTTTCTATTGTTTTTTTTTTTTTTGAGAATGATAACAACAACAACAACAACAACCCAGTATATTCCCACAAGGTGGAGTCTGGGGAGGGTAATATGTAGACAGGCTAAAAGAGATAACATTTTACAAATATATGTAGAATGATAACATTTTATAAATATGTGTAGACAGGTAATATGTAGAATGATAACATTTTATAAATATAAATCAGCACAAAGTTTGTGCTAAAAGAGACAGAATACATTCCAAAAAAAGTAAAAGAATCCCCCACCACAAAAACTTACAAGGATTCTATGATATCAAGTATGGAGTCACTATCATTTACAGGGCATTCTTTACACCAAAAAAGAAAAAGCACTAAACAGTTCATTTTGATTTTCTGAATGGAGTTGCTAAAAAAGATGTTTCTATTGTTTAAAATAGTACTATGCCAGATGTCAGTAGAATGGTTGGAAAGGAAAGCATCATTAAAATATTATAAGAGGCCAATGAACAACCTCATATGTATTTTCGAAGAATTTTGTTTTAGAGCACGGGCATGTGCGGAGGAGAAGCCCCGATGCCCCGGTGAGGAGTTGTGAGCGGCTAGCGGTGGTCGGTGTGAGGCGAGGCAGAGGGAGGCCTAAGAGATACTAAGGAGAGGTGATTAGACAGGACATGGCCGGGATGCGGATTTCCGAGGACATGACCCTTGATAGGAAAGTCTGGAGGTCTAGTATCAGGGTGGTAGGATAGGGGCTTCTAGTTTTTTCGTTCTCCTTGCCCGGGGTGGGTGAGGCGTGGTAGGGCCGCCTATAGATGATTAGTTATGTTCTGTTGTGGTAGTCATTTATGGTAGTTACTGTTATGATATCGTTGCATGCCTGCTTATTTATTGGTATTTATGTCTCTTATGTTTAGATAATTTTTATGTGTTGTATGCTGGAGTGACTAATGCGATTTTTGTTTTTGTTTTTGTTTGCTTTTCCTTTCCCTGCACCGAGGGTCGATTGGAAACAGCCTCTCTGCCCTCTCGGGTAGAGGTAAGGCATGTCTACATATTACCATCCCCAGACCCCACCTTGTGGGAATATACTGGGTTGTTGTTGTTGTTGTTGTTTGTTTTAGAGCACGGGAGGCAGGCCTTACTTTCGCTTCCCTCCAATTAACCTTTCCAACATTCCAAGCCCATACCAAAGTTTCTCCTCCATCTTTCACCTCCCTGCAAACCTAACCTAACCTCGCTCACCAATTTTCACTCAATAATCCAACTTGTGATCTTCTAAACTATGCTGCTTGAATTATCCAAACTACTTTTGGAAGATTTGACATGCATCCGGCGGCATTTTTGAAGAGCTCGAGCAACATAGCTTCTAAAAACTAGTTGCTTTCCCTCACCAATGGATAGAAGGAAGCCTTTTTATAGTTGACCATAAGTCTTTTGAGATCAAAGAAAAGCCGCTAAACATGATGTTCTGATATGACTGGAGTAAGAGAAAGCTGGATTTTTTACGCTGGAATTGTTGCTCTACACTAATCATGTTACGAAGTTGCCAGATAACGATTGTTGCTTCTGAAAAGCCTGGTGATGTCAATAGCAGATTGGTGAGGAAGGAGAAATCTCGATAAGTCATGGTTCTTCAGAACTTCTATAGATTCAACAAATACTTGAGAATTGTCACCATGCAAAGACAAAGGAAAAGGTTCAGAATTCTCCCCGAGTTCTCACTGTATGCTGGATGGCCAGACATAGCAGCCAAAGAATGGCGGTTTGTTGTAAAAAGACACACACACAACTCCAGTCCAACACTTCAATAGCCTTTCAAGAGCCACATAAGTGTTATCAAGGGTCTCAGTTGGCCAGCAGAGCATATTCAATGCAAATTGGATCAGAATGGATTTACTAGATTGTTGATAAATGCAGAAACAACAAAATCCAAAACTGTTACTTATATGATGCCTAGTGGAACAGCTGCACTGTGAGGACTTTAAGGTTTCCACCGAACCGCAAAAGTGGATATCCAATACATGCGGTATTTCGGATCTTAGCCATGTGTTGATTTTATTATAATTCCACTCGGAGGAGGCAACTAGAGCCAAAACGGCTACGTGGTTTTGGAATTGCCTTGAGTTGCAGCTCAATGGTGTTCCCCTGATGCGTCAAAGAACCCCAAAATTACTTGGGCTGCATCCTATGTTGCACTAACTCTCTGAAACACTGCCGCACCCATATCAGATTCTCCAAAAACTCACTACTTTTGGAGAATTCGACATGCATCCGACGATATTTTCGGAAAGTCCGAGCAACATAGGCTAGACTCTCCAACTATGGTCCACCGATATTTTTCAGTTGATCGGAGACATGTTTGGTGGATTGGTAGAAACTGATTTGGATACGAAAGAGAGCCGCAACTCGGGTTACATTGTGGGTGAAACTCGTAAGATCCCTAAGGAGATTGAAATTGCTATTGAAGAAGTTTTGCACCCTATGCCTGTATGACTGGAAAAATCTACTCTCCTGCGTAAGAAGGAACTTGTAGGATATGAACTAACTCAGTTGGACTCTTTAACTGGTCCACTGCTTCGACTGTGTAAGGTAATGAGACTTATATGCCACAGGAAATGGACCCACTTGGGTCTGTCTCTTTAGGCAAAAGGGCTACCATCAGGTCTAATGCAAATTGTGAGAATGGGTGGGCTTGATGTTGTTTTCCCTCTTTTGGCTGAATCAAATCAATTACCTTCAGAATAACACCATCCAGCGACTTACCCTCAGAAATAAACCTAACGCCCAAGCTCAAATCTACCGGTCGTATAAATACCACATTTAAACCAAACAGCACCTAAGGCCATATAGCATAAACCAGACACTATGCTATTGAAAACAAAATATAATTAAGAATAACCCTTAAAGTGTTTCTTTCCGTAGCCTAGTCTATGATAATGAAGCCATGTCGTAGAATAAAAGAAATATGAATAGCATATTCAAGCTATATCTCCTGAGAATTTTAGCCTGATCTAATTCTAAATTCATTAATCTTGGTTCTGTTATTCAACTACTTAACATTTTTGGGAACAGAAGCTATTTAAAGGTGGCGCATTGCAGAGTCAACCACCTGCGTATTACTAGGTTTCAATAAATGTGCAGGTGCAAAACTTGTGGCAAAGGATGAAAGAGGTGCAACCGAGATTGATCATCCCTTTTGCCGTGAGTATTGGAATACTAGTTTTGCCTGAAAAGAATTTCTAGAAGACAGAAAGTCAATCAGTAGAAGTAGCAAGGGAGCAATAGAGACAAAAGGGCAAGTTGATAACTGCAAACATGTATGGATGAACTGAGCAAAGACTTTCTTTTTTGATAATCGAGAAATCCCCTAGGACCATAGGCTCATGGTTTGACACTCGGTGGATAATGAGTCCACACCTTAACCCTTCTCCACTTAGCTACTAGACTTTTGTGCGAGGCAGTGTTCGAATCAATTACGTGCACCTAACCCACACAGAGCAAAGATTAATTTAGGTATACCTCTCTTCCTGTATCTTTTCTTGGTTCCTTAACATATTTTAAGGTGCAATAGTCATCTAAGGGGCAAATTATACATACTTCCATATTAGGGCTGCCAATCAAAATGCATAACGAGTTTTGGACGCTAGTTCTGGTACTATTAGAGCTCACAAACATGTCAGCTTTAAGATCAGGTCAATAATCCTTGTAAAGATTACCACCATATGGCGATTTGGAAAGCCTCAAATGAACAACAAGATCCATTAACCTCCAAGAATTAGATATTTGCAACCCAACAGTAAAACTAGGTTCCAGTGGAACAAAAATTATATCTTTTTCACGACATTTAATATATAAAGATAAGATAAACTCAAAACAATAGGATTCTTTTAAAGAAAGGATGCCAATTGGCAGCAATATCCAATATCCTAGAAGACAGCTTTTCTAAAGTTCAAAACAGGTGATCGGCTATACTAAAGACATCCCTAAAAATTTGCAGGCATCTAATCAGAAAAAGTTCCCACATCCTAAAAATTTGTGTGCAACCTTGCCTATTCCAAGGAGTACATGCTACCTCCACCAAAATAGGTACCAAATTAGCTATATCAGAAGAATTCACCGTCTCTCACAGATACATACTTCAACAAATTTCAAGGAAAAAATTCAAGCTTTAGCACTTCCAGAGTTTCAGTAGCTTCATGGCCCTATCTAAATCTTGCAACTCTCTTAAGTGATTGCATAGTTGCCAATAGATAAAAAAAGACATAGAATAAAGTGTACTTGAAAAAGATAAAATCTTTTTTCAGCTCACATATACACCCTTCAACAATTTTAATTTTTAAGGAAAAGATTCAAACTTTAGCATACTTTCAGTAGTGAAACTTCACCTAAGCACATCCCAAGTTGTCAATTTCAAATCTTGCACCTTTCCTAGGTGATTGCATAGTTACAGAAATACAACGGAAGGTAATTCCCAAGAAAATGGTACTCAAGTCAACACAAAATTTTCTTGATATGAAACTTACCAAAATAACAACACTCATTAGCAAGCCTAGTCGTCACTAAATTTTAAGGAAAAAAGGCAAATTTGTTGAATCAGTACCCTAAGGAAGGATTTTCTCACATTAACCTCTCACATGTATATCCTTCAACAAATTTTAAGGAAAAGACACAAAAAATTTGACAATCAACAAATCCCGAGTGTGATGGTTCGATGCTCGGTGGATCCCTCTCTTCTACCCTTCCCCACTTAAATACCAGGTTTTTGTCTGCAGCAAGGTTCAAACCAATAACGTGCAAACATCACAAGCTGCGTTTTTACCACTAGAACAAAGCACTGGGGGAAGCAAAGATTCAATTTTTAGCAAATTTCAGTAGCAGAACTTATCTAATTCACATTCCCAGTTGTCAATTTCCAATATTGCGTCTATTTTAAGTAATTGCATACTTACAACAAATAAAAAAACAAAAAAAAAAACAAAGGGTACTAAAAAAATCTGATTCAACAAAAGAATTTCTTAAAATGAAACGTACCAAAATAACGGCGCTCATTAGCAAGCCTAGCTTTCTCAAGCAACTTATCAAGATCTTCATTACTCTTAGCTTCCCATTTCACCATCTGATTAGCAGCCACTGCTCCTATTCCCATACCCAACAAATGCTCCCACGGATCTATAAAATACCAAAACAAAAAATAAAAGTCAGAACCAAATTTCAAAAACTTTTATTTAAAACTTCAAAAAAAAATTGGGTAATGTTCAAGAATACTGACGGCGCATGTATGGAAGTTTGCGGAGGGCATTAGAGTACATTTGGGTGCCTAATCCCAAAAGGGCTCCAACCATTGTTGCACTCAACGGCATCCTTTTTTCTTCGTTGTTTGTTCTCTGTTGATTTGAGGATGTTCTGTTGTTGATTTGTTTGAAGAAATGGTCAGTCAGCGGCAGGAGGAAGTATGCGTTGGGAAACTCCACTGCCCTTTCAATACTATCGGATTCTACTAATTCGGGTTTGGGCTGCTCTTACGTTCCGTTTTACTCTACAGCCTTTTTCTAAATAAAAATAATTATAGGTGGAAAGTTTCATATATACACAGCAATTTGAAAGTTGTATTTACTTATTTACAAGTGCCTACTCAATTTTTTATTTTTTTTAAAGTGTGCCTAGTCTGATAGCTCCTTGTGGCTCAATGTATGTGATACTATTCACCTAGGCATAAAATTTAAAAAGAAAATAATATTTTTAAAACTTGTGATTTAAAATAAATTTTATATTTATGTGGATGTGAATCATTTTATTAAGAATAAAAGAAAAATAAAATAAAAATATTTATAAATATAAAAATATGACATACTTCCAGGACAAACGAACAAGAAAAGTGTTCCTCGTATATTAGGTTATAGAGCAACATATATTACACACACATTAACTATTGTCATAGGCCTATAGTTTATTTCAGTAAATTAACTATGAAAAAATAACTCAAATAGTTGTCTACCTAATCTTTTAAATTAAAAGTAATCGGAGGTAAAACTATTTAATAGAAGGCGATACATTTATACAAAACTTCTATCATGAGCACACGCAATACTCTAGACAGTCAAGGAAATTCAATCCACGAAATAATTTGATCTATGAATAGCATCATTATGGTAAAGGTTGTAATGTTGGAGGAATCATTACCGCAACTCCGCAAGGCATCTATACCATAAAATGGATTTTCGACAGAATGAAAAAAGACATATATGGTAGAATCGTAATCATAAAATACTACTCTAATCGAAATACATATATTTGTCTCATACACTACGGGGATAGTGAGAAAATGATTACATCCTTGAAGGGCGATAATTTTATAGTATAAATCTGACTCGTTATTTGTCCCTTTATTGTATATTTGACGGAAATAAGAAAACAACTTACTTTTGACAACTTAAAAGATTAAAACTATCCAAACATATATTTAAGGTATTACTTTAAATTATCCCAAAACCTAAGGGACTATTCTTTTTTTTTATCTTTTGAAATATACCCCTTATTTTAATTATACTCTACTTCCTTTTTATAGATAAATTAAAGATTATTTTCCACAACATCGAACCACAGAATGCAGAGACCATAGTGATAACATTTATAGTTGGAAGCTTCGGATGTGAAGATGAATGGGGAAGAAGACAAGAGAAGTTTAGAGAAAGAAATTTTGAGAGAAGTGAAAGATTTTTATTATCTTTTTCTAAGAAATGGAATGTTTTTGTACATGGTATATTTATACATTGTTACCTCTTACAGTGTGAACTACTTTTCTACAGTGTTAACCACCTAACTAATTAACCAACTATAGAAATAATAACAGCTTAACATTACATGAGTTCTACAGTCACACATTGCACTAGCTAACTACTCGTCTACACTCCCATTATAGGTGATAGCTTGAACAAGTTCTTCAGCCCAAGATTCATCAATAGTTAATCATGTTGCACCTTGCCTAAGCTTTTAGTTAATAGATCAGCTAGTTGTTCTTTTGTAATTATATGCTCAGCTCTCATCACTCTTTGTGGGATTTGTTCCCTCACAAAGTGACAATCTATATCTATGTATTTACTCCTCTCATGAAAGATTGGATTGACAGCAATCTGAATAGCTCCCACACAAGAGATCAACATGTAGTTCTAACTTCACACTAAGATCTTTAACCAACCTTGTCATCCAGGTCACTTCAGCAGCACAGGTGGCCATGTTTCTAAGCTTAGCTTATGTTGAACTCCAGGAGACAGTCTCATATTTATTAGACTTCCATGACAGTAGGGCATTCCCAAATCTGACTAAGTAACCAATGATTGATCTTCTTGTTTGTTGGTGATTCCCAGTTTGAGTCATAATAGGTTGTTAGTTTATTTGTGTTGTCAGCAGGCATCAGAAGGAGAAGCCTAGTTTTGTACCTCGCCACTATGAGAGCACCTTTCATATGCGATACCTCTGGACAATGCATAAATTAACTGAGAACTTGCATTACAAAAGATAGGTCAGGTGTGGTCATGGTGAGATATAATAGTCTTCCAACTAACCTATGAAAGTTGTTAGGATCCTTTAACACCCCATCTCAGCATTAGTATTGTTGGCCCAAGTAAAGGTTCATTTTGAAGATTGACATGAGTACATCATGCATGAACCAGGTCCATCCCTTGTGTACATAGGCACGGGCAGGATTCGAGCATGTGGGATGCATGTGAAGGAGATAAGTTTAACTTAGTATATTTAATATCTCCTGATAAAAAAGGTTGCACAATTGACAAAGAGAATGACTCCTTGCTCAAGGAGAACGTTATCCAATATAAGGGAGGAGTTAGAAGTTGAGAATAACTAAAACTCTTCCACCATAGAAGAGTAGCATTAGAACTCTAGTTATTTTCTACTCTATTAACTTTATAAATCGCAGGATGTTCTCACTTTATATGTTACACACAAAAAGCAAAAGTTAAACGTGAATTGAGAGCAAAATAGCAGGCATTTTGCAAGTACCTCGTGTGTGATTCAAATGTGCAAACCTAAAGCTACATGAACCAGATAGAATAACCAGTTCCAAGTATCTTTCTTTTATTCTAGTTCAATTGTAGTAGGTATTTTCATATTATACCTTTTAGCTTTACCTAGAAGCAATTGTAATAGGTACTTTGAGTATTCAAGTTATAGTAACATGAAGTTGTCACAACAGTTAAAGGATGGTTGCCATAACGGGATTAGAGATAATCCTTAGGTTTACAAAGACTTTTTGTAAATGCTATTTTGGCTCATTGATTTAGTGAAGTGCTGGGAAAATCATATTGAGTAATAGATCGTGGTTTTTTTACCTTTTGTGACGGTTATTTTCCACGTAAAAATACTTATGTGCATTTATTATTTCTGCAACAGTAGGTTAAGGAACACATAGAAGAACCAGGTTCTTCTATAATCTGTGCATGCCAAAAATGAACATCACATAAATCACCCCCTCTTGTGTGTCATTGAAGTGTAAAACATTAATTGGTATCAGAGCAAGTTATCATTGAAGAGGCTCACACCTTAGGAACAGATCGAGATAAGTGCACCACCTAGAAACTAGGAAGGGCAATCCACTGCTAGTCTCACACTCTTTAATGGCCAATACTACTCTTGGTGGAAAAATAGGACGAGAGATCACATCATAGAAGAGAACTATGGGCTATGGAACATTGTCGTTGATGGTCCATTGGCTACCTTGAAGAAAAATGCTAAAGGAGTAGATGTGCCAATGACAATAGTTTACTGCAGTGCTGAAGACTTGGGGAAGTGAGAGAAGAATGCCAAAGTCAAGAAATGGCTTGTTTGTGGACTTGGTCCATATGAGTACAGTAGAATCCAAAGTTGTACCACTGCTAAGGAAAATTGGGACACTCTACAAGTGTCCCATGAAGGAACACCTCAAGTGAAGAGGTCCAGAGGAACTCTAATGTATTCCCAATATGATGACTTTACAATGAAGGAAGGAGAAATTATTCAACAGATGTATACAATGTTCACTACATTAACAAATGAACCAAAGTCTCTAGGATTATTCCTGAAGAAAATAGCGTTGAAATTTTTTTGACAAAGGTCTACCTGTTACTTCGGAAAGCAAAAGCATTGTTATTCAAAATCAAATAACATTGACACCCTCCCATTTGATGAGTTGATTGGAAATCTTACTGTTATGACTTAGGAGGAAAGCCATGAAGATGGATGTACCTAAAATGGAAAGGAATCTGTCACTCAAAATCACTGAAGGTTCTGATTTAGAAGATAATGAAATGGCCATGATCACAAAGTACTTCAAAGAAGTACCTAAAGGTAGGAAAGGGTCCTTCAAAAAGTGAAAGATACAGCAATACCAAGGTTTCTGAAAAGAAAACCAATAAAGGATGCTACAAGTGTGGGAAGACTGATCACCATATCAAGAACTGCCCTCAATAGGAATTGAATGGAAGGAGGAAAAAGACGAACAAAGGAATAGGAAGAAGAAACATGTTCACCCCATGAAAAAAAAAGGATCAACCAAGGATATAGTCGTTGCTTGGGGAGAAAGTTCATATGAACGCTTAGATGATGGGGATGGGGATGAACAAAAACTTAGAACCACTGGAGAATCTGATGAGGAAACTTAGGTAAGTGTAATTCATCTCAAAGACAAGATTAATTTTTTGTCTAAAGAAAGACTATCCGAGTTAGTTTTAGATCCAATTGACGAATCTGGTGATATAAATAATAGAAAAGAACAATTGTCAAAAGAGTGCATAGTTTTAGAAAACTAGGTGCAATAATCTGGAACTTACGGCTAGTAAAAGTGAAAGTAAAAATGTTGTGTTGAAGAACCAGGTTCATGAACTTGACACTACTGTCCTAGAGCTTAGATTTGAAAATCTAAAATTGAAATTAGGAACATGCAAAAAGACAGTTGGTCACATACAACCCACTTTAGAAGAAAAATAAAAGACGAGTTGTACAAAAGAGATAAGTAGATAAATGTCTTAAAAGAGGATCTAAGAAAGGTCAAGCATTAGCTAGACATAACCTAAAAATGGAACAGATTCTCCGATGCACTTTCATGGCTACACGAACACCATAGTAGCAACAAGAGAGGACTTGGCTACATGACCTCTGCACCTAAATGGGATCCCAAAAAGTAAGTACCTCACACTTCTTGAGAATAAATATGCACGCGCTGTGGTAAAATTTGTCACTATAAAACTGAATGCACTGCTAAAGAAAAGGCTAGTCTAAAAAATAAAGAATTTGTTCAAGGGAAAAATAGGCTGCCAGGTTGAGCTAAATCACCTTTTGCCTATAGAAAGGGACCCAATCTAGTTTGGGTTCCTAAGACTGACCATTAATTTCCTTTTGCAGGTTCAAGTGAAGGAGAGCAGCCAAATCTGGTACATAGATAGCGGTTGTTCAAAGAATATGACAAGAAGCAAGAACCGATTCCTTTCACTTAAGGAACTTAAAGGATGTAATATCTCCTTTGGAAATATGAAGAAAGGTGAGATCATTTGGGGTTGGCGAGGTAGGTAAGAATGATTCTCACCTTATGTTGCGTTCACCTCTAGAAAAATTAATCTTATCACAGACAAGAAAGTTTTGTAGGAAAAAGTGCGAACAATCAATATATATATATATATATATATATATATACATATCCACACTCTCAGATAATGAACTCACACGCTTAAGTGTGTTGGATAATGATCCCCTCCTTTTGGCACAAAAGACTTGGGTATGCTAGTCTAAGTCAACTCAACAAACTAGTCTCCAAGTACTTGGTGATAGAACTCCCTAACATTAAGTTCAAGGAATACAAAGTTTGTGAGGCTTGTGAAAGGGGGGAAGCAGGTAAGATCCTCTTTCAAAAACAAGAAAATGGTAAGTACCACCAGAATGATGGAACTGGTCCATATGGATCTTTGTGGACCAGTGAGAACTCTAAGCAGAGGTGGTAAGAGATATGTTATGGTACTTGTTGATGATTACTCTAAGTTTACTTGGACACTATTTTTAACATCTAAAGATGAAGCATTTGACATATTCACTTCTTTTGTTAGAAAAAACCCAAAAACAACTAAGTAATCAACCTATATCAAAATTCCTGCTTGAGCATGGCTACAAGAGAGGTAAAATTGATAACACTTTATTCTTAAAGGAAAAAGGCAAAAATCTCTTGTTAGTTCAGATATACATTGATGATATAATCTTTGGAGCAACTACTGATAAGCTAAGTAAAGAATTTGATAAACTAACGGGGAGTGAATTTAAAATGTGTATGATGGGTGATCTTTTACAAATTAAACAAAACTCAAATGAACAATGATCCATTAGCAGAAATATGCGAAAGAGTTGCATAAAAGGTTTAAAATGAAAGAATGAAAAGAAATCAATACTCCTATAGCAAGAGTCACAAAATTTGATATAGGTGAGCCTAGTTCATGTGTTGATCAAAAGTTGTATAGGGAATGATTAGTTCTCTTTTATATCTCACTACTAGCAGACCTGATATTATTTTCAGTGTAGGCCTTTGTGCTCGATTTCATGCAAATCCAAAGGAGTATCACTTGCATGTTGTCAAGACAATCTTGAGATACTTAAAAGGCACAACCGACCTTTGTCTTTGGTATCCAAAAGGTATTAATTTCAACCAAGTGGGATATGATGATATTGACTGTGTAATTTTACTTGTGGGTAGAAAGAGCACCTCAGGTATGGCACACTTTCTTGGTTCATATCTTGTGTTTTGGGATACCAAAAAGCAAAATTCAGTGGCTTTATCTACTGTTGAAGTTGAGAATATTGATATTGCCTTATGTTGTGCTCAGTTGGATCAAGCAAATTAATGGATTTTGGAATTGATGTAGGTTTTATCCCTTTGTTTTGTGATAACAATAATGCCATTAGTATGACAAAAAAAACCTGGTTCACCATAAGAAAACTAAGCACGGATATTAGGCATCATTATTTGAGGGAAAACTATGAGAAAGGGTTTGATCGTTGTGGAATTTTGTGCTACTGATAAGAAAATAGCTGACATCTTCACAAAAGCTCTAAGTAGAGATCACTTTGAAAGTAGCGGGTTAGAATTAGGGATGATTAAGACCACCTAAAAGGACAAGTTCAAACTCACAATGAAAAAATGAAAAATATTGATTAGAAAATCTATAAATTTTGTATATAATTAGATTTTGCCGAGTCCCATACTTTCAATAGTACACTCTTGTGTCATGCTCTAAAATGACTCACTACTTTCTAATGATATTTTCTCTATTTCTTGGAAAATTCTCGGCGAAGAACCTGGTTCATCAAGATCACTCGGTATGTCTCCTACACTCTGCATAATTTAAAATAACTATACTTGGATCATGATTAAAAGCAGAGTCCTATTTAATCCCAAATCCTTTTTGGATTTATCTATTACAAATGAACCAGTTCTGTTTAGAAGAGTCATAACCACATTGAAGTGATTTATCTATCCCCGTATCATGCGATCTTGGATTGTCACGCCAAGATCGTGACTTTGTCTTTACCGGATATGCCCCGATTGGAGTGGAGAGGGACTCCAGGTTATGCCACCCACAGTGTTATTTATTATATTAAGGCACAACGCATGGTCGAGAAGGGGTGTCTAGCTTATTTGTCTTATGTTCGTGACTCCAACTCAGAGGTTCCTTCTATTGACTCAGTCCCTATTGTTCGGGAGTTTCCAGAGATTTTTCCTTTAGACCTGCCGGGTATGCCGCCCGACAGGGATATTGATTTTTGCATTGATTTGGCCCCAAGCACGCAGCCTATTTCCATTCCGTCGTACCGTATGGCCCCGCCAAAGCGGAAAGAGCTAAAGGACCAGTTGCAAGATTTATTGGAGAAGGGTTTCATCAGGCCTAGTGTTTCTCCCTAGGGTGCGCCAGTTTGGTTTGTGAAGAAAAAGGATGGTTCAATACGGATGTGTATTAACTATCGACAACTGAACAAAGTAACAATTAATAACAAGTATCCACTGCCGAGGATTGATGATTTGTTCGACCAGTTGCAGGGTGAAAAGGTGTTTTCCAAGATATATTTGAGATTGGGTTATCACCAGCTGAAGATTAGGGCGTCTAATGTCCCTAAGGCAGCATTCCGCACTCGGTATGGGCATTATGAGTTCTTGATCATGTCATTTGGGTTGACCAATGCCCCAGCAGCATTTATGGAGTTGATAAACCGAGTGTTCAGGCCTTATTTGGACTTGTTCGTGATTGTCTTCATTGATGATATTCTTGTGTACCCCCGCAGTCAGGAGGAGCATGAGCAGCACCTTAAAGTGGTTCTTCAGACTCTGAAGGATAGCCAGTTGTACGCCAAGTTTTCAAAATGCGAGATTTAGTTGAGTTCAGTGACATTTATGGGTCATGTCGTATCATCTGAGGGTATTCAGGTAGACCCAAAGAAGATTGAGGCAGTTAAGAATTGGCCTTGACCAACTTCAGCGACAGAGATTCGTAGTTTCTTGAGGTTAGCTGGTTATTATCGTCGGTTTGTGGAGGGATTTTCATCTATAGCTGCCAAGATGACCAGGTTGACCCAGAAGGGTGCCCAGTTCAGGTGGTCAGATGAGTGCGAGGAGAGCTTTCAGAAGCTCAAGACAACTTTAACTATAACACCGATATTGGTTTTGCCCACAGGTCCAGGACCTTACACTATCTATTGTGATGCTTCCCGTGTTGGTCTTGATGCGATATTGATGCAGGATGGGAGGATTATTGCTTATGCTTCGAGGCAGTTGAAGATCCACAAGAAGAACTACCCAGTCCATGATCTAGAGTTGGCAGCCATTGTTTATGCCTTGAAAATTTGGAGGCATTATTTATATGGTGTGACGTGTGAGGTGTACACGGATCACAAGAATCTGCAATACCTGTTCATGCAGAAAGAGTTAAATTTGAGGCAACGAAGGTGGTTGGAGCTATTGAAGGATTATAATGCTACTATCTTATATAACCCGGGTAAGGCCAATGTAGTGGCCGACATATTGAGCAGGAAGTCAGCCAGCATGAGTAGTCTTGCATATGTTCCGGTCAGCCAGAGACCACTTGCCTTAGATATTCAGGCATTGGCCAATCGGTTAGTGAGGTTGAAAATTTCGGAGCCTAGCTGAGTATTATCTTGCACGGTCACTCGCTCTTCATTATTGGAGCGGATCCGTGACTGATAGTTTGACGATCCTTATTTGTGTGACTTGAGAGACACTGTACAGCGTGGAGGTGCCACGAAGGTAACTTTGGATGTGGATGGTGTTTTGAGATTGCAGGGGCGAGTATGTATGCCCAATGTTGATGATATTCGGGAGTTGATCTTAGCATAGGCCCATAGTTCTCGGTATTCTATTCACCCGGGCGCCGCGAAGATATATCAGGACTTGCGACAACATTACTGGTGGCGTAGGATGAAGAAAGACATTGTTGCATATGTGGCTCGGTGTTTAAATTGTTAGCAGGTCAAGTATGAGCATAAGAGACCTGGTGGTGTGTTTTAGAGGATTGAGCTTCCCGAGTGGAAGTGGGAGCGGATTACCATGGACTTCGTTACCGGACTTTCGGTGACCCGGAAGAGGTTTGATGCTATTTGGGTCATTATTGATATGCTGACTAAGTCAGCGCAATTCATTCCTATTGCTACTACCTATTCCTCAAAGAGACTACGTGGGATCTACATCCGAGAAATTATTCCTCTTCATGGGGTACCGGCATCTATCATTTTGGATCGGGGCACGTAGTTCACCTCGCGCTTTTGGAGAGTAGTTCAGGAGGAGCTAGGTACCCAAGTTCAGTTGAGTACAACATTCCATCCTCAGATGGACGGTCAGTCCGAGAGGCTTATTCAGATATTGGAGGATATGCTCCGAGCCTGTGTTATTGATTTTGGAGGCTCTTGGGACCAGTTCTTGCCTTTAGCAGAGTTTGTCTACAACAACAGCTACCAGTCCAATATTCAGATGGCACCTTATGAGGCGTTGTATGGTAGGCGCTGTCGGATGGTTCGAGCCAGGAGAGGCTCGGTTGTTGGGTACTGATTTAGTCCAGGAGGCCTTGGACAAGGTCAAAATTATCCAGGAGAGGTTGCGTTTGGCTCATTCTGAGCAAAAGAGTTATGCGGATCGCAAGGTTCGAGATGTGGCTTTCATGGTTGGTGAGCAAGTATTGCTCCGTGTATCGCCTAAGAAAGGCGTGATGAGATTTGGGAAGAAGGGCAAGCTTAGCCCTAGATATATTGGCCCATTTGAGATACTTGATCGAGTGGGAGATGTGGCTTATAGACTTGCCTTGCCACCTAGCTTGTCAACTATGCATCCAGTGTTTCACGTGTCTATACTCCGGAGGTATCACGGTGATCCTACCCACGTGTTAGATTTCAGTACTGTCTAGTTGGACAAGGATTTGTCCTATAAGGAGGAGCCGGTAGCTATTCTAGACTGGCAGGTTCGACAGTTGAGGTCAAAGAGTTTTCCTTCAATACGTGTGCAGCAGAGAGGTCAGTCTCTTGAGGCTTCGACCTGTGAGTCCGAGTCTGATATGTGGAACCGTTACCCTCATCTATTTCCTGACCCAGGTACTTCTGTCTTTTATCCGTTCGAGGACGAACGGTTGTTTTAGAGGTGGAGAATGTGACAACCCAAAGGGTCATCACCATATTTCTCATTTTTCCGCACTTCCGAGGTCTTGGAGACCTCATTATCAGTTACCTCGATGTATGTGCACAGTCCGAGCACGAAGCCGGAAAGTTTTTGTGTTAAGATATATGAATTCTATGGAAAATTCGAAGAATTTTGATATTAATATTGGTATAGTTGACTTTGGTCAATATGTTTTTGTAAATGGGCTCGGACCGGTGATGTGACGGTCCGTAGAAAAATATAGGACTCGAGCATGTGCCCGGAGTTGAAATCCGAGGTCCAGAACCCCAGTTAAAGAATTTTTCCATTAAATTGTTTTCTAAAATTAATAAGGAAAAATAGAAATGAAAATGAGTTAGAAAATATAGGTATCGGGCTCGTATTTTGGTTCTGATGCCCGGTGCAGGTCTTAAATATTGGTTAAGCGCTTTCTGTGAAATTTGGTCAAAATCGGACGTCGTTTGACGTGTTTCGGACCTAAATAGCTAAAGTTAGAGATTTATGAACTTTAAAAATGAAATCTTGAGTTTTGGGGGTTGATTCTTTGTTTTTGATATTATTTTAGCGATTTGATCGATCAAGTAAGTTCGTATGATATTTTTGAGTTAGTGTGCATATTTGGTTTGGAGCCTCGAGGGCTCGGGAGTGTTTTAGAAGTGGTTCGGGGTGTTTTTGGACTTAGGAAACTGGCAGATTTTCTGCAATTTTTACATAGAGGTTTTCCTCTACGCGATTGCGGCCTCTTTCACGCGATCGCACTGACTTGGCTATTTCTTCAACGCGATCACATCCTGTTTCACGCAATCGCATAGCTTCCCAACCTTCCTCTCCGCGATCATAAACCATCTCACGCGATCGCGTAGAGCAAACTGACCACCCCAGCAAAAGTCCTTCTACGTGATCGCAGCAGCTCTTACGCGATCGTGTAGACCACAGAATTTCCACTCCTCGATCGCATCACTGTTCACGCGATCGCGTAGAACAAAATTTCGCCCAAGAATTTAATACCAAAGTTGAATACATAGCACAGGATTTTCTCACAAAACCTCTTTCGGGCTCTTCTCCTCCACCCTCCATTTTCAAGTTCCAAGCTCTCATTCCTCCATAACGCCTTGGGTAAGTCTTCCTAACATCATTTCTTCATTATTTTTTCACCTAATCATAATTAATCCTAGCCCTTAATCATGAATTCAAGGTAGAAAATGGGGGTTATGGGTAGAACTAGGGCTTGTGGGATTTTGGGTGATTCAACCTCAATTTGAGGTCGGATTGTAAAACAAATCATATATTCTAACTCGTGGGGTTATGGGTGATTGGAATTTGGTTCGAGCCTCGAGTTTGGACCATGTGGGCCCGGTGTCGGATTTTGCTATTTTTGGAAGAATGATGGGAATTTCATTTCTAGGCTATGGGATTATGTTATTGAGCCCTAATTGATGTTATTGAATTAAAAATGACTAGATACCATTGTTTCGAAGTCGGACTCTAGAGGAAAGACGATGCTAGAGGATTGATTGCTATTTTTATACCGAGGTAAGTGTCTGATCTAATCTCGGCTTGAGGGAATAGGATTAGAGTATTATCGCTTGCTATTTGCTAAATAATCGAGTGCGGTGTATAAGCATGGTGACGAGTATCTATACACTGGCATCTAGCATGCCCGTGAGTCTTCTTTGTACATGCTTTGGGTATATTTTGAGAACTATTCCTAGCAATTGGTGAATTTGACATGATGAGTTAGTTGAGGAATTAGTTATGAAAAGTGAAAAATTCTTTGGAGCTTTGGCTCAAACGGTAGTGATCCTATGAAGTAAAAATTGTAAGGATTGTAAAGAAATGTGGTTGGATCCCTTGCCGGGACATGTAGGTTATGATTGTTGTTACGCCCTTATCCGATTGAGTGTTATATGTATTCTCCATTATTGAGATGTTTGGGCTGTTAGTGGTACCCTTATTGGGTAGATCGTTATATTGCCGAGTTTTCTCTACAGGGTAACTCCTTGAGAGAGGCTATATAAATCATTCATGATATTTATTGGGATCGTATGGCACGCCGTCCACCTATATTATATTTATTGGGATTGTGTGGCATTCCGTTCACCTATATTATATTTATTGTAATCGTTTGGCACATCGTCCACTTATATTATATCTATTGGGATCGTGTGGCACGCCGTCCACTTATATTATATTTATTGGGATCGTGTGGCACATCGTCCACTTATATTATATCTATTGGGATCGTGTGCCACGCCGTCCACTTATATTATATCTATTGGGATCGTGTTGCATGCCGTCCACTTATATTATATAAAATGGGATCATGTGGAACGCCGTCCACTTATGATACATACTATGAGATCGTGTGGCGCGCCGACCACATATGAAAGTAAATAATGTTAAATTGGTTTAATGTTGTCACAGATGACCTGCTATCATTGTTCAGTATTTTTCCCGAGCATGTTTCCTTTTCGGTTGTATATCTTTATATACATTCATGTTGCTCTTTCTGTTGCCATTATATATATATATATATATATATATATATATATATATATATATATCTGAACAGGTTGATTTTAGTAGGTCCTGTCTAGCCTCGTCACTACTTCACCGAGGTTAGGCCAGGCACTTATGTCACGACCCCAAATCCGGTCGTGATGGCGCCCAGCACATTGCTAAGCCAGCCTGACCAATCACAATCGACCACGGAGCTAGAAGCTCTCTTTAGCCCATTTAAGCATATTAATTTACGAAATAACAGTGTGATACATATAACGAAAACGGGGAACCAAGTCCCATAATACATCAACTCCCATAGACCAAGGGTCAAGAGTCATGAGCCTCTACTGAACATGAGTGTATAAAGGTTTACAAAATACCAAGTGTGGAAAGAAATGTCAATACAAAATCAAAAGACAGTAGGAAGGAATATCGGGTCCTGCGGACTCTGCAGCTACCTCGAATATCCACAAACGTCGCCTCGCACAACTACTGGATCACTGCTGAGAGGTACCTGGATCTGCACACAAGGTGCAGGGAGTAAAATGAGTACTGCCGGACTCAGTGGTAATAAACAAGGGTAAGACAGCGCAGATAAGAAATCCGCAATAAAGCACTATGTAAAGCTATAATCAGCTACCCTGTCATAGAATAAATCTTCATTGTACCTGTTCCAACAAATACCAATAAATAGCATAACAGCTAGCAGATGTAGCTAAATGCAATGCAATGCATGATATGACCGCTACGGCGCGTGGCCCGACTCCAATTTTGGGTACCCGTGCTCACTGTGGGGGTTCAGACTCCGGAGGGGCTCCTACAGCCCAAGCACATCTCATAGAGATATTCTCGCGGCGTGCAGTCCGATCCAACATATATCCTGCTGCGGCGTGCAGCCCGATCCACTACTAGTCAGCTAATATGCAGATACAGCCTCGCAGGCTCAAAAGTAGTTTTTGAAAACTGCTTTATCATTTTTCAGTTGGAAAACAGTAATATCAAGTTCCAGAGATTGGAATTAGCATAATAACAAAAATAGCTGCGGACTAGTAGTAAACTAGCATGTCTATATGATAAGACAATGATAACGATCCTCGCGGGATCCAATACTTGGCTCACGGCCCACATGTATACTCAACCGCCCAAGAAGGGGGTTCCTCGGCTCAAGAGTGGCCATTATCACAATATATATATATATATATGCAACCATCCGAGAAGGAGGTTCGACGGCTCTAGAATAGCCAATAATACGGTATCAACAGGTCGGACTAATATATAGTCTCCAGTTCATGATCGACCCCGCACTCTCAAGAGTGTGCGTGTCTCGCCGCTATACAGCGTCACAAAGTGGTATACCGGGGTTTCGAACCCGCCGGTCATCACCCACATCTATTACTCACCTCAATACGGCGCGACGACTACTCCGCAATGCCCTTGCCACGAGAATCAAGCTCCGCACGCGTAGAATCTGATCAAATACAGTAGAAACACAACAAATTAGGCCAATGGGACGACACCCAATCAATATAACTCAATTTACATCAAAATTCCCAAAGTTGTCAAAACCCGACTTTCGGTACGCTTGTCGAAAAATCACGAAAGTCATATATTCGGAACCCTCATCTCAATACGAGTCTAAGCATATCAATTTTACCAAATTCGGACTCCATTTGCCCATTCAAAACCTTGATTTTCTAAAGTTCAAGACTAGGGCTAAATCCTCCATAAATTACCCCAAATTCCTCCATTTTCATGATATAATTGCATAATATTACCAATACTAATCATAGTTTAAGTCCATAGATGATTACCTGATGATTTCCCTTGAATTTCTCTTCAAAATCGCCCAAATCGCCTCTAAAGCCGAGACCCAAAATGTGTGAAATGTTCGGAAATTTTTCTAACTTCTGATACACTTACTTACAGCGATTTTCGCTTCTGCGGAATATTTTCCGCTTCTACGCTCCCGTATCCGCGACCAAAGGGTCGCTTCAGCGGTTCCAGGCCTAGCCGGCCATTTCCGCTTCTGCGAACAAAGGGCCGCTTAAGCGGACCCGCTTCTGCGAAGAAGCTTCCGCTTCCGCGGACACATCCGCCTCTGCGCATCATTGACCGCTTCTGCGGTCTCGCCCAAACGGTCAAACGTCCGCTTCTGCGGACCATGCCCAATCTCTCCCCGTCCGCTTCTGCGATCACTGGCTCGCACCAGCGACCCCGCTTCAGCGGAAAGGCTTCCGCTTCTGCGTAACCACCCGCTCCTGCGCATCTCGTCCGCTTCTGCGGACTCGCTCCTGCGTCCAAAATTCCGCAGGAGCGGAAACAACAGAAGCAGGATCCCAACCTGCAATTTTTCCACAATTTTCTCCCGTTTAACCATCCGAAAACACCCCGAGGCCCCGGGACCTCATCCAAACATACCAACACATCTTAATACCTTATTCGAACTTGCTCCAATCCTCAAAACACGTCTAACAACATCAAAACCCATAATTCGCATCGAATTCAAGCCTAAATTCCTTAAAACATTCTAAATTACACATTCAATCAAAAACCCGACCAAACGACGTCCGAATGACCTGAAATTTTGCAGGCACATCCAAAATCACCTAACGAAGCTACTGCAACTGTCGGAATTCCATTCCGACCCCCGGATCAAAATCTCACCTACTGTTCGGATTTCGCCAAAATTCAACCTTAGCCAATTCAAGCCTATTTCTACACGGGCCTCCAAATTCAATTCCGATCGCTCCCCTAAGTCACAAATCACCTTCCGAAACTAACCGAATCATCAGAATCCGATTCCGAGCCCTCTAGCTAAATAGTCAACTCTGGGTTGACTTTTCTTATTCAAGTTTCCTTCACAAAGGCTATATGCCTCATTTTCAATTCAATTCACTCCTAACTCACCCGATAGACTTTAACATTGATATTAAATCATAAAACATGTATTTACAACATAACGGGGTGGTAATTACCGTGACGACGGGCCGGGTCGTCACATTCTCCCCTCTTAAGCAAACGCTCGTCCTCGAGCGGGTCAAGAAACATACCTGAAGTCTCAAACAAGTGAGGATATCTGCTCCGCGTCTCCCGCTCGATCTCCCAAGTGGCCTCCTCCACGGGTCGACCTCTCCACTGAACCTTAGCCGATGCAATCTCCTTGGACCTCAATTTTCTCACCTGACGACCCAAAATGGCAATAGGCTCCACATCATAGGATAGATCACCATCAGGCTGAATGGTACTGAAGTCTAATACATAAGACGGATCTCCAATGTACTTCCGGAGCATAGACACATGGAATACCGGATGAACGCCGGATAAGCTGGGCGGCAAGGCCAACTCATATGCCACCTCTCCGACTCTCCTAAGTATCTCAAAAGGACCAATGTACCCGGGACTCAACTTTCCTTTCTTCCCAAACCTCATGACACCGTTCATAGGTGAAATCTTCAACAATACTCTGTCACCCACCATGAAAGACAACTCTCGAACTCTACGGTCCGCATAACTCTTCCGACGAGACCGTGCCGTACGAAGCCTCTCCTGGATCAACTTTGCTCTATCCGGAGCATCCCGGACTAACTCGGTCCCTATCAATCTAACCTCGCCGGGCTGAAACCATCCCACGGGGGATCTGCACCGCCCGCCATACAATGCCTCATACGGGGCCATCCGAATACTCGACCGATAACTATTGTTGTAGGCAAACTCGGCAAGTGGTAGGAACTCATCCCACGAACCACCAAAATCAATCACACAAGCTCTCAACATATCCTCCAAGATCTGAATAGTGCGCTCAGACTGTCCGTCTGTCCGGGGGTGAAATGCTGTACTCAACTCAACCCGCGTACCCATCTCTCGCTGAAATGCTCTCCAAAACTGAGAAGTGAACTGAGTACCCCTATCGGATATGATAGACACTGGGACTCCATGCAACCGAACAATCTCTCGAATAAAGATCGCTGCCAACCGCTCCGATGAGTAGGTAGTACTAACCGGAATGAAGTGAGTTGACTTGGTCAGTCTATCCACAATCACCCACACAGAATCAAACTTCCTCGCCGTCCGAGGGAGTCCAATAACAAAGTCCATAGTGATCCTCTCCCATTTCCACTCAGGAATAACAATGCGCTGAAATACACCACCGGGCCTCTGGTGCTCGTACTTAACCTGCTGACAGTTGAGGCACCGTGATGCATGTCTGACAATGTCCATTTTCATCTTTCTCCACCAATAGCGTTGTTTCAAATCTTGATACATCTTCGCGGCTCCTGGATGGATAGAATACCGCGAGCTATGGGCCTCCTCCAGAATCAACTCACGAAGGCCGTCAACATTGGGCACACATAACCGACCCTGCATCCTCAATACGCCGTCACTATCAATGGTGACATCTCTAGCATCATCATGCTGAACTCTGTCCCTAAGGACAGCCAAATGCGGATCATCATACTGGCGCTCACGAATACGATCATATAGAGATGACCGAGATACAACACAAGCCAATACCCTGCTGGGCTCAGAAATATCTAACCTCACTAGCCGATTGGCTAGCACCTGAACATCATAAGCAAATGGCCTCTCCTCAGCTGGAATATATGCCAAGCTCCCCATACTGACCGCCTTCCGGCTCAAAGCATCGGCCACCACATTGGCCTTCCCCGGATGATATAATATAGTAATGTCATAATCCTTCAGCAACTCTAGCCATCTCCGTTGTCTCAAATTAAGGTCTTTCTGTTTGAACAAGTGTTGGAGACTACGATGGTCGGTATACACCTCACAAGACACACCGTACAAATAGTGTCTCCAAATCTTCAATGCACGAACAATGGCGGCTAGCTCCAAGTCATGAACAGGATAGTTCTTCTCAAGCGGCTTCAACTGCCGAGAAGCATAAGCAATTACCTTTCCTTCCTGCATCAACACACAACCTATCCCCACTCTCGAGGCATCACGATAAACGGTATATGAACCTGAAGCTGATGGCAATACTAACACTGGAGCTGTGGTCAAAGCTGTCTTGAGCTTCTGAAAGCTCTCCTCGCACTCATCCGACCACACGAATGGTGCACCCTGCTGGGTCAATTTAGTCAATGAAGAAGCAATGGATGAAAATCCCTAAACAAATCGGCGATAATACCCCGCCAAGCCAAGAAAACTCCTGATCTCTGTAGCTGAGGACGGTTTAGGCCAACTCTGCACCGCCTCTATCTTTTTCTGATCAACCTGAATACCATCACGAGACACCACATGTCCCAGAAATGCTACGGACTCGAGCCAAAACTCGCACTTGGAGAATTTAGCATATAGCTTCTCCTCCCTCAATCTCTGCAACACAATACTCAAATGCTGAGCATGCTCCTCCTGACTACGGGAGTAGACTAGAATGTCATCAATGAACACAATCACAAATGAATCCAAATAAGGCCCGAACACACTGTTCATCAGATGCATAAATGCTGCTGGGGCGTTGGTCAGCCCAAACGACATCACAAGAAACTCATAATGACCATATCGGGTCCTGAATGCAGGTCTTCATAATATCCGAGTCCCTGATCTTCAGCTGATGATAGCCTGAACGAAGATCGATCTTAGAAAACACCCTCGCACCCTGTAACCGATCAAACAAATCATCTATGCGCGGTAGAGGGTACTTGTTCTTCACTGTCACTTTGTTCAATTGCCTATAATCAATACACATTCGCATAGAACCATCTTTCTTTTTAACAAATAATACCGGCGCACCCCACGGAGACACACTAGGGCGGATGAAACCCTTACCCAGAAGCTCTTGAAGCTGCTCTTTCAGTTCTTTCAACTCGGCTGGTGCCATTCGATAAGGAGGAATGGATATGGGCTGAGTGCCCGGCACCAAGTCAATGCCAAAATCAATATCCCTGTCCGGCGGCATGCCCGGCAGGTCTGAGGGGAATACATCTGGGAAATCCCTCACAACAGGTACAGAATCAATGCTAGGAGACTCAGCTCCCACATCTCTCACAAAAGCTAAGTACGATAAACACCCTTTTCAACCATCTTCTGAGCTTTTAAGAATGAAATAACACGGCTAGGGACGAAATCGGTCGAACCCCGCCACTCGATCTGAGAAATACCAGGAATGGCCAACGTAACTGTCTTAGCATGACAGTCCAATATAGCATGATACGGAGACAACCGGTCCATACCCAATATAACATCAAAGTCCACCATCCCCAACAATAACAAATCTGCCTGGGTCTCCAGACCCCCAATAGATATAACACAGGATCTATAGACATGATCCACGACAATCGTATCACCCACGGGGGTGGATACATGAACAGGTAAATCAAGACTACCACGAGTTGCACCCAAATGACGTGCAAAATAAGAGGACACGTAAGAATATGTGGACCCTGGATCAAATAGAACAGAGCATCTCTGTGACAGATAGAAATGATACATGTAATCACTGCATCGGAGGCAACTGCATCACGCCTGTCGGGAAGTGCATAGAAACGTGCCTGGCCTCCACCAGATCTCTCCTCGCCCCTGGGGCGTCCACGAGAAGACCGACCTCCACCTCTACTAGGCCGAGATGGTCGCTGAAGAGGAGGGCTGATCCTCTGCTGAGTCCTCCCCCTACGTAGTCGAGGGCGATGTCTCCTCGTGTGGCCAAACTCACCACGCTCGTAACATGCACCCGGTGCCGGAGAAGGGGACTTGCACTGCGGGCCGGGAGGGCACTAAGTGATGACCGACCCTCGTCGAAACCCCTGTCGACCACGACCGCAAGAACCTCCGCTCTGCTCTGCGGGCGGCCTCGAATGAGAAGGTGCAGATGAGCGACCTCGGCTCTGTTGGGAATGCCCTCTAGATGGAGCACCACTGAAACTGCACGAACCACGAGGCCTCTTGGCCTCCCGATCCTCTCTCTCTCGGCGACGATCCGCCTCGATGGAGCGTGCCATATCGGCAACCTGCTCAAACGATGATGACAGAACTCGCTCGCTGGTCATAAGAATACGGATAGAGTAGTTGAGGCCATCAATGAACCTCCTGATCCTCTTCCTATCGGTGGGGATCATCCATGTGGCATGCCTAGCCAACTGAGTGAATCTAAGCTCATACTGGGTCACGGACATGTCGCCCTGAATCAACCACTCGAACTGGCGACGTAGCTCCTCGCGACGAGACTGAGGTACATATTTCTCTAGAAAGAGAGTAGAGAACTGCTGCCATGTGAGAGGTGCTGCTCTTGCAGGCCTACGCCTCTCAAACTCCTCCCACCAATCAAATGCGGGACCGGTAAACTGAAATGTAGTAAATGAAACTCCGCCTGGACTCGAGAATACCGGCCGTACGCAGCATCTTCTGACACTTATCCAAGAAACCACGGGCATCCTCGCCCTCAACACCACCGAAATGGGGTGGTCGACTTTTACAATTTTATTGGAGAAGACGCATACCCTAAGTCTTGATTCAACCATAGTTTGAACTTGTTGGCGAAGACGCAATTCCAGAGTCATAATTAAACTGCTGTTGAACTTTTCCAATTTTGATGGCGAAGGCGCATAGTCTGAGTCTTGGTTAAACCGTAGTTTGAACTTTTTGTCGAAGGCACATAGCCTGAATCCCAGTTCAACTGTTCTTGAATTTGTAAATTTTGATGGCGAAGGGGCATAGCATTAGTCTTGGTTCAACCATAGTTTAACTTATTGGCGAAGGCGCATTGCCTGAGTTCTAGTTCAACTACTGTTGAACTTTGCCAATTTTGATGGCGAAGGCGCATAGCCTGAGTCTTGGCTAAACCATACTTTGAACTTGTTGGCGAAGGCGTATAGCCTGAATCCAAGTTCAATTGTTGTTGAACTTTGCCAGTTTTGATGGTGAAGCTACATAGCCTTAGTCTTGGTTCAACCATAGTTAAACTTGTTGACGAAGGCACATTTCCTAAGTCCCATGTCACGACCCCAAATCCGGTCGTGATGGCGCCGAGCACATTGCTAAGCCAGCCTGACCAATCAACATCAACCACGGAGCTAGAAGCTCTCTTTAGCCCGTTTAAGCATATTAATTTACGAAATAACAGTGATACATATAACGAAAACGGGGAACCAAGTCCCATAATACATCAACTCCCATAGACCAAGGGTCAAGAGTCATGAGCCTCTACCGAACATGAGTGTATAAAGGTTTACAAAATACCAAGTGCGGAAAGAAATGTCAATACAAAATCAAAAGACAGGTAGGAAGGAATATCGGGTCCTGCGGACTCGCCACTACCTCGAATATCCACAAACGTCGCCTCGCACGACCTACCGGATCACCGCCGAGAGGTACCCTGGATCCGCACACGAGGTGCGGGGAGTAAAATGAGTACTTGCCGGACTCGGTGGTAATAAACAAGGGTAAGACAGCGCGGATAAGAAATCCGCGATAAAGCACTATGTAAAGCTATAATCGGCTACCCTGTCATAGAATAAATCTTCATTGTACTGTTCCAACAAATACCAATAAATAGCATAACAACTAGCGGATGTAGCTAAATGCAATGCAATGCATGATATGACCGCTACGGCGCGTGGCCCGACTCCAATTTTGGGTACCCGTGCTCACTGTGGGGGTTCAGACTCCGGAGGGGCTCCTACAGCCCAAGCACATCTCGTAGAGATATTCCTGCGGCGTGCAGTCCGATCCAACATATATCTCGCTGCGGCGTGCAGCCCGATCCACTACTAGTCGGCTAATATGCAGATACAGCCTCGCAGGCTCAAAAGTAGTTTTTGAAAACTCTTTTTATCATTTTTCAGTTGGAAAACAGTAATATCAAGTTCGAGAGATTGGAATTAGCATAATAACAAAAATAGCTGCGGACTAGTAGTAAACTAGCATGTCTATATGATAAGACAATGATAACGATCCTCGCGGGATCCAATACTGGCTCACGGCCCACATGTATACTCAACCGCCCAAGAAGGGGGTTCCTCGGCTCAAGAGTGGCCATTATCACAATATATATATATGCAACCATCCGAGAAGGAGGTTCGACGGCTCTAGAATAGCCAATAATACAGTATCAAGAGGTCGGACTAATATATAGTCTCCAGTTCATGATCGACCCCGCACTCTCAAGAGTGTGCGTGTCTCGCCGCTATACAGCGTCACAAAGTGGTATACCGGGGTTTCGAACCCGCTGGTCATCACCCACATCTATTACTCACCTCGATACGGCGCGACGACTACTCCGCAATGCCCTTGCCACGAGAATCAAGCTCCACACGTGTAGAATCTGATCAAATACAGTAGAAACAAAACAAATTAGGCCAATGGGACGACACCCAATCAATATAACTCAATTTACATCAAAATTCCCAAAGTTGTCAAAACCCGACTTTGGGTACGCTTGTCGAAAAATCACGAAAGTCACATATTCGGAACCCTCATCTCAATACGAGTCTAAGCATATCAATTTTACCAAATTCGGACTCCATTTGCCCATTCAAAACCTTGATTTTCTAAAGTTCAAGACTAGGGCTAAATCCTCCATAAATTACCCCAAATTCCTCCATTTTCATGATATAATTGCATAATATTACCAATACTAATCATAGTTTAAGTCCATAGATGATTACCTGATGATTTCCCTTGAATTTCTCTTCAAAATCGCCCAAATCGCCTCTAAAGCCGAGACCCAAAATGTGTGAAATGTTCGGAAATTTTTCTAACTTCTGATACACTTACTTACAGCGATTTTCGCTTCTGCGGAATATTTTCCGCTTCTACGCTCCCGTATCCGCGACCAAAGGGTCGCTTCAGCGGTTCCAGGCCTAGCCGGCCATTTCCCCTTCTGCGAGCAAAGGGCCGCTTGAGCGGACCCGCTTCTGCGAAGAAGCTTCCGCTTCTGCGGACACATCCGCCTTTGCGCATCACTGACCGCTTCTGCGGTCTCGCCCAAACGGAAAAATGTCCGCTTCTGCGGACCATGCCCAATTTCTCTCGTCCGCTTCTGCGATCGCTGGCTCGCACCAGCGACCCCGCTTCAGCGGAAAGGCGTCCGCTTCCGCGTAACCACCCGCTCCTGCGCATCTCGTCCGCTTCTGCGGACTCGCTCCTGCGTCCAAAATTCCGCAGGAGCGGAAACAACAGAAACAGGATGCCAACCTGCAATTTTTCCACAATTTTTCTCCCGTTTAACCATCCGAAAACACCCCGAGGCCCCCGGGACCTCATCCAAATATACCAACACATCTTAATACCTTATTCGAACTTGCTCCAATCCTCAAAACACGTCTAACAACATCAAAACCCATAATTCGCATCGAATTCAAGCCTAAATTCCTTAAAACATTCCAAATTACACATTCAATCAAAAACCCGACCAAACGACGTCCGAATGACCTGAAATTTTGCAGGCACATCCAAAATCACCTAACGAAGCTACTACAACTGTCGGAATTCCATTCCGACTCCCGGATCAAAATCTCGCCTACCGTTCGGATTTCGTCAAAATTCAACCTTAGCCAATTCAAGCCTATTTCTACACCGGGCCTCCAAATTCAATTCCGATCGCTCCCCTAAGTCACAAATCACCTTCCGGAACTAACCGAATCATCAGAATCCGATTCCGAGCCCTCTAACCAAATAGTCAACTCCGGGTTGACTTTCCTTATTCAAGTTTCCTTCACAGAGGCTATATGCCTCATTTTCAATCCAATTCACTCCTAACTCACCCGATAGACTTTAACATTGATATTAAATCATAAAACATGTATTTACAACATAACGGGGTGGTAATTACCGTGACGACGGGCCGGGTCGTCACAACTTACCAGCACATGAGGTCGATTGTGCGGATGCTACTTTTGTGCTTTTTGCACAGATCAAAGCATTGGAGCAGCTTTCGGACACCAGCAGCAATAGGATATTTCTGGGAGTTGTCTTTAGTCCAGGGACTCTCGAGGTAGCCTAGCCGGCGTTCGCATGCCGAAGTCCTTATCCCTTATTTCAGTTTGTTTTTATTGTACCAAAACAGACTTATGTATTTTCTTTCATTCAGACTTGGTTGTAGTATTCTATAGTAGTCTGTGAGATAGCGACACCAGATTTTGGGGTAGTGTTATGTTCAGTGTTTTCGCAGTTTGATTTCTTCTTTATTGAATTTTTAAAAAGCTTTTCGCAATGTTTAATTATTTTAGTATATTCTGTTGTTAAGGTTCGACTGGCCTAGCTTCGATAGTAGGCGCCATCACGACTCCCGATGGTAGAAAATCCGGATCGTGACATCTTTATATTTGGGAGGTTTCTAGAAAATGATCATTTAATTTGTATTACTGTGTGGGGTATAATCTGTATCGCTGTGTGGACCCCTTCATAGAAGGAGTCAAATATAACTATAGGTCCCTACTCGAGAGAAAACTGTAAATGTATGCTAATTCTACATTCCCACTAGCAAGATCTATAACTGTACTCCGTAATTGGTAAATACAAGGTGCACCAGGTTTAACGAACCGGGATCCTCCAAAGTCTACTATTATTTATACTTTTCTTTGTAATAGTAAATATCCACATGTAATAATTTTTAAAATAGTATAAGGCATTTCAATTCTTATCAAATCATGTAATCCAATTTCGGTAAGTGTAATCATATCTCAAGTAAGAGTAAAGCAACTCTCGTAATAGTGAGAACATTTTAAATAACCGTAAACATCTCAAGTAAACTATTCAGCACCATATCAAGTAAAGGACTTGTCCCACATGCAATTTTAAATATTTGGTAAACTATATATTTTCAAAATAATGTATAAACCATGCAGGTTATGAAAACACAAATTGCGATAAGATTACTATTCACAATAACCGTGTCAAAATATCAAACTCATCACTTCGAGCAATCTGTATGGCTTCCCTCGATCAATCAGAATCACATCATATAGATTTGGTGTTAAATTTCATGTTTGAGCTAATTCATAATTAATTTAGAATACCCAACTCTCGGGGTTATATACTTGACTCTCAATTCATCAAACTATTATTCTTATTTTACACCAGCTACGAGTAATTCAATTAGTTCATAACTTATCACAAATTTATTTTTTTCTATTCTCAAACTCTTTTTCCAAATTATTTTCTAAGTTTATTGAGAACTTGCAGGGAATAAAAATTAATAGTTTACATCATATATCCTCTTGATGGTTTTACAGAAGCAAAAAAGGTTAAATAAGCATTTTGATTACATGCTTAAAATTTTAAAATATAAATCTGATGTGATTTGCATTGTTTGCTACATACCTTATCTCAGAATAAAGATTCTAATTATTCATGGGTATTTTCATATCTAAATAAGTTGAATCAAACTACTTTTGAGTTGCCAGTATTATTGTTTAATTCAACCCATAAAAATTTATATCTACTCATGCTACAATTAACTCGAACTAGTTCATTATCTTCTAATTAGTGAGCATTCGTATTGTCTATTCACCATACCCTTCAATCTAATTAACCATGTGAATAAAAAGGAACTTGACTAATATCGATGCCTATAATACTTGTGGTTGGTATTATACCTTTAGTACCCAATGTAATCTCATAAATACGTGATAAAAATTAAACGAAATCGCCAAAAACTCAATCAAAAGAAGGAGAAAATTTGACCTTTAAGTCGAGGAGTGCTTTCACATGTAGCAATTATGAAGTAAATTTTTCCCTTTTTAGTTTCTTTTGCCTTGGAAACCTTATTGGGCGAACTCTATTCTTTTCTTTCTTTTGGAACTTTAATTGATGGACGCTTCTTTTCTTGAACTTTTGGCTTCATTCCCTTTCCCTAAACCCTTTTTAAATTTTGCCAGATTATTTCTAGTGGGCTTTCAACCCTTTTTGTTCCATTTTTTTATTAGCTATTTTTTTGGCCAGTTACCTAACTACCATTGTGTTAAATGTGAGGTATTATGTGTTTCCTCGCCAATTTTCATGGAAATTGTAGGTAAACTCAAAGAGATTATAGAGTTACTCAGATTGCACAGACATAGCTCAAATTACAAAACCCTAGTTTCGAATTCAAAGCGAGCAAAGCCAATTCAACTCCAAAACTGAGGGGAATTGAAAATATTTAGTGGCCAGAGACTCGGGACGCATGCTCCGATGTCATGATAACATCCATAGCTAGAAGCTTCAGTTGTGAGGATGAATGACGAAGGAGACGAGAGAAGTTTAAAGAGAGAAAATATGAGAGAGGTGAAAGACTTCCATTATCTTCTTCTAAGAAATGATATATATATATATATATATACACTATTACCTCCTATAGTGTTAACTACCTTTCTACATTATTTACCGCCTAATTAATTAACCGACCATACAAATAATAACAACTTAACATTACATAAGTTTTACAGCCACAACTTGCACTAGCTAACCACTCGTCTACACATAACCAATCTAGCTAGAATACATTAATAAAATAATGTTTCTGTTTACTATCCTGTTTTGGCCAAGCTTCTAAAATCAGTTTATTTTGAAAAGTATTTTTTCAAAAGTTCTTTTAAAAAAAAGTTTTTGGGGAGAAATACGTTTGTTTGGCTAATTAATTTGAAAAAACTTTTGAGCAATAATTATTGTTTGGCAAAGCTTTTGAAAACTACTTTGTATATTTTGCTCAAAAGTGCTTCTCAAAAAATTACTTTCGGAGAGAAGCTACTAGCTTGTTTGGCCAAGTTTTCTTTAGGGCCAAAAGTCCTTTTTTTTTGCCAAAAGCACTTGGTCAATAATTGAGTTGTTTGGCCAAGCTTTTGGAAGGAAAAAAGTATTTTTGAGAAGCAGAAAAATGTAGCTTATCTCCAAAAGTACTTTTCTTTGAGAAAAATACACTTAGAAGCAGTTTTCAAAAGCTTGGCCTAATCCTGTTTGGTCAAGCTTATTTTTGGCCAAAAGTATTTTTTTTTTGCCAAAAGCACTTTTGGCTAAAAATTAAGGTGTTTGGCTAAGCTTCTGGAAGGAAAAAAGTGCTTTTAAGGAGAAACAGAAGCAAAAAAAAGTAGCTTCTTTCCAAAAGCATTTTTTTGAGAAGTACTTTTGAGAAAAATATACTTAGAATCAGTTTTTTAAAGCTTGGCCAAACACTAATTGTTGCTCAGAAATGCTTTTCAAACTACTTAGCTAAATATAAATTGCTTCTCACCAAAAGTACTTTTGAGAAAAGCGCTCTTGAAAAAAAGTACTTCTCAAAATAAGCTGATTTTTACAGCTTGGCCAAACGGGCTATAAAACTAATTATTGTTCAAAAATACTTTTCAAATTAATTAGGCACATACAAACTGTTTCTCAGCAAAAATACTTTTTAAACAAAGTAATTTTGAGAAAATCACTTTTTTGAAAAATACTTTTGAAAAAAATATTTTCAAAATAAGCTAAATTTAGAAGCTTAGACAACATGCTATACTTTTGTGTGCTTCTCAAAAAATGCTTCTATTTCTATTCAAAGTCACTTTTTTTATTCTAAAATCTTGGCGAAACAGGCTATACATTTGAGAAAGTGTTGGACAAATTTCCAAAAATTAATAGAAAACGGTTGTATCTTAAATTTAAGTTAAAAAATAAACGGAAAAGGACCTAAAATGCCCCTCTACTATAGGAAATAGGGCATCAAAGCCATCTGTTAAAAGTTTGCCCCTTATATGCTCTTGCCGTCTAAAAATGGGCTCAAAAATACCCTTATCCACTAACAGAAGATATGTAAATCCACGTGGAATTACATTAAAACGTAGAAGGGCATTTTAGACCCTTTTCGGATTGTACAAGGTCATATACGAGTCAGTTATAATAGGTAATTCTCAACCACTTCACTCCATATCAGTTAACTCACACACATATTTTAGACCCTTCATTGATGTCCGATTTCTCCTACTAATTAGGTCACCTTGTCGATTTTGAGTTGAGTTCTAGTTTAGGTTTAATTGTTTTTCATCTTTAGACAAGAGGGGTTGCTCTGATGGTAAGCAACCCCCACTTCCAACCGAGAGGTTGTGAGTTCGAGTCTCCCCAAGAGCAAGGTGGGTAGTTCTTGGAGGGAAGGATGCCGGGGGTCTATTTGGAAACAGCCTCTCTACCTTAGGGTAGGGGTAAGGTCTGCGTACACACTACCCTCCCCAGACCCCACTAAGTGGGATTATACTGGGTTGTTGTTGTTGTTGTTGTTGTTTTTCATCTTTATCGGTTTGTTTTGGAGATTTCTCTAAGATAATATCGCAAAGTTCGAGTAGCTTAAATGAGTCGATTAGGAGGTGTCGTTGTTGACTTGCTGCTAATTATTTTATGGTGTGGACTCCTTTAAATGCTGGGACAAGATTTTTCAAATTCTCTAAGCATAAGGTATGTAAATTTGTTGATGAGTTCTTTTAATTATTTCAATTTGACTGTATTTTTTTTTTGATTTTAGGATGAAAAATGTTCCTATTGGGAATGACAAGACGAGAAGCTTGCTCCTAGAATTTCAAATCTCATATGCAGTTTAAATAAGGAGAAGGAAGCTCTAATCCGTGAAAGAAATGTACTCCAAAGAAAAGTTGCCGATCTTGAGAATGCTATGATGCTCGTCGATCATAGAGGAATAGAATCCTTGGAATCGGAAAGAAATGTTCTAATGAAGAAAGTGGTTAATTTAGAGTACTCACCTCTGCGTGATGCTAAATGTCTAAGGAAGATTTGGATTTTCTTTTGTGTGATATTGGGATGTTTTGTTATTTCTTTGCATTAGCGGGAATGATATGTAATGTGAGTGTTATTGTGGCTTAATTATTGTGTTTTATTATGTAATAATTTTTTTTGCAAGGATTCAATGGAGCCATTCCCATTCATTTGAATATTTGTGTCTATGATTGAGTTACTTGATGTGATAATTAGTTTGTGTCTATAATTGAGTTACTTGATGTGATAATTAGTTTGTTGATCTAAAATAGATATGCGAGTAAACTGATATTGAGTGAAGTGCTTGAGAATTGACTACTATAACTGTCTCGTATATGACCTTGTACAATCCGAAAAGGGTCTAAAATGCTCTTTTGCGTTTTAATGTAATTCCACATGGATTTACATATTTTCCGTTAGTGGATAAGAACATTTTTGAGCTAATTTTTAGACGGCAAGAGCATATAAGGGACCAACTTTTAACGGAGGGTTTTGATATCCTATTTGGATAGTGACAGGTATTTTAGGCCCTGATCCCACAAATAAAACAGTGGGTTCAAAAACTAAAATCATAGTACACTTGTTTTCAAAAAGTTTCCAAAGGAGCTCTTTTAAACCTAAATAAATAGTATTTCAAAATTTGACCTAAAACTAAAATCCCAAACACCCTAATAAGATTTCTGACCCAAAGGTTGAAGCCATGTCGCAAAGGTGCATTTTCAGATTTTCCTTTTGATTGATTCTAAATTGTAACATGGTGGTTGATTAGAACCGTATCTGAATTTGTTTCCGAAATTGAACTGAAATGATCACCTTTTTTTCATTGACAACTTCGTTTAGAGCGAATTGAATTTTTAATGGCTACTTTTTTTTATCAGTGATTCCTAAATTTATCTGAGGTAAAAAGTTTACTTTTGCGATTAGGCTCTATGAGTTGAATTTTATTGACTTTATTTATATTTTTCCTTAACATGCTTATGGATTTTTCATTTTCAACCATTTGGTTGCAAAATTCACGTAGGGGTCGTTTTCTTTGGAGACAAATTATGTTGGGATTAGTTATGTTGAGATTAATTATACCGAGATTAATAATCTTGGTATTATTTCTTATTGATTGTTTGGTATGTTTGTATTAAAGTGGAATTGTCAATTTTAGTGCTTTATTGCGGGATAACTTATCCTGGGGTTACTATTCTACTCTCTGGCAGCTCAAGTTATTAGGGTACTATTTTTAATTGCGGGATAACTTATCCAGGATCAGTAACCAAACAAGGATAAGACGATAATAAATTTTTATCCCAGGATTATTTTTGCTTATCCATCATACCAAATGACGCCTTAGTGAATTGATAGATATAACTTTGCATTTTACTTATGTGTTTGTGGTGCTTATGATATTTGCCTTAAAGTAGACTGCAAGAAACTTTGAATATATGCCATTAAGGAGGATCTTTAGTCTAATGGTATTCAATATGAGTTTTTATGAGCAATTTCGAGGAAACTAATGGTTCTTTCAGTGCTATCTGTGTTGTTACATTTAAGTGGTTGTTTAAACTATTCGTTGTTTGTATTATGTGCATCCGTATAATTTAAAAAAAATGCATATTCTAAAAGTTAAGCATTATTTTGTCTGATAAGTGCTATAAAAGTTAATATTTTAAGAGGTAAATTGGTATTACTTGGTCTTTACTTCGTCAAGTTGTTATTTTATCTTAAGTTTAAAAAAAGCAGCTCGGTGCACAAAGTATCCACATTCATGCAGGGTCCGGGGGAAGGGCCGCACCCCAAAGGGGTATGATGTAGACAACCGTACCTAATGCAATTATACAAAAATTAAAATGACTACCTCAAGTGTCTTCCTCAATATTACAGTTGACTAAGTATATCATTACTTTCAATTAAATTGAAGTTCTGTTTATTTTGGTGAATCTCTGGTAGATGGCCATATTATATAATTACACATGCTTCTAATCTTTGTCCAGGGTTCTTTGCAAGTTCTTTGCACATGGGGCATGTCTGAAGGGGGAGCATTGTGAGTTTTCACATGATTGGAAAACTAGTCCTAATAATGTAATGTCTTGACATTTTTTAGTTTAATGATCAAGCCTTAATTGATTGTTCACCATTGAATTGTTTTCTCTTGGTGTATTGTGTCAGGTATGCACTTACTACCAAAAAGGAGCTTGTGCTTATGGAAGCAGGTGTAGATATGAGCACGTTAAGTTGTCTCGAGCACAGCCTTCAGCTCAATCTTCAGCACAGCCTCAACAATATCTGCTTTCAAGTTCTGTTTCTACCAATGTGGCTCCTGGAGTGGGTGCGCAAAGTGTGGGTCTTGTGCCTGGTATTTATACTGAGTATTCAGCTTCAAGCAACCCGACATGGAACCAAAACTCAGAGCTTCACGATACATTGGACAGTGATGACATGATTGAGTTGAGGAGTGTTAGTCCAGCTGATAGGCCGATCTGTGCTTTTGCTGCTGCTGGTAATTGCCATCGTGGAGAAAAGTGTCCGCATATTCATGGAGATTTGTGTCCAACCTGTGGGAAGCTTTGCTTGCATCCTTTCAGGCCTCAGGAAAGAGAGGAGCATATAAAAACATGTGAGAACAGGCAAAAGCACATTGATTTGTTGAAGCGCAGTCAAGAAATAGAATGCAGTGTATGCCTTGAATGTGTTCTTTCCAAGTCTACGGCAGCCGAGAGGAAGTTTGGGATCCTTTCTGAGTGTGATCATCCATTTTGTATATCGTGTATCAGGAATTGGCGTGGCAGTTCTTCCTCTGGAGTGGATGTTAATTCTGCACTGAGGGCTTGCCCCATATGCCGCAAGCTTTCATATTTTATCATTCCGAGTGTTATTTGGTACTTCACAAAAGAAGAGAAGGAAAAAATTGTTGACAGCTACAAAACAAAACTCAGGTTTATCACTCTCTTTCTTTTTCTGTACGTATTTTTCATTCTATTGAATAGTTGTAAGATGAGCTATGTATTATGGGAGCGAATGTGGAGCCTTTAATGGTCCAGCATTTTCACAAGATGAGTGTGACAGAAGTGTGAATGTTAAGGTGGACGTGTGGTCATATAAAAACAAGATAAAAATTGATACATTTGATAGAAGGTACAAATAGCACATATAGGGGATAAAATGAGAGAATGTTGCGTAAGATGGTTTGTTCATGTTCTAAGTAGATCTCTGGAGGCATGAACTAGCATGTCTAAAACCATGATGCCTGAAGGTATTAAAAGGGGATAAGATAGACTTAAAATGACTTGAAAGGAAGTCGTGAAAGGCGTACAATCTCTTGGAATTCATGCAGATTTAGTGAAGTATAGAAGATGTTGGAGGGAAAAGATCAGCCTATGCATTACCAACTAGTTGGAATAAAGTTTACATTAAATATAGTTTTTGCTAAGAGTTTTTTAATCCCGTTAGAATTTGCATGTATATATTAGTATGTCATATTTAGAACTTCTCGTGTCAAAGAACTTGAATTATTGTTATATGTTTTTCCTTGTTTTTTTAAAATAGCATTAAGAGCTAAACATGCACATGACTAGTGTTATCAAAAGCAAAGATCTAAAATGAGCTGAAATTGAGCGTAAAGCGCAAGTAAAGCGCGGCCTTTAATGAAGAAAGGTGCAAATGAAGAAAAAGATAAAATTATGTTATATATGCAGTTCAAGATTAATACTTATACACCCACACAATAATTATGTGAATAAAAGTTAAAAGATCAAAGCTAGAAGAAATATTTATTGTTTAGTGACATACTCTTCAAGATCAAGCCCATGGGGATGAGACGTACAGCTTAGTCCATTGGTGCTAACGTTGAAGCGCCACCTAAATAAGGTGAAAGGCACAACCTATTCTGCACCTAGTTTCAGAGCTTAAGGGCACCTTAGGTAGTTAAGTGAGCCTTTGGCAACACTTCACATGACCTGTCCAAAACAAGGACTTTCATGTTATGTGGGAATTTGGATACAACACCAACTTATCCATCCACATTGGACACCTTATATTGATTATACTTAGAATGAGTCAGACAAGTTTTGGCTAGTGTTCTGTTGAATATGATCGTCTTAAGAGTGCCCCTTGTAGCTTGGGTAACCATTGCATCTTTTGATGATAGTCAAATTTGAAACTAGTCCTTAGATTTTGTGCAATATCTTGTCTTGTTTAAAGTGGATGTTTATTTTGTTTTTGTTTGTCCGTGTTTATGAGCATGCTAATGCTATTTATAAGATATATGAGATGAATATTTTTGATATAGTAAGTTGCTTCATTGAAAGGCATCAAGCAGATGCAGTGATTACAAATATAGAGATGCTAGCCCCTGTACAAGATGTTATGATAGGAGTCAGGACCTGGGAGCTAGCCAATAACCAAAAAATTATACCTTAATGAGGCTAATCTAGAGTGAGGGAGCTCAAAAAATCTAAAAAGACAGTAGAATTATTTACATAGGATTGTTTGGCCCAACAAAAAATACTAAGCAAACATCTGGCCTTCAGCAAGTGGATTGGAGTTGAGACTCCATCAAAACATCTGAGGTTTCTTTCAGTCCATTGGCACTAAAAAATTCTGGTATCATCCTCTAGGTGTCCCTGATGGCCCTATCAACTCGCCAAAGGCTCCAACTCTCGGCAACATCTCTGATATTCTGTGGCATCATCCATTCGAGATTGAATAAAGCTAGAAACATATGCCACATGTTTACAGCTACAGCACATTGCAATAATAGATGGTTAACTGATTCTAAGCTTCCTTGGGTAGCATCTGTTAACATTTAACAAGCTGGAAGCTTCTACAGGCATTCTTTAGTGCCAACCAGCTGAAGCATATCACTATATTTAGGTGAATATATTCCAGAAGAGCGCGAATGGTTTCAAGTTCCACGCATCTGCTAAGAAACAAGTACGTAGTGCTGAAGGTGTTGAAGCTTAGCTAAGCTTGTGGGTGCTGTAGTTTAGGTCTATTATTGAGATATTCAGTCAACAAAGTCTTTGCGGCGGTTATCATTTTCACTGAATACTCTTCTGGCAAAGTTAGAGATCAGATTTAGAGTAACTTCAAGCCTAGTATATGACAAGGAGAAATTAAATCATATAAGCTAACTATTGCAATGGAAAGGAAAATTTTCTTGAGAAAGTCATTTGAACTTAGGAAGTTGGGAGGAAGATTATCAATCATATATGAGCTATTAGAGAGAAGATGATATTTTGTTAGCAGAATTAACATAGATAGAAACATTCTGAGATCGCAAAGCTCATGGAAGAAATTAATCAGGGCTTGATATAGTATGGAAATGAGTGGTGTACTTGTAACATCTCATGGGGTGGCTATACTGAAATGACTCGGGAAGATTTGGGTTGAACTCACATATTTGGTGAAGTTGAAAGTGGTGGATGGGAAAACAAGAAATGTTCTTGGATAGAGAATAGATAAGAATATGGGAAGATTGCTGTGAGAACAAGCTTCTTTGGAAGAGACATTTCTCATCCTATTCGAGATGTTCATCTTTACTTTGAAGTTTCATGATCATTTTCTTAAACTTTTAGGACATAGTGGACTCTGGTGTTGAATGAGACGGATGCTGTATATTTTTGTTCTAGCACACCAGGTGTTTTACTTTCGGGGAGAAAGTAGTGGATTGCCAAAAATCGGCATCAGGAAAAAGTTGAACGGAACAAGCATGGTAGCTTATGTGAGTTGTGTTGGAAGCTTAATTGATTACCCAAACATGTACTTTTGAAGAATGGTTTGGACCTTGTGCATTACCAATCTACCAGAAGTGGTGAATTCTTATGACTGGATTATTGAATTCTCTCTCCAGAGGTGTACCTCTTTTGCAGTAACGTTTTCCTTGATTGCATTCTGCCATGCGTTCAAAGTAATTAGTATGATTCTGAGCTTTCACATTATGAAACATTTCAGCTACTTTGATGTTCAGTCTTTCATAATGATCTACATGAACATTTAAAAGGTAAACTTAAAAATCTAGAAAGGATTTAGCTTTATAATATTTGTATTTTTGTCACATTGTTGTGATGAGGCCAAGCTTTGATTGATTGAGGGAGTATTTTTATGCTTCATAAATTTTATAATTAGTATGCTGTGTTGCGATGCTTGTGTGGGCGTACCGGAAAAGATAAGATTAGGACTGAATTTATTAGGGACAAAGTGGGTGTGGCCCCTGTGGAAGAGAAGTTGAGGGAATCCAGGCTGAGATGATTTAGTCATGTGAAGAGAAGAGAAGCTGATGACGCTGATGCCCAGTTAGGAGGTGCGAGAGGTTGCCCGTGGCAAGTCAGAGGAGGGTAGAGGGAGGCCTAAGAAGAACTGGGGTGAGGTGATTAGGCATGATATGGACATGACCCTCGATAGAAAGGTGTGAAGGTCGAAAATTAGGGTGGTGGGTTGATATACAGTCTATAGTTTGCCTTGTCTTACTAATAGTAGTTGTACTAGTCGGTTACCTTCCTATTCCTAGTCCCTTGTTTATATACGGTATGTCAGTATTAGAGGTGAATTGACACTATTCTTGTTGTTTCATTTCCTTGGATCTCTATTATTATTCGTTGTATTATTTGCTTACACTGTCTTATTACATTGTTGTTGCTGTTGTTTCTGTATTGCTCCATTTTTTACGTTCTTGAGCCGAGGGTTTTTCGAAAATAGGCTACACTACCCTCCCTAAACCCCACTTGTGGGATTCCACTGGTTTGTTGTTGCTATCATGCCCCAGCTTCTCTAAAACATTTTCTTTTTCTCTTTCCGAAGTGCTTTTTTCTTTTGAAGTAATTCTTCCTATTTCCTGTTTTCAGATCTATCGACTGCAAGCACTTTGACTTTGGGAGTGGGACTTGCCCATTTGGGACTAGTTGTTTTTACAGGGTAAGAAATGTTATGATGCCTGAATATTTTTACAATTTTATTTTTTAATTAGGAGGCAGTGATTTATTGCATTGGAATGGATCTTTTTTTTTTTTTAACGTCTATTACATCACTGTATGTAAAGCAACATAAATGTACTTCTATATGTTGACAGCCTAAACCATTCTACCCATGAAGGTCCCCAATGCGCGTCAATATGATTGTATCTCCTATGAGCATTGTCATCTTGGTGCTTTGTCCCCTTTCTAGCAATAAGGACCTCGATTTTTTTCTCATGCTACTTCCTCTAATCTTGCAATGTTTTTCCAATTCTATGGAGGATTCAGCTTTGGGGAGCTTTTCATCTTCAGTGAGTTCCCTAGCTTCTGCTTCCTTGTCAAACCACTGCACTTTTCTCAAAATTTCAGATTTCCTATGTTCCAATCTTCCAAAGATGTGCTGATTCCACTCCTTCAGCTTTGCTTCTTAGTTGCTGTAATTGTTTCCGCAAAATGAAGTCCGGGCTGCCATAAATGTGAAATGAATTCCACCATTTTTTCACCAATTCTTCAAAGCCCTCACGCCCCAGCCACATGTTTCAAATTTGGAGTAATAAGAATTTGCTTGACCACTGTCTGCACTGCAAAGATGAGAGGAAAATGATCTGAGGCAACTTTTTGCATCAAAGACTGCTTGATATTACTAAATTGTCAACCCATTCTGTTGAAAATGAGAACTTGTTTATTCTTGAGCTAGAGGGACCTGTTGGCCAAGTGAATTGATCACCAGTGAGTTGGGGGGGGGGGTCTACAAGTCGGAGGTCGTCAACGAACTTTGATAATTCCTCCATTTCTCTGGTAGCTCTGCTGCTGTGTCTTCTTTCTCCCAAAATCCTGGTGACATTTAAGTCACCACAGATTACCCATGGCTCGGTGATGAGGCCCTTGACTGCAGATAACTCGAGCAAAGTTGTAGTCCTTCGGTTCTGTGTGTGAGGCCTTAAATCCCTCGAAGCACCCACTCAAGACCAGTGAAGAAGTTTCTGAAGTGCATTTAGATAGAAGGTGACCTTCAGCTTCTAATGCCACAAAGCCATCCCAGATAATCACAAGTCCTCCCTTAGCGCCTTCAGCTTCTAATGCCACAAAGCCAGCCCTTCTATTGGGCCCAAGTTTACTAGCAAACTAAAGCTGAAAGTGCTCCAATTTAGTCTCCTGTAAACGTTTGAAATCAACCTTCCATTTTTTGAACAATAGCTTCCTTCTGCTGCTCCTTTCTGGATCTTTGATGCCTCTGACTTTCAAATACAGAATTTCCAATTTCATCGCTACATTAGAGATGAGACGTTCCTTCCTTTATTTTTACTTGTACCAGTCTCATAGTTAATATAAAATCAAAGAAGATTTTTTTACCTCCGGATCCCTTTTTGACCTTTTCCCGAGAATTGGGTGCTAGTATCATCATTAATTGGCTTAATTGTGATTTTGGCATCCTTTGATATTCAATAAGAACTCACTAATCTGATCTTCTATCCCTTCCTTACTCACTCCCAGAAGGTCACCCACCTTAGTTGCCTTCTGTCGGATCCACAGTGAATATTCAGCTTTAGCCATGGTTGGGGTAGATGCATGCAAACAGGGATAATCCTCATTTGAGTACCAAGGAAGAAGATGGATGTCTTCGACAAAGTGAACTGCAATATGCTCAGTATCATTATCTATGAGCTGCCTCAAATCAGTGCATTAAGGCTTCCGTTAGTGCTCTGTTATTCTGGGTGTCTGTATTGGGGATTTATTTGGGTGGGGAAAGGCTTGGGTTTTTGGATTGAGCAAGGTCAGTCCCATGTTTTGACGGAGGATTGTGTATGTGGGGATTGGGCGCTAAGAGGTGTGCTCGATGATTTGAGGAGTTTGGGAGAAAAGTCCTGTGAGTACGGTGAGCGAAAATGTTTCTGATGGGTGGTTTTGTGTAGATGGGTTTGGGTAAATTAGGGGTGTGTTCTGTATTAGATTGGGTATCAGGGAGTGGGCTTGGGTATTTTCAGTGTAGATTGGGCTTGTATATTTGTGAGGGTTTTCTTCTGTTGTGGGAGGGCAGAATCAGATGAGATTGCGCTTGGCCCAAAGGTGGGCAATGTGCTGATACGGCGGTTCATAGCAATAAATATTTGAATTTGAAGAGATGGTGAGACTTTGGCCAAATGTGACAACTCCACGTGGGTCCTTCCCCTTAGTAACAATTTTTGAGTTGTCTTTACATGGTCCAAGCAAATGACCGGACAAAGGACGGCCTTTAGTTAAACCATAAGTTTGTCTCTAATTAGTGAAAATATTTCATTCTCTAGGCAGAGGTGTTTTCCGGCCAAAACGAGACCGTATATTCATCTTTCAATTTGGTCGAATTCTACGGAAAAAATTGTGTCCATTATCCATCTCCTTTGTAATTCTTTGAGCCTGAACTTTATTCGTAATTTAACCCAACATAGATTTTGCTTCTCCTATGCGTTAGAGTCGATCTCCACTAGTCCTCCAAACATGTGGCTGACCCATTAGAATATGTTTGATGACCAGAACTACAGTAGGAAACTGTGAAGTCAACTAGTGATGTTGGGTTCCTTGTTGCACTACCAGTTCAGCAGAAAGATTTTTCCTTGCCAATACCACCATCTGCATATGAAAACTCTATTCTCTTCCTCTATCTGGGGGGGGGGGGGAGTGGATTTCGAGCATTATCCGTCTTCAAATTTCGGCATGCGTATGGAAAGACTCCATCTGTTGAGGTTCACTTTTGCAGCTCCACTGAAACTTTAAAACCCACTCTCTAACCCACCAAGCACCTTTTAAGAGCCGCAACTCTGGATTTCGTGGAATCAGATTTATCACAAGTTTGTTGACTCCTGGCAAATTCAATCTGCTTTGCTTGTTCTCTTCTCAGCAACCAGACCTTCGGCTGCATTGTCATAACTTATAGTAGGTTGTTGAGGGGGTATCGGCGTGAAATTGTGGTGGGACCTTCTTCAACAAACCTCCAGACCTTATCTGCGACATCAGACCAGCCCGCATTTAAAGAGAACTCCGGATGGATGATAAAACTTTTCCTGTCTTTGCATAGTGACTATTCTCATATACCTGCCAAATTTCTGGTAGTTCTAAAACACCATGAATTGCTGCGCTTCTTCTTTCTAACCCACCTGCTATTGATTTCACTGTATCTCTCAGAAGCCAAGGCCGTAATCTAGCAAATCGATAACATGACAAGCTTAGAACAGTAAACTCTGCTAACACATTGTGGCTTTCTCTCAATCCGTTCATACCAAACTTCATGCTCAGTAGCTTTTTCTTTTATCTCAGAAGTTCAACGGAAAATAGAATTCCTTTCCATTAATAAAGAAGGAAACTAGTTTTTAATAGCGCACTAGGTGAATGACCCAAAGAAAGCTGATCTGAACGAGGTAAGAATGATTGGATTGGAGAAGGAGGTTAGACCTTCCTAAAGAGAAGGAGGAGCTCTCTCTCACCTTCTTCTACTTAAGTTGTGCAATCTTTTCATTACATAATGGAACTAAAGCACGTGTATGCTCATTGACTTCATCCACAACAAGTCAATAGGTTTGTATCGCTATACTGAATTTTCGGCATGGCATAGAATAGAACATGAATGGTCTTCCCTTGCCAACCTTCTCTTCTAGAAGGAAGTAAGTAGAACATGCATTGATCAAGTTGAAGAACCTGCTGCAGAACCACTGCTCCACGTAGCCTATCTTCTTGCATCCCTCCCGGAGGAGCTCTCTCTCACCTTCTTCTACTTAAGTTGTGCAATCTTTTCATTACATAATGGAACTAAAGCACGTGTATGCTCATTGACTTCATCCACAACAAGTCAATAGGTTTGTATCGCTATACTGAATTTTCGGCATGGCATAGAATAGAACATGAATGGTCTTCCCTTGCCAACCTTCTCTTCTAGAAGGAAGTAAGTAGAACATGCATTGATCAAGTTGAAGAACCTGCTGCAGAACCACTGCTCCACGTAGCCTATCTTCTTGTCTTTACATGGTCCAAGCAAATGACCGGACAAAGGACGGCCTTTAGTTAAACCATAAGTTTGTCTCTAATTAGTGAAAATATTTCATTCTCTAGGCAGAGGTGTTTTCCGGCCAAAACGAGACCGTATATTCATCTTTCAATTTGGTCGAATTCTACGGAAAAAATTGTGTCCATTATCCATCTCCTTTGTAATTCTTTGAGCCTGAACTTTATTCGTAATTTAACCCAACATAGATTTTGCTTCTCCTATGCGTTAGAGTCGATCTCCACTAGTCCTCCAAACATGTGGCTGACCCATTAGAATATGTTTGATGACCAGAACTACAGTAGGAAACTGTGAAGTCAACTAGTGATGTTGGGTTCCTTGTTGCACTACCAGTTCAGCAGAAAGATTTTTCCTTGCCAATACCATCTGCATATGAAAACTCTATTCTCTTCCTCTATCTGGGGGGGGGGGGGAGTGGATTTCGAGCATTATCCGTCTTCAAATTTCGGCATGCGTATGGAAAGACTCCATCTGTTGAGGTTCACTTTTGCAGCTCCACTGAAACTTTAAAACCCACTCTCTAACCCACCAAGCACCTTTTAAGAGCCGCAACTCTGGATTTCGTGGAATCAGATTTATCACAAGTTTGTTGACTCCTGGCAAATTCAATCTGCTTTGCTTGTTCTCTTCTCAGCAACCAGACCTTCGGCTGCATTGTCATAACTTATAGTAGGTTGTTGAGGGGGTATCGGCGTGAAATTGTGGTGGGACCTTCTTCAACAAACCTCCAGACCTTATCTGCGACATCAGACCAGCCCGCATTTAAAGAGAACTCCGGATGGATGATAAAACTTTTCCTGTCTTTGCATAGTGACTATTCTCATATACCTGCCAAATTTCTGGTAGTTCTAAAACACCATGAATTGCTGCGCTTCTTCTTTCTAACCCACCTGCTATTGATTTCACTGTATCTCTCAGAAGCCAAGGCCGTAATCTAGCAAATCGATAACATGACAAGCTTAGAACAGTAAACTCTGCTAACACATTGTGGCTTTCTCTCAATCCGTTCATACCAAACTTCATGCTCAGTAGCTTTTTCTTTTATCTCAGAAGTTCAACGGAAAATAGAATTCCTTTCCATTAATAAAGAAGGAAACTAGTTTTTAATAGCGCACTAGGTGAATGACCCAAAGAAAGCTGATCTGAACGAGGTAAGAATGATTGGATTGGAGAAGGAGGTTAGACCTTCCTAAAGAGAAGGAGGAGCTCTCTCTCACCTTCTTCTACTTAAGTTGTGCAATCTTTTCATTACATAATGGAACTAAAGCACGTGTATGCTCATTGACTTCATCCACAACAAGTCAATAGGTTTGTATCGCTATACTGAATTTTCGGCATGGCATAGAATAGAACATGAATGGTCTTCCCTTGCCAACCTTCTCTTCTAGAAGGAAGTAAGTAGAACATGCATTGATCAAGTTGAAGAACCTGCTGCAGAACCACTGCTCCACGTAGCCTATCTTCTTGCATCCCCCCCCCCCCCCCCCGGTCCTCTATTCTCGGTTCCACAATCATTCGCAGATCCATCTATATGAGGTTCTCGTTCTTTGGCCACTCCTCTTACTTTTTTACCGAGCACCTTGATTGAGTCGGTTAACTGTAACTATAAGCTACACGCCTCGAACTCATATAGAATCTATAGGTACTTCCTTTCCTTCTTATGCAATGGCTATTTACTTGGTCATGATTTCTTTTTTATAATTTATGCAATCAATACTTGTCATGATTTTTGTTTGTCTTTGCTAGTGTCCATTAAAAATATTAGTCAGGCGGCAAGTATATGGCTGTTTGACTTTGACATGAGTCATGGTCAGACATCTATTCTCTGTCCTCTCAATCATAAGTCCATCATCAGTACAGCTAGATTTTTATGATTAATTGCCCTCACAAGCAAAATAACTGTATTTTACTAAAAACAAATTCATTTAATTTACTTAAGACAAAGGAAATCAACTCTTAAAAGGTAAGGTCTGGTCCTTTTTATTTATCTGTTTCTTCTTTTGTGGGAAAAACTATTTTTTCCCGAGGGAATATACATTTCACTAGGAATTGCATGAATTTAATTGTTTAATATATTTAAAAGGCATAATTGGTGATAAATTAGGAAAAAAGAAGTCTTAAATTATTCTTATGAATAATTGTTGATAAATCTATTACTAGTATATATTTACAACAGTTAAGTGCGTCTTAGTAAACTTATCAGTTTTGCAATACCCTACTGTCAAATCAAACACTAAAAATGTTATTAAACCACAACAAATGATATAATCTATCCAAACGTTGTATCCATACTGTACAACTCAATACATTATAAAACGATGGGTAACAACCATCCGAACAAGGGTTGATGTTCTCTCTGCATTTGTCATCTTTTGTATCCTTTGTTCATTTTTTCATATTTGTGGTTTAAGATGCATTTTATGGACATTATGATCTTCCATTGCAGCATCAATACCGTGATGGTCGTTTGGAGGAAGTGGTGCTGCGCCATCTTGGTTCTGAAGATGGAAACACAGTAATTGCTAAAGATATCAGGTCATATATCCTTGAACCTTTAGTTCGTCATGTTTTGTTACATTGTTACATTGTGTTATTCTTTGCTTTGGTTTATGACCACCATTTGATCCGCTCTTCTATATCACTGGTTTCCACAGGCTCTCGGATTTCCTTAGCAACTTGGAAATCAGATGAACAACTTTTTTTGTAATTTCAAGGTATGTTCGAATCACCCTGTTTGCTTTTTCTCTATTATCTTGTGGGCACTTCTGCAGTTCTGCTTGCAAAGGATTTCTTTGTTGTTGATTCGTGTAATATTTCTTTTTGACTTTTAAAGAAAGACTATAGATCTCCTTTGAAATGGTTTGCGAGAGTCATTAAATGGTTTTTGGGGAGTATGCTTTTATGTGTGATTTCACCCACGACCCACCATCTAAAATTCTTCTCATATTTGTTGATGATTTATTCTAATGTTGTAATGGCCGACCTTCAAATTGATGTAAAGTTGGTTAAGATCTATATGATCATTTGAAGAGACGAAAGCATTCAATTCACTCTGAGGCAATTAATAGTTAATACTGTTTAAAAAGCGTGAGTGCTTTATTACACTTTGTAGCTGAGCTATGATTTCATGGTTGTGTGCCTTATTAACTGACTAATTGTAGGGTTGAGTTGAGTGCAACATAATGGTTGTAACACATCGTAGATTCTTTAAACCATCTGTATGATATTTTGGGATTAGAGCTCTCCATCTGGAACTCGAATTCGACTTAGAACAATTAGCTGGTGTTGACTCGGGAGAGCTGGATCCTTGGGCCCGTCATCAGTTTGTATAAGTAGATGTAGAATTCTGTATTCCATCTTATGCTGCTTTCAATTCTTGCTTTATGCATCTAAAAGAAAAGTGATATGAAATGATCTTTAGTAATTAGAACTAACTCCACTCTGTTGTCTTTTCCCTATCAAGTCTCTGTTTAGATTTATCAGAATCGTAGGTGAATGAATCATGAGATAACTATCTGTTTATATTCTTGATGCTTGGTTGAAAACTCAATAGCTTCTCTAGAAGGCTAGTCTTACCTGAAGGTATTTTATACTCTTGACATGACTTTTTCCATTTTTTTTTATCAATCATCATAATTTTGTTGGAAATATTTCATGCAGGATTCTTCTGTCTTGATTATAATATTTAGCGAGGAATCCCTAGACCCAGTAATAATATGTCTAGCTAGTAATAATATAAATATATTATGTTTCAAACAAAAAGATGGGTTTTTCTGCACCCATGGCTAGAAGGAAAAGAAGAAAACTTAGAGTTGTAGGTCTTCAAAGTTCTTTGCTTTATGAAGTTTATTTTGTGCCTTTTACTTTCCTTTCCACCTTTTTCTTGAGTTTAATCTGATTTGGAATGACCTGAATATTTGTGTATATTAACTGTGAAAACTCTCTTTGTCAAGTGACATTGATTTTTGACGATGCTGCAGATGATTATAGCATTTACGAAATACTATGCTCTGTAAGCGTGCCAGTGTAGTCCATGTGGCCCATGATCTGAGGCGCCTCTTCCTTTGCTCGGACCATGATGGCTGAACCCGGCAATTTCCGCCGCTCTTTCCTTCCTATTGTTCTTGGCATTGTACCTGAGTCTTGAGTGCCAGAGAGGCTGAAATGCCGGTGAAGTGGTTTGAAGGTCATTGAGGAGAAAAAGCAGGAGTTTCAGTAGTAGTTTGTTTATTTTTCTCCTGACTGCCATGTCAATTATTACTGGAGAACTTGCATTATTTCATTTGAACAAGACATTAAAAAAGGCAGTGACAGGAAGCAAAAGAAATGTAACAGTAATATATTCCGATATGACAGGAAGCCTCAGCTAGCACCAAAAATGTGAAACCAATTCGAGACGATAATATATCCTCAAGAAATGGGGATTGAAAACATGTATATTTGAGAACAGTTTCTGAATTACAGTTTCAGAATTAATAGTTTGAAATGCATGAGCTTTACTTCTTTAAGCTCTTGTCACCTGCTGGCACTCCTTTTCGGGGATCTATAGTTTGACCACAATTTGATATCTCACCGTCGCCTTGATCTGTTACCAGTTTGTAACATTCTCATCCTGTCTCTTATCTATGCTTAATGGATTTCTGTGTAAGATGAGGCAGAGAATTGCTCAGACATCATGGAAAACTTTACTATTTGTAATGGGCAATCAACTCAACTTCGTTTGGCAATTGATAAATAAAGTGTAAGGATGTGTTGATGGAATAGAGAATAGAGTTTAAGTAATGTGCGTTGTCAGCGTAAACATTTCTGACCATCATATCACATTTACCTATTGTAGCAGTTAAGCTGTTTTATTTTTAGGTGTATATAAGTTAAAGTCTAGAGAATATGGTGAGTTTGGAGGTCATGGGGAATAAAGTATTTATGAAATTGAGGATTGCAAGATGGATCTTATTCCTGTATAAATAGTGCAATTTTCCGGTGAAGGGTGTTCGGATGATCACCCTTGTGCCCCTAAATTCGCCCCTGCAAATACAAACCCTGATAATTGATAATACCCTCCAATTCACTGAAAATCAAAAAAAAAAAAAACACTTCCCAAAAGAACCTCCACCAAAGACCGCCACACTAAAGTTGACGGCAGTTTACTCGAGATATAGGGAAAAAGAGAGAATCTGGGGAGAAGAGGGGATAGGGGAGAGAAAAAAGGAAAAGGGTGTAACCAATTCCTTGAATGAATGCACAAATAGTAGATTGAGAGCCTTTTAAGTTAGATTGTGTTTTGTAAATAAAACTTGTTTACGTCGGATAATTAATTAAATATGAACATTAAAGATAATAAAATCTCAAATAATATATAGGAATAAAAAAATTCTGTACAAAAATTGTCCTACTACAACTTAGATTCGACTCGACACTGAATATCTCTCTTTATGACCTAATAAATTAGTAACGTCCCTATTTTAAGAGGAATAGTCTTTCTTTTTGAAAATCCTAAAGGGGGTTTAGTTATAGTACTCTTTGTCATTATTCATAAAACAAAATCTAGTAATAGAATGAAATGGACTTAATTAAATAAAAGCGAAATACATAAACAACCCCTTGAAATTGTCCTCAACGACCAGCTGAATACCTCAACTGAGCCCTTTATCAGTTAGACACTTCAAGTGACTATTACTCAGATCAAATAGACATAGGTCGCTGATGTGGCATATGCGTGATTGCTAACTAAATTTTGAGCGCGTGACCCAATTTTTAAAGCCTATTTTTTGTTTTTTTTTTAAAAAGAAAAAACATGAAATATCCTTCTTCTTCTTTGGTGTAATTTATATACCAAGTTTCTAACATGAAATACCTGAAATAGCAATCAGAAAATGATATTTTCAAAAAGAAAAAGAAAAACTTTAATTTATACCTAATCAAAAAATGACATATTATTAACAAAAGAAAAGAAAAAAGGGCACATTGGTGTTCTTCACTATCTTTATGTCTATTATTGTTCCAACCATGATTTTAAGAGAAACTTTTCCAAATTTGTTATAACTTGAACTAAATAATCTCTACAAATACTTGAAGACAACCCCAATATTAATTTCTCAATTTTTCATCAAATCAAGTAACCCATTTTAAACTTTCAAGCATTCTTAAAGACCTCATTAATAGTGTTCTTGGTGTTCTTCACTATCTTTATGTCTATTGTTGTTCCAACCACGATTTTAATCCAAAATTTCAAGAGAAACTTTTCCAAATTTGTTATAACTTCAACTAAAGATCCCCTACCAAGACTTGAAGACAACCCTAATATTAATTTCTCAATTTTCATCAAATCAAGTAACCCATTTTAAACTTTCAAGCTTTCTTAAAGACCCCATTAATGGTGTTCTTCACTATCTTTATGTCTATTATTGTTCCAACCACAATTTTAATTCAAAATTTTAAAAGAAGTTGATGGACAGCTTCTTTGGGGGAAGTTGTTCAGCTGCTTGTTGTGGGTGGGGGCGCTAGTTTTGGTTGTGGAAGGAAGAAGTTGGGGGGGGGGGCTGCTTTGGGGTTAGTTTTGTTTTTTATTTAATTTTTTTTGTTAATTAGAAGTGTTAAGTTTTAATTATAAATTACACGTGTCATTCACTGATTGGCTTCATTGGCAAGTGTAATTCACGAATCTCATTTGTTCCACTCGGGTGTCTATTTGATCCGAGTAATAGTCAGTTGAAGTGTCTAAATGGTAAATGGGTCACTTGAAGTGTTTATTTGACCGTTGAGGACAACTTCAAGGGGCGATTTATGTATTTCGCCTATAAAATAATACTGAATTTTTTTACTAGGTTGTTGTAGTAACCAAACAAACCCCTAAGAATAGATAATTTTCTTTCTTTAAGAGTAGTAGTTTTATCCAAATTATATTTTATTCAAATTTTGCCTCTTGCTATATTCTGGGAATTGGAGCTGTTCTGAGAAGAAATTCACCACAATGCTGTTAAAGACACTGATGGACTCAAATTTCATGACCAGAAAAATTCTTAAAAAGAGCATAGGCTACCTAGTTTTCGGATTCGTCATTAAACCTGAGCCTGCACACAAAAGGTGCAGGGAGTAGGGGTGAGTACTAAGTACTCAGTGAGTAACAAATATATATAAGTAGCTGACAGTAAGAAATCCACAAAATACCACAATATGAAGCTACACTACGGTCCGATTCTCCTACGAACTAGCAACAACAATACAATACAGCTACCACAGAGTAATTCAACAAATACAGATGCAATGCAAAGCACATAACCACTACGGCGTGTAGCCCGATCCAATTTAACGTCGACGGCGCTCACTGGGGTGTGTACAGACTCCGGAGGGGCTCCTACAGCCCAAGCGCAATACTGCTGCGGCGTGCAGCCCGATCCTCATATCAACCACTGCGGCGTGCAGCCCGATCCCATGCTCAGTCCACAATAAGCAAATAAGTCACAAAACAGTTCATTTTCCTTAATTCCAGTTCTCAATTCATAATTTATGAAAAATACTTTAACCTTATTAAATTTGTAAAAGCCGGTGACTTAACATTTCAAAAGTGTGATTACAATTTCCAGGACTGAGATCAGTGATTTAAGCAATTATAGCTATCACATAGATATTGTCCTCTAAGGACGCTACAGATCGGCACAAGGCCCCAAACAAGGCTTACAGCCCACAAATATATCACATACAGTGTATTTCCAACACTAACAACATATCATTCACATCCGGGATGGACCAAGTCTCAATCCCCAATCACAATCAATCCCGCACCTGCCACGGTGTGCGAGCCACGCCCTATTAGCGTCACAATGTGCTAAGCCGGGGTTTCGAACCCTCAGGCTACCATATACACAAACTACTCACCTCTAGCCGGTCGTAGACTCGTCCGCGATGCCTTTCCCTTTGAATTTCGTTGCCTCGTGTGTAGAATCTAGTCAAATAACAATAATTATATCAAATACGGGTCAAAGAATCATAACCCACTTCAATTTATATGAAATTCGCATAATTACACTAAGTTGGTAAAACCCGACCCCGGGCCCCACTGCTCGGAAAATTCCGAAATTAGCACCAACGCGATCCTTATCTCGCCACGAGTCCGTGCATATAAAATTTATCGAAATCGGAGTTCAAATGGCCCTCCAAATCCAAAAATCCCGTTTTCAATACTTAGGCCACATTTCTTCAAGATTTCAACCCAATTTCATGAAGATTGATGTTAATACTACCATAAAATGATGTTTTTGAGTCAAGAATCTTACCTCCGATGAATACCCGATGACTTCTCAGTGATTTCCTCGAGTTTTCTTCTCTCTAGGGCTCAAATTTGTGTTTTGGGGGTGTAAACCCGTAACCCCTATGTTCTGCAATTTAATTCACTGCCAGAGACCGTTGTTCTTCGCGTTCGCGTGAGCTCCCACGCGTTCGCGAAGAACAGTTACTCCTTACTCTTCGCGTTCGCGTCGCTTACCACGCGTTCACGATGCACAATTCCATTACCCTTCGCGAACGCGACGCCTCCCACGCGTTCGCGATGTACAAGTTTCCAGCCGCGCAGATTTCTTCTACGCGTTCGCGATACACCTCCCGCGAACGCGAAGCACAACACCCACGACCCTACGCGAACGCGACCCATGCAACGCGTTCGCGATGCTTAACACCCCTGACCTACGCGAACGCGACTCCCCCTCCCGCGAACGCGATGCACAAAAGGCTTGGCCTTCGCGAACGCGACACTTGTCACGCGAACGCGAAGGCTTAAGGGCCTGGGCAGAACCTGCAGTTTTTCTGCAGATTTTTGCCAAGTCCAAATGCCCGGTTGATGGTCCGAAATCATCCCCAGGCCCCCGGGACCCCAACGAAAACCACCAACGTACCCCAAATCATGATACGAACTTGTTTCAATCATAAAAACACCATACTAAACATCAAAATCACCAATTATCCACGGATTCAAGCCTAAGTTTCTTCAAAACTCTCAAAACTAACCTTCAATCCAAAACCCGGTCAAACGATGTCCGAATGACCTGAAAATTTGCAGACACATCCAAAATCACATAACGAAGCTACAGAAATTGTCGGAATTCCATTCCGAACCCCGGATCAAAATATCACCTACCATCCGGTTTTCGCCAAAATTCAACATTCGCCAATTCAAGCTTAAAACTACACCGGACCTCCAAATTCAATTCCGATTGTTCTCCTAAGTCATAAATGATCCCCCGGAACTAGTCGAATCATCAGAATCCGCTTCCGAGCACTCTAACTCAATAGTCAACTCTTGGTTGACTTTTCATATTCAAGCTTTCTTCAAACATGCTATTTGTTTCATTTTCAATCCAAATCACTCCTAACTCACCCGATATACTCTAATACTGTTTTAAAAGCATAATATATGTAAATGCAAGGTAACGGGGTGGAAATTCCTATAACGATGGGCCGGGTCGTTACATTCTCCCCAACTTAAACAAACGCTCGTCCGCGAGCGGGTTAAGAAACATACCTGGAGTATCAAACAAGTGTGGATATCTACTTCGCATCTCCTGCTCGGTCTCCCAAGTTGCTTCCTCCACGGGATGACCTCTCCACTGCACTTTCACTGAAGCTATATCCTTAGATCTCAGCTTACGAACCTGTCGACCCAAAATGGCTACTGGTTCCACATCATAAGTCAAATCCTCATCTAGCTGTATCGTGCTGAAGCCTAACACATGAGACGGGTCTCCGACATACTTCCGGAGCATAGATACATGGAACACCGGGTGAACTCCCGACAAACCGGGTGGCAAAGCAAGCATATAAGCCACCTCCCCAACTTTCCTAAGCACCTCAAAAGGTCCAATGAACCTTGGGCTCAACTTTCCTTTCTTTCCAAACCTCATAACACCCTTCATAGGCGAAACTTTCAGCAACACCTTCTCACCTACCGAATAAGACACATCTCGGACCTTTCGGTCTGCATAACTCTTTTGACGCGACTGAGCCGTGCGAAGTCTCTCCTGAATCACCTTCACCTTATCTAAGGCATCTTGGACTAACTCTCTCCCTAACAACCTAGCCTCGCCGGGCTCGAACCAACCAACTGGAGACCTACACCGCCTCCCATATAAAGCTTCATACGGTGCCATCTGAATACTGGACTGATAGCTATTATCGTAAGCAAACTCCGCCAAAGGCAAATAATCAGCCCATGAACCACCAAAATCAATAACACAAGCACGCAACATGTCCTCCAATATCTAAATAGTACGTTCAGACTGCCCATCCGTCTGTGGATGAAATGCTGTGCTCAGCTCTACCTGTGAACCCAACTCTCGCTGAAAAGTCCTCCAGAACTGAGAAGTGAACTGGGTACCTCTGTCCGATATAATAGAAATGGGAACTCCATGCAATCTCACTATCTCACGGATGAATATCTCTGCCAACCGCTCCGAGGAATAAGTAGTACACATTGTGACACCACAATATGGATGGGACCGTATTTTGTATGCTTTACTCAATCAAACTTCCTCGCTGTCCGAGGGAGTCCGCTAACAAAGTCCATAGTAATCCTTTCCCACTTCCACTCAGGAATATCGATACGCTGGAATACACCACCGGGTCTCTGATGCTCATACTTGACCTGCTGACAGTTTAGACACCGAGCCACATGGCTTACAATATCTTTCTTCATCTTTCTCCACCAGTAATGCTGCTTCAAATCCTGATACATCTTCGCGGCTCCTGGATGAATAGAATACCTCGAACCGTGGGCCTCCTCCAATATCAACTCACGAAGGCCATCAACATTGGGCACGCATATCCGGCCTTGCATCCGCAATACACCATCACTATCAATAGTGACATCTCTGGCATCATCATGCTGAACTCTATCCTTAAGGACAAGTAAGTGTGGATCATCATACTGGCGCTCTCGAATACGATCATATAAAGAAGAACGAGCTACTACACAAGCCATCACCCGACTGGGCTCAGAAATATCCAGCCTCACCATCTGATTAGCTAACGCCTGAACATCAACTGCTAGGGGTCTCTCCCCAACTGGAATATACGCCAAACTGCCCATACTAATAGCCTTCCGACTCAATGCATCAGCCACTACATTGGCTTTCCCGGGATGATACAAGATAGTAATATCATAGTCTTTAAGCAATTCAAGCCATCTCCGCTGCCTCAAATTTAGATCTTTTTGCTTAAACAAATGCTGAAGGCTGCGGTGGTCTGTATATACATCACAAGATACACCATATAGATAATGCCTCCAAATCTTCAAGGCATGAACAATAGCAGCTAACTCCAAATCATGAACAGGGTAGTTCTTCTCGTGGGGCTTTAGCTGACGAGAAGCATATGCAATAACTCTACCCTCCTGCATCAACACACAACCGAGTCCAACTCTGGAAGCATCACAATACACCGTATATGACCCCGAGGCCGATGGTAACACAAGTACTGGAGCCGTGGTCAAAGCCTCCTTGAGCTTCTGAAAGCTCTCCTCACATTCATCAGACCACACAAATGGAGCATTCTTCTGTGTCAACTTAGTCAACGGTGAAGCAATAGATGAGAAACCCCGAACAAACCGGCGATAATAGCCTGCCAAGCCGAGAAAACTCCGAATCTCTGTAGCTGAGGAAGGTCTGGGCCAATTCTGCACTGCCTCGACCTTCTGTGGATCAACCCGAATACCATCACTGGACACTATATGTCCCAGAAAACCCACAGTATCAAGCCAGAACTCACACTTAGTGAATTTTGCATAAAGATTCTCTTCCCTCAACCTCTGCAATGCCACTCTCAAATGCTGTGCATGCTCCTCCTGGCTGCGTGAATATACCAGGATATCATCAATAAACACAATCACAAAAGAATCAAGGTACGACCGAAATACACTATTCATCAAGTGCATGAATGCTGCTGGGGCATTAGTCAACCCGAAAGACATCACCAGGAACTCGTAGTGCCCATATCGCGTCCTGAACGCTGTCTTCATAATGTCTGAGTCCCTGATCTTCAACTGATGATAGCCCGATCGAAGATCAATCTTAGAAAATACACTAGCTCCCTGTAGCTGATCAAATAGGTCCTCAATACGAGGTAATGGGTACTTATTCTTCACTCTTACATTGTTCAGCTGCCTGTAATCAATGCACATTCTCATTCTGCCATCTTTCTTCTTCACGAACAACACCGGTGCACCCCAAGGTGACACACTCGGACGAATGAAACCCTTATCTAAGAGTTCCCGAAGTTGTTCTTTCAATTCTTTTAACTCTGCTGGTGCCATGCGATAGGGAGGAATAGAAATGGGCTGAGTGCCCGGCACCAAGTCAATACCAAAATTGATATCTCTATCAGGCGGCATGCCTGGCAGGTCTGCTGGAAATACATCCGGAAACTCCCTCACAATGGGGACCGAATCAAGACCGGGTGTCTCGGCCTCAACATTTCTAATGAAGGCCAAATAAGATAAACAACCCTTGCCAATCATTCGTTGAGCCTTTATATAAGAAATCACCCTGTCGGACACATAATCAGTCAAGCCACGCCACTCGATCCTCGGATTACCTGGAATAGCTAGTGTGACTGTCTTGGCATGACAGTCCAGAATCGCATGGTAAGGAGATAGCCAATCCATGCCTAGAATAACATCGAAATCTACCATGCCTAGTAGTAATAGATCAACTCGGGTCTCCAGACCCTCAATAGTAATAATACAGGATCGATATACCTGATCCACAACAACAGTATTCCCCACTAGGGTAGACACATGTACGGGCAAATCAAGAATACCACGGGTCATACCCAAATGATGTGCAAAATAAGTAGAGACATAAGAATAGGTGGATCCGGGATCAAATAAGACAGAAGCATCCCTGTGGCAGACTGAGATAATACATGAAATAACCGCATCTGAAGCACTAGCATCCTTCCTATCCGGAAGAGCATAGAAACGAGCCTGGCCTCCACCAGTACGATCCTCACCCCTAGGGCGACCTCTGGATACCTGGCCACCAGTCCTAGCCGACTGTGCTGGCGCTGAAGAAACAGGAGTAGAAGACGAAGGCTGATCCCTCTGCTGAGACCGCTTACGAAGCCACTGAGGACACTCTCTCTTGATATGGCCCAAATCACCACACTCAAAACAACGGCCCGAAGATGGGAGAAGGGGCTGCCGAGGACCCCTCGCTACCGATGAATCTCGTCGTCGAGGAAACGGGAGCGCAGCTCGAGCCGGAAGAGCACTCAGTGCAGGCTGACTCTGCTGGCGGCTCTGCTGACCCCGATAACCCTGCTGGCCTTGACGACCACGATCAGATGAAACCCCACTGGACTCTGTACGTCCAGACTGATGAGATCCTGAAAGAGCGACCTCTGCTATGCTGAAATTGGCCCCTAGACGGAGCACCACTGTAACTGCCGGTACCACGAGGCCTCTTAGCCTCTCTCTCCTCTCGCTCTCTGCGGCGATCTGTCTCAATGTGACGGGCAGCATCAACCACCTCCTCAAAGGTAACTGTCGAAACTCTCTCCCTGGTCATCAATATGCGGATGGGATAAATAAGACCATCAATAAATCTCCGAATCCTCTCCTTGTCTGTAGGAACCATCCACATGGCATGACGGGCCAGCTGTGTGAATCTCATCTCGTACTGATTAACTGTCATCTCTCCCTGCTTCAACCACTTGAACTGACGTCGCAGCTCCTCTCTCTGAGACTGAGGCACGTACTTCTCCAAAAATACCGTGGAGAACTGTTGCCAAGTGAGGGGCACTCCCCAGCGGGCCTACGCCTCTCAAAATCCTCCCACCACTGAAATGCTGCACCTGTGAACTGAAAAATGGTGAATGAAAGACCGCTGGACTCTAGAATACCCGCGGTACGAAGCATGCGCTGACATCTGTCAAGAAAACCCTGGGCGTCCTCGCCCTCAGCACCACTGAATGTCGGAGGCCGTAGCCTCTCAAATCTCTCCAATCGACGCTGCTCATCGTCGGTATAAGCAGGAGCTGGTGCAACGGGCGCAACTGGCGGACTGGCTCGGGTGTGTGAGCCACGGGGGTCTGATTCCCTCCCCCTGCCTGTGAAGAAGATACTGCAGCAGTAGCTGCAACTACCTGTGCCAAGCCTGTGCACACTGATAAGATCTGAGCCAAGGTCTCCTGAAGACCTGGTATGACAATGGGCACTGCCGGTACCTGAACCTGAGTTGTCGGAGCGTCTGCCGCTGGAATCTGGTCCTGAGTTTGGGCCACTGGTGTAGGAATCTGACCTTGAGTCTGGTCAGCTGGTGGGTCAGCAGGCACTGGCACTGCTGCCCTACCTCTACCACGACCACGGCCTCCGGGTGCCAATGGTGGTCGTCCGCCACGTCCGTTAGCTCGTGTTCTCGCCATCCGCGAGAGAATAGAATATGGAAAGATTTAATTTCATGATAACACAAATCGCACGATATGAATTCAAGAAAATGAGGTTTTTCCTAAAGTTTCTGTAGCCCTTCGAAGATAGATACGGACGTCTACGTACCGATCTGCGAAAGCCTACTAAACCGGCTCATGACTCGCGAGTCCTAATAACCTAGAGCTCGGATACCAACTTGTCACGACCCAAATCCGGTCGTGATGGCGCCCAACAATTAAGCTAGGCCAGCCAGACCAACAATTTAATTATCACAAAATACTCGTCACCAAATGGACAACCCAAGAAGAATATATGAGTTTAAGAACTCCAATAATAATAATACTTAACAAAATACTGACACTCCCAAAGATCCGGAGTCACAAGTCTAGAGCCTCTAACAAAATCCAACAGGAAATAGAGGGTACGATATAGAAGTACTCAAGTCTGAATACAAAATATAAAATAACAACTGGAATGAGAGGAGAAGCTAGGTTCTGCGAACGTAGGCAGCTACCTCAGCAACTCGATGTGACACTGCAAACGCTGGAAATGCCCGTCTACTGCTCCTGAATACCTGAGTCTGCACACAAAAGGTGCAGGGAGTAGGGGTGAGTACTAAGTACTCAATGAGTAACAAATATATATATGTAGCTGACAGTAAGAAATCTACAAAATACCACAATATGAAGCTACACTACAGTCCGATTCTCCTACGAACTAGCAACAACAATACAATATAGCTACCATAGAGTAATTCAACAAATACAGATGCAATGCAATGCACATAACCACTACGGCGTGTAGCCCGATCCAATTTAACGTCGACGGCGCTCACTGGGGGTGTGTACAGACTCCGGAGGGGCTCCTACAGCCCAAGCGCAATACTACTGCGGCGTGCAGCCCGATCCTCATATCAACCACTGCGGCGTGCAGCCCGATCCCATGCTCAGTCCACAATAAGCAAATAAGTCACAAAACAGTTCATTTTCCTTAATTCCAGTTCTCAATTCATAATTTATGAAAAATACTTTAACCTTATTAAATTTGTAAAAGCTGGTGACTTAGCATTTCAAAAGTGTGATTACAATTTCCAGGACTGAGATCAGTGATTTAAGCAATTATAGCTATCACATAGATATTGTCCTCTAAGGACGCTACAGATCGGCACAAGGCCCCAAACAAGGCTTACAGCCCACAAATATATCACATACAGTGTATTTCCAACACTAACAATATATCATTCACATCCGGGATGGACCAAGTCTCAATCCCCAATCACAATCAATCCCGCACCTGCCACGGTGTGCGAGCCACGCCCTATTAGCGTCACAATGTGCTAAGCCGGGGTTTCGAACCCTCAGGCTACCATATACACAAACTACTCACCTCTAGCCGGTCGTAGACTCGTCCGCGATGCCTTTTCCTTTGAATTTCGTTGCCTCGTGTATAGAATCTAGTCAAATAACAATAATTATATCAAATACGGGTCAAAGAATCATAACCCACTTCAATTTATATGAAATTCGCATAATTACACTAAGTTGGTAAAACCCGACCCCGGGCCCCACTGCTCGGAAAATTCTGAAATTAGCACCAACGCGATCCTTATCTCGCCACGAGTCCGTGCATATAAAATTTATCGAAATCGGAGTTCAAATGGCCCTCCAAATCCAAAAATCCCGTTTTCAATACTTAGGCCACATTTCTTCAAGATTTCAACCCAATTTCATGAAGATTGATGTTAATACTACCATAAAATGATGTTTTTGAGTCAAGAATCTTACCTCCGACGAATACCCGATGACTTCTCGGTGATTTCCTCGAGTTTTCTTCTCTCTAGGGCTCAAATTTGTGTTTTGGGGGTGTAAACCCGTAACCCTTCTGTTCTGCAATTTAATTCACTGCCAGAGACCTTTGTTCTTCGCGTTCGCGTGAGCTCCCACGCGTTCGCGAAGAACAGATCCTCCTTACTCTTCGCGTTCGCGTCGCTTACCACGCGTTCGCGATGCACAATTTCCCTTACCCTTCGCGAACGCGACGCCTCCCACGCGTTCGCGATGTACAAGTTTCCAGCCGCCCAGATTTCTTCTACGCGTTCGCGATACACCTCCCGCGAACGCGAAGCACAACACCCACGACCCTACGCGAACGCGACCTATGCAACGCGTTCGCGATGCTTAACACCCCTGACCTACGCGAACGCGACTCCCCCTCTCGCGAACGCGATGCACAAAAAGGCTTGGCCTTCGCGAACGCGACACTTGTCACGCGAACGCGAAGGCTTAAGGGCCTGGGCAGAACCAGCAGTTTTCTGCAGATTTTTGCCAAGTCCAAATGCCCGGTTGATGGTCCGAAATCATCCCGAGGCCCCGGGACCCCAACGAAAACCACCAACGTACCCCAAAACATGATACGAACTTGTTCCAATCATAAAAACACCATACTAAACATCAAAATCACCAATTATCCACGGATTCAAGCCTAAGTTTCTTCAAAACTCTCAAAACTAACCTTCAATCCAAAACCCGGTCAAACGATGTCCGAATGACCTGAAAATTTGCAGACACATCAAAAATCACATAACGAAGCTACAGAAATTGTCGGAATTCCATTCCGACCCCCGGATCAAAATATCACCTACCATCCGGTTTCGCCAAAATTCAACATTCGCCAATTCAAGCTTAAAACTACACCGGACCTCCAAATTCAATTCCGATTGTTCTCCTAAGTCATAAATGATCCCCCGGAACTAGTCGAATCATCAGAATCCGGTTCAGAGCACTCTAACTCAATAGTCAACTCTTGGTTGACTTTTCATATTCAAGCTTTCTTCAAACATGCTATTTGTTTCATTTTCAATCCAAATCACTCCTAACTCACCCGATATACTCTAATACTGTTTTAAAAGCATAATATATGTAAATGCAAGGTAACGGGGTGGAAATTCCCGTAATGACGGGCCGGGTCGTTACAACAACTTCAAGGGGCTGTTTATGTATTTCACCTTAAATAAAATTGAATAACAACGAAGTTGAGGCACAATTGCTCTTCCAAAAGACAAGAGATCCCAATCAAAACAAGAAAAACTTTCGGCAAAGGGCAAATGTATCCCTCTACTTTCAAATATTGTTTACCTGTATTCTTCGTTATATTATTGAGCTATCCATACCTCTATCGTCATACTTTGGAATAAAAATTCCCCTATTTTGAATGGAGTGCCATGTGACATCACCAGATTAAAATAGAGAAAATTATACTTTATACCTATAAAAGACAAAATATTTACCCGTGTATGCCCATGTTGATTTCTTTTACAATTTATACCTATGCGGCACATTTATTTTACCCGCTCTATCTTTCTTATCTTTGCTATTGTTTAATGTTCATATTCTCAGATTCATATGCACTTTTGTCATAAGTGCATCAGATTTTTTAATATGTTTTATTATCTTACCATAATAATAATAATAATAAAAATATTATAATATAAAATTATAAAAATATATGAACCTTCACAAAAAGATATTATTATTATTATTATTATTATTATTATTATGAAAAGGTATTATCTTATCATAATAATACTAATAAAAATATTATAATATAAAATTATAAAAATATATGAACCTTGGAGAGCACAAAAAGATATTATTATTATTATTATTATTATTATTATTATTATTATTATTACTACTACTACTACTAGTACTACTACTACTATTATTATTATTATTATTATTATTATTATTATTATTATTATTATTATTATTATTATTATTATTATTATTATTATTATTATGAAAAGGTATTCATCAATGTTATGGTCACACATTGAATATCCATCGTTTTTGCGCTTGAATCTCTATTTTATTTTTGAAGATTTCTTGCTTGATTCAAAGTGGGTGATCTTAGTATTGCTTATAGTATCTTCTTAAAGTTTATACTGAAATTTGATAGCGTTTGGAGCTGATTTTAGGTGATTGAGATTGAAATTCAGTTGAAAATCGAAGAAAGAGAACACAACTACAATATACCGCTACGGTATACAATATGTTGTAGAAGTATATAGATATACTACAACACTATACTATTATAATTTACAAAACTGTATACCGCTACAATATACTAATATACTATATGAGTATATAGTTATGTTGCAACAATATACCATTATAGTATACAAATATATTGTTATGGTATATTATAATAATACGCAGGATATTGTAACAATATTTTGTAATAGTATACAATATACTATAATAGTATACTTATTAACCGTAAATTCACTTGCCTTTTTCCTTTTAATTATCGAAAATACAAAAATAAATTAAAATTATAGTATGCTATATAATGTTACTGTATACTCATATAATTAGATCCTTTTATAATTTTTTTAAATTTTTATTGACAACTGAAATTATTTCAGTTTAATAATTAAATTAAACTTTTTTTTAACTCTTTGCGTACAATTGTATATCCTATTGGAATAACTATATACTATACTGGTATCAAATGTTAGTTAACAATTTTTTGTTGTATTAGCTATATTTAATTGGTACACACTTTAATTTTTCTCTAGTAATAATATATATATAAACAAATAATAAAAAAATAGTGAAAATAGTAAATGAAATTAGATTATGAAGAGAAAAGGAATATAAAAAAAAGAAGTTAAATGAAATTAGAATAGGAAAAAGATAAGAAAAAAAGAAAACGAGAAAAAAGCAAAGGAGAAAAGAAAAGAAAAAAAAAATGAAGCATAGAAAAAAAATGGAGAATAAAGAGAAAATTCCCCACAAAACCTACTATGGGTAGGAAATGTAATTAGATTATGAGTAAAAAAATAAATGGGTAAACAAGGGTAAATAGTTTTCTTTTTGTGGGTAACTATGTCAAACCCCCATTAAAATAACCATTTTTTTTTACCCCAACCCGTTTTACCAAAAACTCACAACTTGAACCATATTTTTATTTTTTTAAAGAATTTTCTTTTTGTATACTTAATTTTTTTTTTTAAATTTATTGTTTTTTTTTAAACTGAGTAGATACTAAAAAGATTTTCCAAATTGAAAATATATTTTTTTTTTGTAAAAATTATAAAATATATTTGTAAAAACTAAAAAAAATTATAAAAGCTGAATTTCTTTTTCCAGTTTTTGAACAAAATATTATCATTTTTTAAAAACTGAATAAACAATTTAAAACAAATATTTTCGTTCTTGAAAAATATTTTTTTTTCATTTTTTGCAGTTTTTTAAAGATTTTCTTTTTGTAAAAACTGAAAAAACAAATTTGTATAAACTGATTTTTTTTTGTAAAAATAGAAAAATATTTTGGTTTTTTAAAAACTCAAAAAATTATTTTCAACAAAATATTTTTGTTTTTGAGAAATATTTTTTTTTTTCATTTTTTAAAAGAACTTTGTTTTGTAAAAACTGGAAAAACAAATTTGTAAAAATAAAAAAAAAATATATTTTTTGTTTTTAACAAAATATTTTCATTTTTTCAAAAGTAATTTTTTTTAAAAAACTGGAAAATAATGAAAAAGAGGCCGAGTTGTGGATTTTTTTTAAAAACAGGTCGGGTAAAAAAAAAAAGAAATAAGTCGTTTTAATCTGGTGTTGCCACGTGGCACTCCATTCAAAATAGGGGTATTTTTGTTTTAAATGAAAACGGTAGGGATATAAATAACCCAATAGTATGATGGTAGGGATATAAATAGCCCAATAATATAACGAGAGATACAAGTAAATAATATTTGAAAATAGAGGAGTATATTTAGCAATTTTCGAAAAACTTTTTACATTGCTAATTAGTGTTTAGTAATATGAGGACATAACTAAAATAAGAATTTCCATTTTACTGGAGAATTGATTTAAACGGTGAAGCCAAATTTCCTCTCATTTTCCATTGGAATGATCATTAATTGACCTTTTATTTCTCCTAATTGCTCAAACACAACGTCTATCTTTACTTTACTAATCATTCTCCCTTCCATAGATTCGATTGGGATTGATTCTCAGGATCGAGCCCTTATCAGAGGCGTGCCTACCGACACCTGTCAAAGTCTTCGGCTTGCACGACGTCTCCTTCCATTTGCTCCAGCTATGAAAGAAAATAACTAACTTTCCCTTTTTGTACAATACATTATATTTTTATTAAAGATACTACAATCGAAAAAATCAGGTGTCATGCAAATGTTAGTAAAACAATAATTGAACTATAATAAATCAAATAACAGAGGAGAAATATACCAAAAGAAACCGAAACATTTAATGTGTTTCGGTCAATTGACCTACGTCCACGGCATGAGAAATCTATTATATATTTAAAGAGAACAAAATATCGAGAGAACAACCTCACAAAGAGGCAAACACAAGTGACACACTAACAATTATCCAGAAAACTTCTCCCCCTAAACAAGACTCTCAAACTTCATATGGCTGCATGGTGGATATTACTGAATGAGAAGAAATAATCCTTAATTTATAGAAGTCAAAACTTTTTTCTCAAAGAAGAAAGACTGCCAAATATAAAAGAATTGAATTTTTCTTTCCGTAAAACTATGGTAAATATGTTGTTCTTCCTTCAAGGAATAGAAATATCAAACATGGTAAGAAAATTAGGACAAATACCTAACGAATCCGCAATCCCGACTCTTTAGGTATGCACAAAGCAAATGTTGCTCCTGTATAATATCTTGCAAATCATACTTGGGAATAAATTGTACTAGGCAAGCCCTGTCCGACGAGTTCGATCGAAAACATACGCAAGTAGGTTCCAAATCCTAAATCTCCCATTTGAAAGCCCTTGCTCAACCAACTCGATTACCCCAAAGAGTGTACAATACTTTTGTTACTACCATTATTACTCTCTCAAACTGTTATATGAAGCATCACATAAATTACCTCCTAGTCATCTGTTTTTTCCTTCAAGGTACTTTTCTCTACGAAGCTTCCACTTCTTGTTTGCTTGCTCAACATTTTCGTATCTTGACTTATAGACACGTTTTCATCCCCAACCACATAACCCCACCTACTCACACCCTGTTTTTTTTTTCTTTCTATTTTTCATAGCAATAATAAATTCGGGCCATTTTATGCACTTCAAACTAATACTTATCAAATTACTTAATTGCTAATTATTACCAAATTATATGTATCGAGCAACTCTGTCCGTCAAAATTTAAGTTAACGAATCCTAATGATTTCTTTGTCTCAAATTTTCATTCACTTTATCTTGGGTGACCTTGTCAATAGGGGTGTAGGTACCTTGCTTGAAGCAGTGTCACGTGATATTACTTTATCGATTACCTTTTTTAATCTAAATGTATATATAATAAGTTAAAATATTGAGTATAAACATAAAAAAATGATATCGTTTGTTGTTACAGTTATCTATTTATATTATTATTTTTGAAAGAAAATTTGTGCATGCCCTATTTGCTTGATATAATATTCTTGACTTTTTAAGTATTCTCTCTCTCTTTCCCTTTTTATTTCCATATTGAAAATTCTAGTATATTGTTCCATCCAGTTCAAAATAAGTGATTTTTTGGCCTTTTTTTTGTGGTCCAAAATATGTGATTTTTTTCGAATTTTAAGAATGACTTAATGATATTTTTCCTACATTGTCCTTGGAGTAAATAGTATTGGAATATGTGTTAGGAGTGTTTATGTGAGATAATAAGGTTAAAATGGTCAATTCTATTTCTAATTAATACTAAAAAGTGACTTTCTTAATATTTGTGAAAATATAAAAAAAAATCACTTATTTTGGACCGGAGAGAGTATAAACTTATCCCATTTCAAAGTTTTGACGTACAAGATGAAAGAGGAACAAACGTTGCACTCCATAATAAATACGGTAAGGTAAGGTGTTTAAATACAGGCGAAATATGCGTTTGATCTATAATTGAGCGGTTGACGTTTCAAATTTCCTCCATAATAACAGTTCTTTTTACCTTAAATACGTATCCAAATTTTTAGGCAAAATTTCCACATTTGACTGACTCATTAGATGAGACCAAAAAATAAAATCAATATTAAGAGAGAGAAACAAAAATAATTTGTTACTCCTATTATTGTTAATGAATATTTTTACGGTTGATAATATTCCTATCAACGTGTGCTATTTTTATTCTTGTTGTTAATTATTTTTAGTTACTCCATTTTCAACCTTTGTTACCTATTTTCACGTTACATGTTCTTCTCTTCTTGTCTTAAAATCTTTTGCTTGAAGAAACATTGAAATGTTCAGAATTTTTTTCACCTTTTTTAATTTAGAATAATAGTAAAAAATTTAGTACTTTTAATATTGTTGATTGGTGAAGAAGAGAGGATTAGAAGAAGAAAATGGCCTCTTCTCAAGTAGAAATTGCCTCCTCTTCTCCATTTGGTTATGTCCTTAATAGATGTATTGCTAGAGATTCAAATTCTTTTCAAGAAAATTTCAAGAATTTGGTCCAAAACCATGCAGATTTATTTGTACACAAAACAAAATGTGACAAGAATGAGAATAATAGTCCAAAGAAGAGAAGTAAAGCTGCTGAAAAATGGGATAAAGCTAGAAATATGGTTTTTTCAATGGACAGAGAGAAGAATAAAGAAAGTTGTGTTGATGTTCCAAATCTTGGTGGTGTTTCTTCCCTTGTGAGAAAATGGAAAGATTTTGCAAATAATTCTGAAAATTCTATGTTTTTGGAGTCCCCACATAAAGGATTTGATGAAAGTGATGAATCTTGCATTGTGAAAAATGATTCATTTGGTGATTGGGAACCCGAAAAAACCGATAACATTAATTCAAATTCTGTTCAGGGTACTAAAGATTCTGGTATTACAGAAAGTGAGAGGTTGAAAGTTTCAGATATTATCAAGAAATTGACATATAGTAATGGCGATGAAGGTCAGGCACGTGACTATAATGGTAATGTTGTTGTGAATGGTGGATCGTTGCCTCGAGTTAGGACAACATTGGACAATTCAGAACAACAACAAAGGTGTTGTTTTTCGCCTGTTGTGAATTCGCCTCGTTTCATAAGAGGGCGACAGGCGTTTAGTGATTTGCTATTGCAAATGGAGCGCGATAGACATAGGGAAATTCAAAGTCTTGTCGAACGTAAAGCAGTTTCTAAGTTCCAACAAAGAGGCCGCATTCAGGTGCATTGCATTGTATTGTATTGTATTCTTTTGTTGTAGTAATGTTTGGATATACAGTATTTGTTTTTGTCTAATAATAATTTCCTTATTTAGGTTTGACTGTACTGTATAAGATTGTAGCACTTACTATTTGAAGGTACTAATTAATCTTTATAATTCAACATTTTAACTAGGCGTTGCTTCGAGTTACACTCATACGACGTGGTGCAGAAGTTAGAGATGGTCGATCAGTGAATTGCTCAGCGTCTGAATCAAATAGATTGACACATTCTGCAATTATGCATCTCAGGTGACACATTCTGCAATTTGTTTTTTGACTGTTTTACTTACATTTGTGGCTGCTAAAAGACCTGTCTTTTATTTTTTTAAAGAATGTATCAAAGTTGTAAAGAAATCACAACAAGTATTTGTGTCTAGATTTGCATATCAGCTTGTTTCCTTTTGTTAGTAGCAAAGTTCTGATCTTTTCTGATATTGCTACTTAATACAAAATGCACCAAACCATAATTTTAATCCATTTCAGGGAAAAGTTCAATACAATAGGACAACATCCTCTTGCTGGCTCAAGAAACAACTCAAGGGAAGTGGTGAAAAGTATCCGTGATAGTGGAAGCCTCCCGTCTACACCAAAACGACGAGGAGAAGATAATAGTGATTGGGAGCTTAAAGGCTCAAAAAGCTTCAGAAAGGAACTGGCTCGTAGTAACTCCGCGAAAGTAGGAACTGAATTTTCAACACATCAACAAAGAGAAGAGGATCCGCGTAAGGGGCTGGTCAAGGAGAGTTCAGGACTACAGCGCGGAGATACTACTCGAGACCCTGACACATGTAAAAGAGAGAATCATCATTTACCAAGAAGCCCCCATAAAGAGATGGTAGATAACAATCAACCACGCGAAGAGAATCATCACGAGGAATTATCCAAGCAAACAAGCCCTAAAAAGATAGAAACCAAGATACATGTTACCAACTCACCAAATTCCCAGAAAGAGATGGCATTTAGTGATACAAATTCAGTAGTTTCTTGCATATCAAATCAGCATGGCATGAACCTTAACAATCGAGAAGTTAGCATCAGCTTACCGAGCTGTACTTCTCAAGTACAGAGCTCAGATAATTTCCATGAACAAGCTAGTTGGATAAATACTAGCTTCAAGTGGTCTAATGAGAGCGATAACCATCAAAGCGAATGGGAAGAGGAAGCCGCGAGCCAACACCTAGTTGAAAGCGACAGTGGTTGGGTAAGTGATTATTCCCACACAGCTAGTGGATGGGATGAAATACAGTCTGCTTACCAGCAACAAGTAGAAGGCAATGAAGACTGGATAAGCAATGTCTCTCGTCCACGTAAAGAATGGGAAGGTCTTAGGCAAGAAAGATACCAAGAGATGCTTGATCGATTCATAGAAAATCATGATATACAGCAACTTCTTCATAGGTAAATAGCAACTCCTTCACTTCAATAGTTATACTAATCCTATAAATTTGTCATCATTTAGTTTTACTTGGTAATCATCCATTTTTGAAAAATATACTTTGCCTGGACCTTTAACATAGCAGAGAATGTTAAAGGCTTGAGGCAGTTTTAAAGATGAAAGAATCAGAAAACTTCTTAAAGCATCTATAGTTTCAATTTGAATCACTGAGAACAGGACTTGAACGCAAACTTTATCTGTTTTTTCCTACTCAATGTGGCGACTGTAAAAGACTCGCTCGATTGGAGATGTGAATCAACTACCATATGTTTCTAAGAGTTTGAAAAAATGCTATATTTTTATAAACAGTCCTGCTTGCCTTATACATCTATCTCCTTAGTCCTTATCCACTCGTACGTAGTGTTGTCAAATGCTCATTTAAGGTGCATTTTAAAGCTCAGGAGGGCGCTTCGCCTCGCTTAAGTCGCGCTTCATTGTAAGCAAGGCACTAAGGGGTGCACCTCATTGCCCATGTGTCATATTTTAAACCGGTCGATACTAAACAACAAATACAATTGGTAAATAAGTGTATTACTTGTAAAGAAAAATATCATGAATGAAATTCTTACTCTTTTCTTGAATTACATATGTTTTTTTACCCTTTGTTGCGGTTTTTCTTACTAAAGCCCACACCTAAAATGTTCTTTGCGCTTAAAGCCCCAATAGATATGGAGCGCTTTTTAGATCTTTTTGCCTTTGAAATGCTGCTCCTATGATATTCATCACTCAGTTTTTGAAATTGGAGCATAGTTCATGACTTGCACTTTGACTTTGATTTTCTTATCCGTGCAGAAAAAGTGTTTCGAATTTTCTTACCAGTGATTTGAGGGAGAAAATTGATCGAATAATGGCGTCTCGCTCACAACAACTACCAAATGCAGTGAGAATCAGCCATGTTAAGGAAGAAGAAGTACCAACACAAGTGGATGAAGAAGAGGAAGAGGAAGTGGTATTACGACATAATGCAAGAGAAGAAGATGTTGCGGTAGAAGAAGAACAAGACTCGGGTTATGACGATGAAGATGAAGTATTAATTGATGACAACATATCATCATGGAGCCTAAATCAAGTCCAGGAAGTAACTGATGACTCTTATCACTTCCCATCTCCTTCTTCAGAACAATCTCAATCATCTAGTATTTGCTCACAACGCATTAAACCATGCTCTTCTTCTTCAAGAAATTCTTCAACTGTGAGTTGTCTATCCCTGGGCTGACTTGCCAGATATTATTTTTAAGTTGAGATTAGAACTAATGACATGTTCATTAACAGGAAATGGAACTCATATATGAATTGAGAGGACATATGGAGAAACTCCATCAAGAAATTTTTGAAATACGGAGATCTATGAAGAGTTGCATGAACATGCAAATGAAATTACAACGTTCGATTAAGCAAGACGTTGCAGCTGCAATTGGCCAGTTAGGTGAGCTGGAACACAAAGATCTGAATATGAAAAAATACCAAAATCCCTGAAGTTTAACTTTCTGAACTATATGTTGCATCATATCATGGATTCTTATTCTATGTTTATTAGTTAATAGAATGGGAGCCTTGGAGCAACGGTAAAGTTGTCTCCGTATGACCTATATGTCATAGGTTCGAGCCGTCTAAGCAGCCACTAATGTTTGCTTCAGGGTAGACTGTCTACATTATACCCTGGTACAACCCTTCCCCTGATAGCATGAACGCGAGATGCATGTGACCTCTTTCCCCCCTAGTGTGTACTGCCTTGCCCTGCACAAGATTTGGGTTTACATATCAACTAAATACATGTGACCTTTTCCCTCCCTTTTCTATTTTTCATTTGTGCTTTGATTATGTAAAGAAGAGACTTACATTTTTGTGATGCAGGTCAAAAGAGCAAGGGGAATTCAGATAACAAGATTCTAAACAAAGGAAATTGTTGTATTTGCTGTGAGGAGCCTGTTGATTCTCTTCTTTACAGGTACTTGTATGTGGAATATCAGTTTAACCGCGCTAAATAGGGAACGACAAGTATAGTAGAAATCAATATATAATACTGATCATGTCTATAACTTTGTTCATGTTTTTCAGATGTGGACATATGTGCACCTGTTTCAAGTGTGCACATGAATTGCTTAGGGGTACAGGAAAATGTCCAATATGCCGAAATCCAATAATGGATGTTGTGCGTGCATATGCTCATTCATGACATACGGGTGAAGACAACAACATTAACCTGCCTCGATCCTAATTAAGTTGGAGTCAGCTACATGAATCACCACTATTCATGTCGCTCCATTCAAGGTCATCCCAGCTCAACACATATATTATGTAACATGTGACTAGATGAGCACGTCCAATGTATAATGTTGAGGAATAATCATATATTTGACTAGTTTATGATGATTGTCAACCTACTGCACCCTTGATCATTTGTCCGAATGTAGAACTGGCAATGTGAGCAAGCTCAAGACGGAGTGTTCTAGGGTTGCTCGACACCTTTTTTGTGGAAGGATGAGCAAAAGGGTGATTTTATTTTTCTTTCTGTTATTATTTTCTTCTTAGGTTGGGATCTTTTCTGGCTAATTTACTATAACCAGGTTTAGATTGATTGATGAGTCAGTCTCCACCGGTTCCATTTATCATCCTTTGTATAGGACAGGAAAAAGGAAATGAAGTTCCATGTGTTTTTCATGTTTCTTTATACAGTAAAATCTCTCTGTAACAGTCTCGTTTGTTCTTAATATTTTTGGATGTTATAACGAAGTGCTGTTATATAGAACATATAATATAACATAACATGAAAACTGATTTCGAAAAAACTTGACTTTTATAGTGAAGTGTTGTTATATAAGAATGTTGTTATAGAGAAGTCTGATTGTCTATGTATTAGCAATGCTTAAAGCCACTTGGAGATTCTTTGCAGCGCAAAAAATCTCCAACAAGACTAGCACATTGTAGCTACGTATGGCGCTGCGGATGTTCTCCAAAAGCACTCGTCAACTTGTGGAAATCCAAAGTAAGATTAGAGATCCTGGTTTGTACAGCTAAACTTGTAAAGAAAATCTTTGTAATCAAGAATCAGGACAAGGCAAAAAAAGCTACAACTCAAATGGATTACCCTTTGTTTTCCCCTAGTCAGATTCTTTATGTGAATGCATATCTTATACTGTTTCAGCAAGCCCCCTCCCCCCCCCCCCAAAGTGATGATTTATTGTTCGGAGATGCAATTTGCCAATGAGTAAACATGGTATCTAGAAAATTCACTTGAATTGACAATTACACAAATTAAATAGGAAATCTCAGTTGCATTTCACGAGGACTTAGAAGTCCTTGTTAAAAGTTTAAGGAAAATAACGGCCAAGCTTTAAGCAGTCATATACGGGTCAAAATCCATATTTAGGGTGTGTTTGGTACAAATGAAAATGTTTTCCATGGAACATGTTTTCCTAGAAAATATTTTCATGGAAAATGAGTGATTTTATCACTTATTTTCTCTTGTTTGATTGGTAAGTGAAAAACATTTTCCGGAAAATATTTTTTATTGTTTGGTTAGAGAGTAGAAAATAGTTTTTTTTAGAAAAATATTTTTTATGCAACTCTCCTCACCCCTCCCTCCCACCTCCCCCACCCCTCCCCCGCCCATTCCCTAAGTCTCTAAAAAAAGTAGTGATGCTTTACTTTTTAACGCAAAAACCGCATATTTTCGAACCCGTAAACTTTATAATTTTTAGACCCGTAAACTTCCAAACACATAAACCTCCAAACTCATAATTTTAGAACTTGTAAAAATTTTAGTCTTTAAATTGATAAATAATAAAATTGAAAACTGAAAAATATATTTTAATTTAAGGGGGGGGGGGGAGAGGTCGAGAGTCATGGGTGGGGGCGATAAAACGAAAAAAAATAAAAATTTAAAATTTCAAAAAATAATTTGAGGTAAAAAATACTTTTTTGTGGGGGGTGGGGGGCTGGGTGGTGCAGAAAAATAAAAAGAAGAAATAATTGCAAAAAAAAAAATTGAGGTAAAAAATAATTTTTGGGGGGTAGGGGGTAGGGGTAGGGTTGGGGTTGGTGGTGTAAAAAAAATATAAAAAGAGAAATTTGAAATTGCAAAAAAAAAAAAAAGAAGAAAAATTTAAGGTAAAAAAAATATATTTTTTTCGGGGGAGGGGTAGGGATGGAAGCTGCGTGATACAGAAAAATGAAAAAACAGAAATTTGAAATTACAAAAAAAAATAATGTAAGGTAAAAAAATAAGTATTATTTTTTTTGGTGGGTGGTGGTGGAGGGGTAGTAGGGTGGATGGAAAAACTGAAATTTAAAAAAAAAAAAAAATTTTGGAAGGGGATGTGGTGGATTGGTGAGGGTGATAAAGGTTGAGAAGGAGCTTTGGAAAATGTTTTCCATTCTTTTGATAAGGAAACCATTTTCCTCCAATTGGAGGAAAATGAATTGATAAGAAAAATATTTTTCAAAACATTTAAGCCAACCAAACATGAGAAAATTGGAAAACATTTTCCAGAAAATATTTTCCTTCATACGAAACACACCCTTAGTCGAAATGGTATTAGTAAAACATTACTGGAACGCCACGTGTTGAAGTAATCTAATTAACAACAAGGTTGTTGTCAAAGAGTCAATAAAGGGTTGAAGCCGAAGAGTCATCAAGGATCAAGGCCGAGGTCCAGCATCCTAGACAGAGTTACAATGGCTAGTTTCAAAATAAGGCATAAAAGAAAATATCTAATGGATATTCTCTGCATTTATACTGTTAGGATTTTTGGGAACATATTCCATGTAAATAGGAAGAGACACAATAATTGGAGACATGTGATATTAATTTGTAAAATACACTTTGACTCTAGTTAGAGAATTGGATCTTATTTCAAGCATACAAACATCACCCTTTCACTAAGATTCTTGTCGATACTTTTTTATTGGATTCGAGAACAACTCAGATATTTAAAGGATTATCCCCCATTATTCATTGTCAGAAAGAACATTCGCTGGTTCCATTCTTTCTTGGGTGACTCATCCATTCTATTTACTTGAATGCAATTTATTGTTGTTCATCAATATAAATGCTACATTATTTCTTTTTGGCTTCTTCAATATTGTAGTGTGTTGCCGCTGCCATTAAATTATTCCTTCGTAGTGTTTATTTCACGCGAGCCACGAACATAAAAAAAACCCCGAGATCTCCCTTTGTGCATCAAAACTCTACATGGCAGGTAACCAAGGAGAAAGGAAAAACAATAACAAGTGATTTTCCTAAGAATCTCATGAATGTTGTCAACGAAAGCTGTGAAATAGTAGGCAGGGACGTAACACCCAATCATCCCCTAGGCACGAGGGGTCGCCTCCCCCACACTGCAACATAACAAAACACAACGGAAAAGATGCCTCCACATCCGCAGAAGAAGGGATGCCCCCAGCTATGAAAAAAATCCTTGAAGCTTGGCTAGCCGATATGCTAGTGAGCATCCTCAATAAATCTGCCCCAGGCATGACTTCAGAAACACCAAGAGCTTGCATAATACAACAAATAGGCGAGTAGTGCAACCGATCAAACCCTCCGCGATAGGTATAACTCACAATATTACTAACAGTTCAGGTGAAAACGCCCTCGTTATCGTTCTAAAGAGAATGAAAAAAATAGAGAATGAAAATAAAGTACTCCGAGACTAGATGAAAGAACACTCAAATTGACTTCGCTTTTTCAATGCTGAAAATAACTAAAAACTTTTCTACGAATATTTAGAAATAAACTTCCCTAATGTTGCTATACTTCATGTCAACCTCTGCACCTCTTTTTGCTTGTGAGTATATCTGATATCTCTTTGATGGCTTTAATCTGTGTTGGATTTACTTCAATTTCTCGGTTAGAAACAAGGAAACGTAAAAACTTACCTGAAGATATGCCAAATGCACACTTCTCATGGATTTAGTTTCATATAAAATTTGCGAAGAATATGAAATGTATCTGACAGATGTTGGATATGATCCCCCAGCTGTTATGAATTGACTAGCATATCATCGATATAAACCTCCATGATTTTTCCTAGATATTCTTGAAACATTTTTATTACTAACCTTTGGTACGTTGCTCCAACATTTTTTAAGTCGAAAAGCATGACTTTGTAACACTAAGCCCCCGATTTGTAATAAAGTAAGTTTTTTCCTCATCTGAAGGATCCATTTTTATTTGATCATATCCTGAATAGGCATCTAAAAGAACTCAACAATGTGTGTCCTGGAGTAGCATCAATTAGTTGATCTCTGTGTTGTAAAGGAAAAGATTGTTTAGGTCAAGCTGTATTCAATTCGGTATAGGCTACACAAACTCGCCACTTACCATTCTTTTTAGGTACCACTACACTCTTTGCTAGCCCATTAGGATATTTCACCTCACGGATATACCCAATTTAAAAAGTTTTTGCACCTCATCCTAAATCACCGAATTTTTGAAGGACCCTTGTTTCCTTTTCTTCTGTTTGATAGGTGGATATGTTGGATCTTCATTTAGCTTATGAGTCATCACCTCCAGTGGTATACTTGTCATATCAAAATTCAACCAAGCAAAGTAATCTGCATTAGCTTTTAAGAATTCAATTAACTTACCTTTCATATCTCGGCTCAAGTTAGTTCTGATGTAAACTTTTTTGTCTGGCCAATGATAAACAACATCATTTCTTCGAGTTCCTCAATTATTATTTTGATGTTTCCATTCTCTTCTGGATCGTGAATAGTATCAGGCCTTGAGTCTACATATGTTTATCCATCTCCAGTTGAGGTTTGTGTTGTTCAATCCTTATATGGATTCTGTAATTGCTATTTTTTGTCAGCAATGCCAGTTTTCATGCTTGAATCTGCCATTGAATTAATACTTCTAAAATTCTGTTGATAACCACAAATTTGTCTAATTCCAAATTGTAGAGGGAACTAAATAACCTAATATAAGGTAGACGGAACAACATCCATCTCGTGAATCCAAGGTCTGCCGAGGATCATATTGTATGCCATGCCATATCTATTACTTGGAATTTCATATCTTTGAATACTCCTTATGCGAATGTAGTGAGCACTATCTCCACTTTTATAACAACGCTTGAATAGTCAAACCTAGATAAGGTACATGCTTTGGGTACCAATTTGCCGCCAGCTTGCATCTCATTTACCACTGTTAAAAGAATGATATTTACAGAGCTACCTGGATCAATAAAAATTTGTTTCACATTAGTATCATGTACAAGTAAAGATATTACCAATGCATCATTGTGTAGAATCATCACGCCATCTACGTTTTCATCATGAAATATTATGTTCTCTTCTTCTAAAACTTGGCGTACTCACTTTCCATGGGCAACTATGACTTTTGGCACATTTTTCGCAGTTGTATATGTCACACTATTGACCTCCTCTTCTCTGCTTATCACGTTAACCGTTCTATTTGGTGACAGAGGTTTTGGTGGCTCTTGTCTATTCTTCATGTATGCTTTCTTACCCTTCTCACTAAACATATCAGTTAAATATCCTCGTTTTAATAAGTGCTCTACTTCACCTTGTAGCAATCTGCAATCTACTATTTTATGACCGTAATAATTATGGAACTCACACAAAAAATTTTGGTTTCTTCTATTGGGGATCGATCTTATTTCCTTTGGCCATCACACCTTATCTCCCATACATCTTAAAATAGCTACCAACTAAGATGTACTAACATTGAAACTGTAACCACCGTTCTTTACTTTTGTACTTCTGCCGTTGTCATGTATGTCTCACACCTTTCCAAACTTGGATGACGAACCCAGGACTCTGTCCCTTGATCTAGAATCATACCTCAGGTTCTCCTATTTAGATCGTGTATCCCTTTATGATGGTCCCGTGCAAGGCTCGTACATGTTCTTACTGGACATTTTTTCAGTTTCTGGTCACCTCGAACTCACTCTTTCATCTCCCCATGACTGAGTGATAGTATCTTCTTCTATCCGCATCTTTATGGTATACCTGTTGTAAACATCATTCCAAGTTGTTGCAGGGAACTCTCGAAGACTTTCTTTGAGTCTCCTCGTGGCTTCTGAAATTTTTTTATTTAAGTTTCTCGCAAGCGCCATGGCCGCCCAATTATCTGGTACACGTGGTAGCTTCATCCTTTCATGCTGAAATCTATCTAAAAATTCCTTGAGTAGCTTCATATCTGTTTGTTTTATTTTGAAGATGACTTCTATCCTCTTTTCAAATTTTTGAGCTCCCGAGTGTGCTTTTATAAATGAATATGCAAGCTCAGCAAACGAATCAATATAATTTTTAGGTAAAAGAGAAAACCATATTAGTGTTGCTTTTGTGAGTGTTTCACCATATTTTTTGACCATCACTGATTCAATCTCTTGATTGGTTAGGTCGTTGCCTTTCACGCCAGTTGTAAATGCAGTTACATGATTTCGTGTTGCCATATCATACTTCAGGATATTGGGTATCTTTTGGAATCGCCAAGGGAGCAGCACTTGGCTTCAAGGGTTGTTGAGAATATTTATCAATATCCACTCCTTTAATTACGAGTGGAACACCGGGTATCTTCTTCATGCGATCATTCTGTTCCTTGAGTTATTTCTGCAAAGATAGTACTAAACTTTGTAAATGCGAATTAATTGGGATACCCGACCTTCCATCGCAAAATTCGTTGGGAGTTTGTCCACTGATCGAATAGTCGAGTCTTGAGTGTGTATTCTCTATGGTTGCGGTGTTGTTTGGAGGCGGAGTTGGTGGTACAGTTGGTAATCTGCTAACGAAAGCTTGAATAGCATTGTTCACGTGTTCTGCAATTAGTTGCTTCAATGCATCATCAACAATAATTGATCTTCCAGTTGTTGGTTATTCACATGTGATGTTTATTTGTCAGGTGAGTTTTCTCGGGAGAGTCGAGGACAATTTTGGGGTGAAGGGATTAGAGTGTCATTCTCTTGTTGATCCTGTTGGTTCAGTTGGTTTTGCTGGTGTTGCTGGTTTTTTTGGTTTTGTTGGTTGTTTTCATTAGCGGTCGACATGATTTTTTGACAGAAATATAAATTTTGAAAGTGAATAAATTATCAGATTTCCGGTAATGGATCAATTTGTTTAACCAAAAAATAGGTATTTCGGTCAAAGCCTATTTTTAGAGGTACTCGGGCTACTGATAATCAAGAAATTTAATATTCTCACATTGATAAGAAAGAAAATTAGAATATCAAATAGCAAAGTAACCAATAGAAAGCAAAAGAAGGTAATTGTTTTTCAATAATAATTAGAACGCGTTTGTACAAATAATATCTCTTTTTGTTATATAGGAATCTATAAGTACGACGTCTTTCCTCCTTTTATGACTGAATCATTATGAGCATTAGTGACATTAATGAGACGTTATAATTGGTAAACGTAACTGTTCATGAGGATTCTGTAATGTTTGAGATCATTCATGCTCATTAATTGATTTCATGAATCTTTCCTTTTTATTGTCTTGATTCATTCTACTGGTACCTCTTCATGTAACCGCTTAGACTTGAATGACCATATCTTTTCTCTCGTGGGTGATTTGCTCGTACCTGTTACGACTTGCGTCTCTTTCAATGCATCTCTTCAGCTATCACTTTTCTAGTAATCCTCGTGTCTTTCCATATCAACCATATATTTAATTCCACGTGTGATATTTATTTTTACTAATACAATATTAGTAAAAGATGTCGAGCTAAATATGGATTAAATCTTAGGTTACACCCACTACTTATTCATCTTTAAGGTATTAATTCAAGTTGCCGTTGGATATGTAATACTAAATCTTTTTATCTTTTTGTTGGTTGGAGGAGGGAGGTTTGGGACCCTATATCTCTAGCTTAACATATATACATATATATATATATATATATACATATATATATATATATATATACATATATATATATATATTTATATATATATATATAACTTTCACTGTTGCTTTTTGCTAATTTTGTGGTTGTTGTGCACTGCTACTGCATGCTAATATATATTTCACTGTTGCTTTTTGCTAATTTTGTGGTTGTTGTGCACTGCTACTGCATGCTAACTGTATTTGGATCATCTACGTACAATAATTCATTGTGAAGTGATTATAATTGTTCAAAACTTAGCATGCATGTAGGTCATACCTTTCACACCACCTACAATTTTCTTTTATATATATATATATATATATATATATGAACTAAGAAAATCTAATTATTTGAGATGAATCTAGTTTATTTTTCGAATCATCCCCCTCGCCCTTTAAACTTGATTGATCACTCTAAAAAATATTTTGAAAGACATCAATCCTTTTAATGGCTTGGTGAAAATATCTACAACTTCGTGTCATGACATCACAATACCGAGCTCAGCTTTTTCCATGTTCATGACCTTTAAAGAAAGCTTTGCTTTTAAAGCTTGATTAACCGATCCTTGTTTACACTTCTTAAATCTTTCTTCACAAACATGCAAAGATAAGTTCTTGAACTCTTTAATAACAACAATAGGATAATGAAATCTTATCACAAAGTTTTTAGAAAAAATAGTAGTCGCAGTGATATATATTTTGGATGCACTACCCCAATAGATACATGACACATGTCTTCACAAATATAGATATCACTAAATCATAGTTAACTAGTACATATTCTCACCTGAATGTATCATTTAACTATGGTAAATTTTATTCAGTTTAAATCCGATACGAGCATGTTGATTAATTTTTAAGGTCACCAACAACTTCTCTATCATCTTTAATGTGTTAATTCAAGTTGCCCTTGGACCTATTGCCTCTTTAATGAAGACCTCTTAGGAGCTAGAAATTGAATATCATGTAATCCTGTCTTTAATTATATTTTTGTTAGTTGGTTGCGTCCCTTTTACTTGGCACGATATTTACTTTTATTTAGTACTACGTGTATCAAGAGAAGATAATAATTTCTTTTATGTTTACCCACAATATTTATTACTCCTTTCAAATCATTTTTGTCAAATACAATAAATTATGCATCAATTAATATGAATATCATGACCTAAATTATACACTTCATTTATTATTTTTGAAAGGGAGTGAAAAATCAAAAGGTGTCAAGTTAAAGTGACGGAAGGGAGTATCTCTCAAGCTTGTGAGACAAAAAGAAAGAGAACTTTTCACAGGTTGCCTATTGTTTTTGTGGTTGCAGTATAAATAGTACTTGTTTCATTCTATGTAATGCAATTTAATTGAGCATGAGTTTAAGAAAAAAAAATTATGAAATTTGTGGTTTAAAAAAATAAACTATTACTATTTTCTTCTGATTATAAATTATATATTTTAAGGAAAAAATAAAAAGCTTAAATTAAATTATTTTTAAATATAAATAATTTTTTTTTGGAACAGGCTAGAAAGAATAGTGCATGGCAAAATTTGACATGTAGGGCTAGTATTTGGAAATTTAGATAAGATACGTGCAATAATTCTTTATGATATGATTGTAAATTTGTTCAAAACTAAGCATGCATGTAGGCCGTATTTATAAAGACAGGTGCAGGTAAGGCGGAGTTATTGTATATGCGCTATGAGTTCGAATGAACGCAATAGCTTTTCGAACCGAATTAACTCGTCTTTAACGAAACTAATTAGATACATATATGGACAAAAAATTAACTAATACTCTCTCTGTTTCATATTAAATGGGGTACTTTCCTTTTTAATCTGTTCAAAAACAAATTATACATTTCTATATTTAAAAATAATTCAACTTTAAAATCTTTCATTTTATCCATTTACCCTTAATGAGATGCTTTTATAGTCACACAAATGTCGTGCCCCAAAACTTTTTATCCTTTAAGCTTTTAAGACCACAAGTTTCAAAAATCTTTTTTTTTTTTCTTCTTAAATTCCGTGTCAAGCCAAACTACCCCATTTAATATTAAACGGAGGGAATAGTATATTTTAAAAATAGTGCTAAGATCTTTAAGAATTGAATCTATTAATTAAAAATACTAGATCCGCCTCTATTGGAAGCGTTACAGATACGGGTATTTGTGGAACACATAATAATCATCTCTAAAACTATTGAATTAATTCCAAGTCAGAGCTAAAAGCTAAAAGGGCTGCCCAAAAGCATTCCGCAGCTATGCGGGGCTAAAAAAAGGCCGCACTTAGAAAAATATAATATAGACAATCTATTCTAACGATGAAAGCAGAAATATAATATAGACAATCTATTGTAACGATGAAAGCCGTGTATAAAAATAGAAATCTCAAATTTTATTACATAAAACAAATGATGAAACACGGTATGACAAATCTTCCAAGAAACAGAGAGGAAAACAAGAAAGGAATTAGTACACATGCCAATATGACATTATTTAGCTGTGTGTAGAATACTGATATGATATGCTTGGGTGGTGAACATGTGTTTGTTTCATATAATACAAAAAGAAATTCAGATTTCATAACAGAAGTTTTTCCCACCTTAGATTGTACGTACAAAATAATACATACTCCGTATAATTAATTGTTTTCTCTCTTTTTTTCTTCTTCTTTTTGTATGTATATATGGAAGAAGAAAATAAGACAAAATGAGAAGAAAAACCCCAGAAACAGACCCCAACATGTGCAAAAAGCAGTCCATATATATTTTGACATATTCCCAATAATTATATATTGATATGGATCGGATTACTTCTCTTTCTCAGTCACGAGATTCATTTTTTCAGTTTTTTGTTTTATTCCTTTTTAAAAAAAAAATTAAAATACAACGACACCCAAGAATTACTACTAAGAGGGTATACAAATAATTAATTATCAGATAATAATCTCTTTAAATGAATTCATGATAAGGATAGATGTCAAAGACTCAATAATGTGTTATGGCCTTTGTTTTTGCCCAGAAATGCGTCTCATCATTTGACGCAATATGTTGGACTTGCACATGGTTTGTTTCTCTTTTTCATTGAAATCCAAAGTGACTTAAATGTGATTATCATCCATTAATTAGGTAATTGACGTTCACTAAGTTGCAAAAATAAAAGGTTACAATTCTAATCACCTTGCTTTGTAAAGATTAATTACTTCAAAATAGGAGTAATATTTACTGAAAAATGCTTGAAATCCAAGATTTCACACTTGTCACATATATTGCTTACAACATAAGGTTTATATCATACTCTTGGAGAAATGAAAACCCAGTGATTGGAACAGGATACCAAAAAATAGATTGTTCTTGCAGCTGAATCATTGGGATATATATATATATATATATATATATATATATATATATATATATATATATATATATATATCGGGCCTCAGTTTCTGGTTAATATTATTGTATGTCATTTTTCTGTTGGTTGTTATGCTTCTGTTACTATTATGGTTTCAACTGAAGTGACTAATGAATTATCGTTTTCTGTTTGCCTTTTGTTTTTCGGCATTCGAAAATAGCCTTTCTGCCCTTTCGGGATAGGGGTAAGGTCTGCGTACATATTACCCTCCCTAGACCCCACTTTGTAGCATTTTACTGGGTAGTTGTTGTTGTTGTTGTATATATATATATATATATATATATATATATAATGCAAAATAACATCAATTTGGGACAAGTAAAATCTTAGCACGAACATCTATAGCATCATACTAAGCTTAAAGACAAGAGGGGTTGCTCTGATGGTAAGTAACATCCACTTCCAACCAAGAGGTTGTGAGTTTAATTTGAATCTTCCCAAGAACATGGTGGAAAGTTCTCGGATGGAAGGATGCTGAATTTCTATTTGGAAACAGGGATAAGGTCTGTGTACACACTACCCTTTCCAAACCCCTCTAAGTGAGATTATACGAGATTGTTATTGTTGTTGCGATAATAATCAACACTAAAAAAGCAACTTAGTACATTAAGCTCTTGTTACATGTGATTTACGAAAAATCCTGTCAACTAACAACTTTTCTAATACTGTCTTATTCTTTACAGTTTCCTTGTATCCATCCACAAAATTGCATAGCCATATTAGATTCCGATAAGACTCAATAATTGTTACATATCCACAATGGTACTGTCTTAAATGCTATGGCTAGTGAATAGTCATAGGAACAAAAGAAATGCATGCCTTTATTAGACGAGGGGAATTAGATTCTTATCCTAAAAAGGGCAAAAGTTTAAAAAGTATCAACTTATTGATTCATAGTCCATACTTTAAAGTTGGCTTGTTCATTGGAAAATGACACCCTATTATTAATAGTTTTGTTATCATTAAAGCAAGTTGGCTAATCTTTTGCTAATAAGGATAGCTTTTGAGGGTTATTATCACAGGTAAAAGTTACGTGATAGAAATATTATTATCTAATAAAAATTTGAGCAAATGTTAGAGCGGCTATCAAAGACGTGTCCCCCCAAATCGAGCGACGCAACTGTCTAAGCTTGAGTCTTAGGTGCCAATCAAATTATATACATATTATTTTAGATATATTCACGTATATACATATATTTTTCCAAAGTTTCTGGGGGCAAGTAACTCCCCTACCATAAGGGTAGGTCTGCCTCTAGTTAATTACTAGGAGGACCGGGTGTAACATAGATTCACCAGATTCAATTTAATACAGTATTGAATATATATATATATATATATATATATATATATATATATATATATATATATATATATATATATATATATATATATATATATATATATATATATAATTTCAACATATATCAAGTTCCGAACTTATAATTACGAAAGGTGTAATGAACTCAACGGTGAAAACAGAACAGTTGAACTCATAATATTTAGCCTTGGGCACCTGAAATAACTATTCCAGTACTAAATCTAGAATTAGAATATCAAATTTAATAAAAGTAACGCATAAAAAAAATTAAAAACCTTATGTTAGTAATTACGATCAACTTTATGTGGACAGGCACTTGGTTACTTCAACAACAACAACAACAACAACAACAACCCAGTATAATCCCACTTAGTGGGGTCTGTGGAGGGTAGTGTGTACGCATACCTTACCCCTACCCTGTTTCCAAATAGACCCCCGGCATCCTTCCCTCAAAGAACTACCCACCTTGCTCTTGGGGAGACTCGAACTCACAACCTCTCGGTTGGAAGTGGGGGTTGCTTACCATCAAAGCAACCCCTCTTGTCAACAACTGGATTACAACTAATCTCATAAATTAATAGTTAAGCATTTATTCCTTAGTTTGTAGAAAAGTTAAGTAGATGGAATAAAGAAAAAGAAATAAAGGGAATTAAATTGAAGCCAGCTCTAAAGGAAAGAGAAATGATTTGGTCATTTTGTTGCCCCAAATACTAAAACTCACTCCAGCTTGGATTATGGAACCCAAAGAGACAAGCTGGCTAGCATTTGAAGCAGTAAAGGCTGTGTAAGGGAAAAAGAAGCCCCTGAACTGCTGGCACTGCCACCACTTTTAGATATATATATCAAAAGTATTTTTGAATTTATGATATTAAATACCTCATGATATTTCGATGATTATAAGAAAATTTAGCAGAAACAAGTATTCCTTCCGTTTCAATTTACGTAAACCTATTGGATTGGACATGAAGTTTAAGAAAAGAAAAGACTTTTGAACTTGTGGCGTAAAATGAGACACATATATTTTGTGTGACTATAAATCATTACATAAAGATAAATTGTTTTCAAATAAGGAAATGAGTCATTCATTTTTTGCGCGGACCAAAAAATAAATTAATTTATATAAGTTGAGACGGGGTATATTTTAGAGCTTATGTTTGAATCGACAACATAAAGAATTTTTAAACTATATGTTTAAATTGATCTACAACCATAACTAATTTTCCATATCAAACTCGATACTCTATGTTGAAAAATAGAATACTCCTCTTGTTCACAATAAGTAACTAATTTATTTTTGGCACGTCTATTAAAAAATACTAAATTTTATATGAAGATACTTAGTATGACTAAACTAACCTTAATTAGATATTTAATGTGAGGAGTAAGAAAACTTTTAAGGAATATATATATATACATAAGAGTAATTTTATAAAAACAAATTGTTTTATTTCTTAATTATATAAATGAATACTTATTTTGGCCAAAATAAAAAAGCAAATTGGTCATTATTCTAACCAACAAATATTGTGGTGGAGTTGTAACTACTCTTTTATCCTTAACCAGAGATCTCGAGTTCAAGTCCCTCAGTATGAAGTCATCTTTGTTAGAAAGAGTTTTACCCCCTCAATGTGAGACTTTCCGGTGTATATCCGAATTTAATCTGCCCCTAATATAAATACCAGACACCGGGTGAGTAACTAGAAAAAAAAGGTATTAATTATGCTAATCCTTGCAAATGCAGATGCAGATTCGAGGAAGGTTTGTGTCACTATCATCCTCGTGGTTATGTTAAACAAAAGAAAGTGCCCCTCACAAGATGGCACATCCCCAACTCCTCCATGTTCCATAGTTCACAACTTCCCTCATACATGTTCCTTAACCCCCCCCCCCCCCCAAATACCCCCACCCCACCAGACCCAACTCCTTCCCCTTCTTTATAAAACCCCCCTCATTTTTTCCTTAATTAAACAAAATCAAGTGCTTCAGCCTAATTCATTCTTCTTCCTTCTTACACTTCCCCGCATTCTTGTATCAAGAAAGCAAAACTAGCCAAACCCCTAATCAAAATGTGTTCTTCCAAGTCTAACCAACAAAGAGGGAATGTTGAAATTTCACCTCAAACACTTTCTCATATCAATGGACGCCCTGTTTTTCAACCATATAGTAATAGAGATCCTCTCTTGGAACGCCACAATTCCCTTAAAAATTTACCTTCAAAAACTTCTCCTATTGCAACAACTCATACTTCTCCTTCAAAAGTCAAAATTTCAGCAACAACTCTTCCTATTTCTAACATCTTGAATATAAGTAGTGATGAGAAAATTTTGACACCAAAAAGCAATGCTAAATCCACTAAATATGTGAAGAATTCTTCTTCTTTTAAGATTCTTGAGGTTCCGGGAAGCATAGCAGCAGCAAGAAGGGAACAAGTAGCAATGATGCAAGTGCAAAGAAAAATGAAAACTGCACATTATGGTAGAACAAATTCTGCTAAATATGAAAATAGAGTCACCCCTCTTGACTCTTCCAATAGTTCAAGTCCTAAAGAGGGCAAAAGATGCAGCTTTATTACATCTAATTCTGGTAAAGACAACTTCACTTCTATCTTTTTAATTTAGGAAATATGATTAAGAATACTCCTGGAAGGAGCCTTAGCTCAGTAAGTCACCTGTTTGAGCTGTGAAAATAGTCTCTTGCATAAAATGTTGGATAAGGCTCTATACAATAGACCTTTGTGTTCTGCTCATTTAGAGCATCGCGGGAATTTAGTGCCCCAGACAGCCATTCACGACCAAGAATACTCCTATATTATAACTTTTAATTTTCGTCTTATGTTATACTTTGAAATCGTTGGTACGTTTATTGTTTAGCAAATCGTCTAATATTTACTGTTGTACTAAATTTCCTGTTTGTTCTGTTTCTAGACCCTGTTTATATTGCATACCATGATGAGGAATGGGGAGTTCCTGTCCATGATGATAAGTAAGCACATTTTCCCACTTTTATGTACATTTTACCTACGAAGTTTAGGTTTTGATGCACTAATATCAAATTCTATGTACCCCTATTTGTTAAGAGTATTAATTGGTTACCTAAAATTTACTAATAAATAATATGTTATAACATGTTATATTACACTATTGATGGCATAATTTCTTAATTTTACGCCATCGGTGTATATTATTTAAATTCTTACATAAATATCGAATAATTTGGGGACTAATTTCTTTATTTTGTGTTGCAGTCTACTATTTGAATTGTTGGTATTAACTGTTGCTCAAGTTGGATCAGACTGGACTTCGGTGCTAAAGAAAAGGCAAGATTTCAGGTCAGTTGTTGCTTTACCTTAATAAAATAAAAATAAAAAATACAGCCCGGTGCACTAAGCTCCCGCTATACGCGGGATCCGGGGAGGGGCCGGACCACAAATGTCTATCATACGCAGCCTTGTGCATTTCTGCAAGAGGTTGTTTCCACGGCTCGAACCCATCCTCGTGGTCACATGACAACAATTTTACCGGTTAATCCAAACTCAGTTCAGATTGTCTTTAGCTGAATTTGGCTTGTTATTTCCTCCAGGAATGCCTTTTCAGGATTTGATCCAGAAATTGTCGCAAAATACAGTGAAAAGAAGATAAATTCAACTAGCACTGATTATGGCATTGAGCTAAGCCAAGTCCGAGGGGTCGTCGACAATTCTAAAAGAATTCTAGAGGTAGTAATACAATATTCACATTGCAAATTACCCCAAAATAACCATTGAACTGTCTTTTCCATTTCAATTTGCTCTTCTTCTCCTTTGTTTCCAAACCTTTCTTTAACATACTACTACTTGATATTATGGCACCGTAGTACGAAGGGTAGATGGGAGAGCCTCAAATTAATTCATAAAATAGACGGCCTGTAGTCAATCATGCATGTAGCTAACAAGACTTAATAAGCATAAACACATGGACCACATTGGAATCGGAATAACACATCTGGCCTTGACTCAGCCAAAAGTGTTAGATATTTCGTAACCAACACTCACATAAAATTCAAATCTGCTGTAATATCGAACTCCTTGGTAGGGAGCTCTGCTCCCGTAGAAGTTGCTGAAGATATTTAGTCACACACTTTGTTAAAATAAGCCTTGCACCTAACTCACGCCTCAAAAGCTAGCTCGAAGGGAGAAAGATTGCTCAAGCATTATAAGGAGACCAGGGATCCCATCCCGGTACGATGTGGGAGTTATTCCATTCATCACCCTCCCTCCCCTCATGCCCAAATCCGGAGATTCTTTATATGGGGTTCCATTGTCCGGTTTGGAGCATGCACAATCCTAAATCAGGTTCGGGAGCATTCTTGCGCCCCCCCTCGCTCCCCTTCTTTTGGGGGCCCACATCAATTATGGGTCTGACTCTGATACCATGTCAAAATAAGCATTCTACTTAACTCACACCCCAAAGCTAGCTTAAAGGGAGGAGGATTGCCCAAGCCTTTACAAGGAGACCGAGGATCTCATCCCAATCGGACGTGAGATTCATTCCATTCATCACGCTTCAACATGGTCCATAGCCGGCAAATGTCACCACTATCTATTATAACATGAATACGTGTTTGACCCATAAAAAAGAATATTATGCACGTGAAAAGTTCTAAAAATAATGAGGCTTAAGGAAAAGTAGACTATCATAATGTTACATCCTTGTGATTCTTATTTTAAATAGGGAAAAACATATACATTAGAATGGTTGAAGTTCTACTCTAAAGCATTTAGGCAAAGTTTAGGGCTAAGTATCATAATTATAATCATCTGATTATGTATTTTCTCTGATTCTTGATTCTATTTTACAGATCAAGAAACAATTTGGCTCGTTCGACAAGTATCTGTGGGGATTCGTGAATAACAAGACCATCGCAACACAATACAAGGCCTGTAACAAAATCCCAGTAAAGACCTCAAAATCAGAAACAATGAGTAAAGGTATGGTGAAAAGAGGGTTCAGATATGTTGGCCCCTCTGTTATACATTCCTTTATGCAGGCAGCTGGTCTTACTAACGACCACCTTATCACCTGTCCACGACATCTCCAATGTGCTGCCCTCCCAACTCAACCACCTATTATTCAATGAAAATTTCACCTACTAACATCAGAATATATATATTGTACTCTAGTTTATAAGTTATTGACTTGACTACTTGAAGGAGATTGGAGCACTGGTCAAATTGTTTCTGTGTGACTTATAGGTCTCGTGTTCGAGCCGTAGAATCAGCCATTAATGTTTGCATCAGGATAGACTGCTTACATCATACTTCCTTATGGTCTGGCTCTTTCCCGAATCCTGCGTGAACGCTGAATACTTGACTTAACCACTAGTGATCCATAAGTTGGGAAAGCAACTAGCTGATTGTAATACATATACCCTAATTAGTTTTTTTCTTTTTCCTCAAAGTCCTGTTTGTTATGTGATTATTTTAGAGGCGTGGGAAGTGATATATTTTGATGATGGAATCTTTAGTAGGTGTTTGTACAGTATTTGGTTTGTGTAGTTGAAAAAAAGAGTATTGAGATTGAAGTTGAAAAAGAGTATTCGGAAGTTTGCGTTTGTACCTAAATTTCACTTGAAAAAATGAGGGTTGCCTATTTGTCAATGTAAATTATTTTTTCACTTACAAATAGTACTCCTCCATGAGTTTATAATATTTCACCAACGTTTCAAATACTCAGTTCAATAATTGCAAATTTGTTGGAATGTTAAATAATCGTTTGGATATTATTTGATTGAAGTTGAAAAAAGAGCGTGTAAAGTTACAATTGAGAAAATGTACGAGAAGTATGATTTTGTTATATTCCAGACTCTGAACTTCTCTTTGAAAAAGAATACAAATTTATGATTGAAAACCATTATTTCACTTAGAATGCTCTTTAACAAGTTTTACAATATTTTTTCAAGTGTTTCAATAATTGAAGTTCAATATTCAGAAACTGAAGTAGTTAACTGTAAACACTAGTTTAGGAGACTTGTGGGTTTCCTCTTTAGCGGAAGCCAATCTGCAATAACCAAATTTGTCGAAAATCCTCATGAAGCGGATAACTCCCCTTCGTTTAGCCCTACCTGCTCGAACCTGAAGTAGTTTAATCTGTTCAATACGACTTTAGAAATCAGATATGAAATTCTCTTATCTTTCAACTATAAATTCAGAAATTCAAATCTTTAAGTAATTCTAACCTTTTCAAAGAAACTTCTTCTATCTTTCAATTACAACTTCAGAAATTCGAATCTTAATTAGTTCAATTTTGTAATACAATTTCAGACACTTCAGATTCAAAATTAATACAACTTCCGAAATATTAAGTAGTTCAATATTTTAATACAACATTAGACAACTTCATATTCAAAATCTAAAGCTCGGAAACATAAACTTGTTTTTCGACTTTCAACCGTCCAAAATACCATCACCTAAATCTACTCTAAATGAGCTCAAATTTAATTTGAAATATAACTTTCAAATATCATAAAGAATAAAATCTCAATCATCAAATTGTTAAAACAACAACAAATATAACAAACTCATTTTACAACCAAGAAGAAAAAAGCAGCTGTGAAGAAGAGGAAAAAAATGTATGTATCTGAAGTTACTAAAAGAAATCGGTATCAAGTAAACTTTTAAAAAAAAAAAGAGAATACAGATTCAATCGGTGGTGCAAAACCGGACGATACATAAAAATTTACAAACAAGAAATTGCAACATCGATCACAATAGAAAAGTTGCATTGAAGCTGATAGTTCAATAATTATAAGAAATCAGTGGCGAGATACATCAGTAATTGGTGTGCATATGCATTTCGTTAGTGACCACCACCAGCAGGCGAGGGAGGCTACTCTTCCCAGTTCCCACCCCACCACTATTCTTAATTACCGTGATTTTCAACAGCTTTTTGTTCTTTCTAAGGATAAGAGAAGCAGCCTTCGGCCAGCCCTTTCATTCCCCTTTTCGGCTCTTTGATTATGTGGATAACTATTATCTTCGCCCCTTCTTTATTGGTTTCTTTCTGCCAACAAGTGTAGGGAAAGAAATTATGTATACACTAGAACATTTGTTCGCGCTTCACGCAATTTCAAAAAATAAAAAATAATAACAATTACGAAAATAACTTTAATGTTATAAATATATTATATTATGAATATTCATAGTCCATTGTAAATAAGCTTCTGAACAAGCTTATTCGTATATTACTCCGCCGTAAATATGTTTATCTATTTAGTACTCTATTGGAAATAAGCCTCCTGAAGAAGCTTATCATTTTGGTACCCGGTTATGAATAAACATTACTCCGGTAGAAGATTATCCATACCGGATATAATAAGTTTATCCTTTCAGTATCCGGTTATGGATAAACATTACCCTCGGTAGAAGATTATCCATATCGAATATTGTAGCAGCTTACACACCAGCTTGTAGTAGCTTACACAACAGCTTGGAGTAGCAGCTTACACAGCAGCTTGTAGCAGCTTACACAGCAGCTTGCAGTAGCAGTTTACACGGCAGCTTGTAGTAGCTTACACAGAAGCTTGTAGTAGCTTACACAGCAGCTTGCAGTAGCAGCTTACACATCAGCTTCCTTTCTTCTTTAAATAGAAGGGTTTTCATTTCATTATGTACATCAGTTTGAATTCGAATAATATATATCTCTCTCTACACTTGTCTTTACTTTACAGTCTTCATTTTATAACACGTTAACAGCACGGGACTCTGCCATCTCGAGCAAATATTTTGAAAGTATCTGAGGTAAGAACTTTCTTTTATTAAATAATGTCAAATCTTTCTAAACTTGAATTTGTAGCCTTGGATATGTCGGGAAAAAGCTATATGTCTTGGGTGCTTGATGCTGAAATTCATCTTGATGCGATGGGTCTGGCAGACACCATCCGTGTCAAAGCATGATATTCCTATGCCATCACCTTGATGAGGGTCTGAAAATGGACTATCTTACTGTTAAAGATCCAGTCATATTGTAGAATAATTTGAAAGATAGATATGACCACCTGAAGATAGTTGTTCTTCCACAGGCACGATGTGATGGGACTCATCTAAGTCTACAAGATTTTAAATCTGTCAGTGAGTATAATTCTGCTATGTTCAGAATTATTTCTCAATTAAAATTATGTGGTGATAATATTACTCATTATGATATGTTGGAGAAAATTTTCACCACTTTTCATGCCTCGAATATGCTCCTACAGCAGCAATATCGAGAGATGGGATTTAAAAGGTATTCTGAACTTATCTCACATCTTCTTATAGTCGAACAACATAACGGGCTATTAATGAAAAATCATGAAAGTCGACCTACTGGTTCTTGTCCATTCCCTGAAGTGAATAAGACAACTCCACCAAGCCAAACGTGGAAGAGGTCGTGGCTCCAGTCGTGGTCATGGCCGTGGTCGGGGAAGAAATCCCAATCATGGTAATAATAATGCACCAAAGAACCCTCCTCGCCACCAGCAGTGGAAAAGGAAGGAACAAAAGCATGAAGCGGTGCAAGCACCAAATGCAGAAAGTGCATGTTGCAGATGTGGAGGAAAAGGGCACTGGTCACGTACCTATCGTACGCCAAAGCACATGGTTGAGCTTTATCAAGCCTCCTTGAAAAAAACAGAGAAAAAGACCGGTAGAAACCTGAACCGGCCCGGACCTGTGGAAAAGGGGCCGGGTGGGCTGGGTTTTTATGGGGTAGGGGTTAGTTCCGGGAAAAATTTGTGAACGGTTAACCGGAACCGGGTAGGCCTGGTCCGGCAAACAGTACCCTTAACGAGTAAACCGGCCCAACCCGGCCCGGTTCAACGGTCAAATTTTTTTTTTTAAATTCAGATATATGGGGCCCACCCCAAACGGCTAGAATAAAAAAATCCGTTGGCCAACGGATCTGTTTAAGTTTTGGCCATTTTTTTTTATTTTTAACACATTTTTTAATTTACAAATGTAGCCTTATGTAAATCTATAAATACCCCCCCCTTCTTCATTTCTCACTCAAAATTCTCATCTCAATCTCAAATTCTCTCATTCACCTATTCTCTAATTATCTAGTATTTTATCATTCGGGTTTTGAACTTCAAGTTGGAATATTGGCTTGACGTTTGTTCGTGGTAACATCGGAAATTCGAAATTGCATAACCAAGTGCTCCAATTCGGTGCACTCCCTCCAACTCTTTCTCTTATTAATATTTTAATTGCATATTTATTTTGAGCTTATTTATTCCTTAAATTTCACAATATGTTTAGTGCTGCTAAAAAAGCGTGTAGAAAAGTTACCTGGTAGGGGAGTAAAAGTAGAGGTAATTCTTCAGCATCTGGTAGTAATAGCCCAATATCTATTGTTCCCGAAACATCGCCTAATGAAAATATAGATTATGATCAATTACAAGAAGATTATGGAATAGAAGATAATGAAATAAGAATTGAAGAAGAGATATCTGCTACACCTACTAGTGCACCTAGTGCTGGAGTAGGTAGTGTTGGAGTTGATACAAGGGGTGGTGGTGGTGGCACTAGTGATAGACCACCTACGGCTCCGACGACTAATCGTAGAAAAAGAAGTAAGGTTTGGAATTTTTTTGAATTAATTGAAGGTTCTGATAGAGTTAGATGCAAAATTTGTAAAGTTTCATTTAAACATTTGATTGTAGGAAATTTAGGGGGAACTGGAACGCTTAGTAGACATATGAGAGCTGCACACCCGATAGAATGGGGCCTAGATGGTGATGATAGTCAAACAACTATTAACCCTACTACTGGAGAGTTACTAGATGGAACTATACATATTTATTTTTAAAAGTTTGTTCTAAATATAGATATCCAATAACTGAAGTTGCTAATGCACATTGTACAAATTCAACTGAAGAAATCAAGGACATGAAGACGTTGATCGCCCAGAAGACGAGGAACTTGGAAATATATTAACAAGTGGTCACCCATCCGAATTAAATACTCCAGAAGAAGGCCAATCAGTTCATATTGATTATTTGATTATGATGAACTTAGCAGGGCAATGCAAAATATTTGAATTTACTTATTGTTATTTGTTCAAGTCTTAAAAGATGTAAACATTCAATTTGTAAGTTTCAAATTTGAGTTATGAAATATGAAATAAAAGAAGCACTTGCAATTTGCAGCAAGTGCAATTTTTCTCATATCCCTTCTATTCTTTAATTTATATTTTAAAGTAATACAAATTCTTAATATAACTTAAATTGAAACTTTAAATTTGAAATTCAAAGTTAAAGTGTTAAATTGAAACTTTGACATTTTAATTTTGAAATTCAAACTTAAAATCTTAAATTGAAACTTTAACAATTTAAGTTTGAATGTCAAATTTAAAGTTTCAAAAATCAAACTTAAATTCTTAAATTGGAACTTTAATTTTGAAAGCAAACTTAAAGTCTTAAATTAAAATTATTATTTAGAAATTCAAACTTAAAGTCTTAAATTGAAATTTGAAACTTCAATTTTTAAATTTCAATTTCAAACTTAAAGTCTTAAATTGAAACTAAATCATCTAACTTATTTTTGAAATACAAACTTAAAGTCTTACATTGAAACTTTATAAGTGCACAAGTATCATTTACTTTGTGTTCTTTAAATAAATTACAATAGTTATACAAAATTACAAAAAAAAAAAAAAAACGTTAAACCCGGCCCGGCCCCTTTAACCAGTAACCCGTACGGGTCAATTTTTACCCGAAAAAACCCCAACTCGTTATACCCGTTAAGGGAGAGCCCGGAACCGGCCCGATAAGGAACCCGTACGGGTTAAAAAAAATTGGACCCGGACCGGCCCGGCCCACCCGTTAAACACCTCTAGGTTGAGCTATATCAAGCCTCCTTGAAAAAGACAGAGAAAAATGCTCAAGCAAATTTTATCTCTGAAAATAATTTTAACTTCATGCATTTAGACGTAGCTGATTACTTTGCACTCCCAGAAGGAGAAACAAGTCATGTAATCGGCAGTGAATCTGTAGAAATATAAATATTTTAATATTTGTTGTTCGTAATAGATAGTATGGTTATGTGATTGTTGTACATAAATAAAAGTTATGTTTTGATGTTTACTATAATATATTTTATTTATGTCATTTTGAAGAATATGGATAGTCCTCAAATTATGTTTGGATCAAAGACAAATCATGAAGATATTTGTGTTATTGATAGTGGAACAACTCATGCCATATTCAGGGATCAGAAATATTTTTCTTATTTGCATAAGGAAAAAGTAAATGTTTCAACAATTTCTGGTAATATAAGTTTGATTGAAGGCTCCGGAAGAGCCATTATCTTTTTGTCTAAGGGAACAAAACTTATTATAGACAATGCATTATTCTCCTCCAAGTCCCAAAGAAACTTGTTGAGTTTTATAGATATCCACCGAAATGGGTATCATGTTGAGACAATAAATGAAATGAACATGGAATATCTTTGTATTACAAAGAATATTTCTGGCCAGAAATGCATTGTAGAAAAGTTACCAACTTTATCTTCTGGCTTATACTATTCAAAAATTAGCACAGTTGAAGCACACTTTATCATAAACCAGAAATTTACGGATTCAAATACTTTTGTGCTTTGGCATGGCCGTTTGGGCCATCCTGGATCAATAATGATGAGACGAATTACTGAAAATTCATGTGGGCATCCGTTAAAGAACCTGAAGATTCTTACGAATGATGAATTTTCTTGTGATGCTTGTTATCAATGCAAACTGATCACTAGATCATCACCAATGAAGGTTGGCATTGAATCCGCTGCCATTTTAGAGCGTATACATGAGGATATATGTGGACCTATTCACCCACCAAGTGGGTTGTTTAGATATTTTATGGTCCTAATAGATGCATCTTCAAGATGGTCTCATGTGTGCCTATTATCATCTCGCAACCTGGCGTTTGCAAAGCTATTTGCCCAGGGAACAATTCTCAGATTATCCTATAAAGGCTATTCGCCTCGATAATGCTGGAGAATTCTCATCTCAAGCTTTTGATGATTATTGTTTATCAGTTGGGATAAAAGTTGAACATCCTGTAGCTTATGTTCATACTCAAAATGGCCTTGCAGAGTCATTTATTAAACGCTTACAATTGATAGCAAGACCACTACTTATGAAAACGAAACTGCCCACTACTGTTTAGGGCCATGCTATCTTGCATGCAACATCACTTATCCGTCTCAGACCAACACATTATAATAAATATTCTCCGTCACAATTAGTTTTTGGTCATGAACCAAATATTGCCCATTTACGAATTTTCGGATGTGCTGTATATGTGCCAATAGCACCACCACAGCGCAGTAAAATGGGACCACAAAGAAGGATAGGAATATATGTTGGGTTTGAATCACCCTCTATTATTCGCTATCTTGAACCATTGATAGGAGATTTATTTACTGCTCGATTTGCAGATTGTCGGTTTGATGAAACAAATTTCGCACAATTAGGGGGAAAGAAAAAGGAAATCAAAAGAGAAATTGTGTGGAAAGTTTCATCATTATCTCACTTTGATCCACGTACCCCTATATGTAATCAGGAGGTCCAGAAGATCATCCATTTACAGAATATAGGAAATCAAATGCCAGACGCATTTACTGATTTGAAAAGGATAACTAAGTCACATATCCCTGCAGAGAATGTGCCTATCGGAATTGATGTTCCAGTAGGACCATTTACTAGCATAAGAGCTAGTGAACCTAATGCACGCCTGAAGCGTGGTAGACCTCTGGGTTCTAAGGATCGAAATCCTCGAAAAAGAAAATCGGCAAATGATCAAAATGATACTATGAATGGATCTCCTGTAGAGACCCAAGATCTAATTAGTTCTGAGATTCCTGAATAAATCAACGAACTCGAAGCTCATGTAAGTGAAGAACTTTTAATAAGTTCGACAGGTGATGTGATTAATTTAAATCGTTCTAAAATAGTGGTGGATAATGTCACACCTCCTTTTTCCGTACCCGCGCGTGCGCGAAATATAAAAGAGAGTTTTTCCAATTAAAGGACAACCAAAACGGGATTCATTTATTGAGAGATTCGGAGTCGCCACTTGGGAGATTTATGGTGTCCCAAGTCACCGGTTTGAAACCCGAATTGAGGAAAGGTTTGACTCTATTTAACGGTCCGCGAACCAGAAATCCGGATAAGGAATTCTGTTAACCCGGGAGAAGGTGTTAGGCATTCCCGAATTCCGTGGTTCTAGCACGGTCGCTTAACTGTCATATTCAGCTTATTTATCTGATTTTAACAGTTATGTACTTAATGCAAATTAATATGCCTTTACCGCTTTTATTATTATTATTATTTACGAAAGAGAATGTTGCCAAAAAATATGTTTCGAATCACGTCACATGAAATGCACCCGGATCCTCGACACATTCTTATTCAACATTTTGGGATTTGGATTTGGGCCGCATGAAATGCACGCCCGTATTTAAGAAGGTAAAATTATTAAAATACGCGCCTAGAGCGATTACTTATTTACATTTTTGAGAAGGCCAGGAAATTCGCTAAGAAACGGCACATCTCGAAATCTAAATATTTTACATATACATTTATGAGGGCCCCGCGATTTGTATAATTTTGTTAGGCGAGGCATACCTCTAATTCTAATTTAAAAGCAAACTACATTCCGCTATATTTATTTAAGAGTTAATTCAAGATTATTTAAAACATGTTGCAAGCCACACTACATGAAATGCACTTGTGGTTCACGACACGCTTTATTTAACCTTGTTCAAAATTGGAGTCGGGTCACATGAAATGCACCCCGATTCCTTTAATCTAATTACGTCGTTCAGGTTAAAGAATAATGAACCAATTTCCATAATGTGACAACGTCGTGCTCAACTATAACCAATTCGAGTGCACACGAGCAGATTCAAAACCACATAGAACAGTTACAGAAACAACGAGATCATATAACCAAAAATAATTAATATGAAACTTGAATAAAATAAATAACGCATGAAAGACTTACATGTAGGTCCAAATGAATTCAATAATCTTGAAAGAACAGATTCTTACTTCGAACCAACCAAATGCCTAGGCCCACTCAATATTATCCTTTGCACACAATCGTAAAAACTTCAAAAAGAGAGACTTCATCTTCTAAGAATTAATCTATGCGTTCATTCGGATCAGAAAACACTCCGGCAATAGAAACCCCGAACCTCGAACTGTAACGACGACCTCAATCCGCAACTCGACCCCGTTTACGAACCCAAAACTGGAAAATGACAATGAAACTCGATTCTTCACTCACATACTTTTTCTTTCCAATTTTCTGAAAACAACTTTGAAACTGAAGGAGCAGTGAGGAATCGGGTTAGTGAAGGAAAATGAATGGCTGTTTGGTCGTGAGGGTGAGCGACGCAGGTGACTGACGGACTGGACGCAGCAACTGCGTTGGCTGGTCAGGGAAGGGTCGTGGGATGCTGTTTGGCTCGACGTCGCTGGAACGTGGTCGTGTGACTGGACTGGATGTTGGTCGACTGGTTGCTGCCGGACTGGTCTTTGGTCGACGGGCTGACTGGACAGTGGTGTTGGTCGACTGGTTGCTTGCCGGCTTGGAGGTGCTTGGTTCGACGGAGATGGAGAAAAGGAGGCGCTCGACCTGGCCGTCCTCTCCTCTTCATGAAGAAGAAAACATCTCTTCTTTTATGTTTTGTTTTTCCCTCCCCCCACTGTTTTGTTTTCTTTTTTTTCAATAACCCCCCTTATTTTTTAATCATTCTCCCATCCCTCCCCCTTAGTGTAGTGTCGGGTTATTACGGGCTATGTCCGAAAATTATAAAACCGGGTAGTTTGAACCCGAATATTATTCTTTGCCCGGAACCGAGAATGGCGTTATTTAATTAATCCTAGGTAACCAAAATAACTATAAGACTAATAATTAAAACAAAGTTAATTTTTTTTATATTTTTCAAGATTAAAGTTACCACCAAATACTAATTATATTATTTTTTTGTTTTGTAATTTTCGTTTTTAATAAAAAAAAATAAAAATATAAAGTACTATTTTTTTGTATTTTTCAAGTTTAAAATGACTACGAAACATTAATAAAACTATATCTTTGTTATTTTTCATTTTAAGGTAAAAATAAAGTAAAAGAGTCAAATTTAACTAAAATAGCTATATTAAAACTAAACTAAATATTTTACGCTAAAAATATAGAAAATCTCGGGGAGGGTCAAAAATCACGTGTTTACAGCTGCCCCTCTTTGACTGAAAACACAAAGAGTTTTCAGGACAAAGAACGACTAGACAAGTGTTTTTGACCTGACCCTTATTGGGAGGGACTAAACTAAAAGAAGAGGAATGTGACCGAGCCCTTGTATCTGAGCCGCCTACATATCCTTGGCTATAAAGGAATCAGGCCACGTGTAGTTCGAAAGTGAGTGAGGAAGGGGTATACCGAGGTGGAGAGCCAGTCGAGGGGTATACCGAGGTGGAGAGCCAGTCGAGGTGTCATTCCGTCGAGGTTCTGTTCCATCGAAGTTCCGGTCCGTGGTCCTGCTATTACATCAAAAATCAAAACATGAGAAAGACTAACTAAGCCTATCGGCTACTAGTTACAAGATTCCTATCTATAAGTCTTCTGAAGCTTGATCTTGAGTATTGGTTGGTGCTTCATGCGGACTCTAAATTTGAACCTTGATACTTGCTAGTTGCAGGTGTTGCTTTTCGGATCAAGACCAGGTATGTTGTGCTTGTGACCTCGGCCATGTCTTGAGCACACCACATCTTTCATCAACTTTTGCATTTTGGATTGGCTTCATGCCTCTCTTTTTTTCTTTTTGTTTATTGTGACTAAACTTCTGTTGATCCCCTCGGACTGTTGACTAACATTCTGGTTGCCTTTCTTCTGATTCATGCTGGGGATTTCCGTTACACTCTGCCGCTTTCCTTAACCAACTTCAAATATAAATCGTCGCTCCATTCTTCAGGCGGGCTCCCTGACTTCAACTACAACTTCAAAATAAATCGCCACTCCATTCTCCGGGCGGGCTCCCCGACTTCAACTATTGCTTCAAAAATAAAATCGCCACTCCATTCTCCAGGCGGGCTCCCCGACTTCAACTACAACTTCAAAATAAATCGCCACTCCATTCTCCAGCGGGCTCCCTGACTTCAACTGCAACTTCAAAATAAATCGCCACTCCATTCTCCAGGCGGGCTCCCCGACTTCAACTACTACTTCAAAATAAAATCGCCACTCCATTCTCCGGGCGGGCTCCCCGACTTCAACTATTGCTTCAAAAATAAAATCGCCACTCCATTCTCCAGGGCGGGCTCCCCGACTTCAATTACAACTTCAAAACTAAATCGCCACTCCATTCTCCAGGGCGGGCTCCCCGACTTCAATTACAACTTCAAAACTAAATCGCCACTCCATTCTCCGAGCGGGCTCCCTGATTTCGACTATTGCTTCAAAAAATAAAATCGCCACTCCATTCTCCAGGGCGGGCTCCCCGACTTCAATTACAACTTCAAAACTAAATCGCCACTCCATTCTCCAGAGGCGGGCTCCCTGACTTTAATTACAACTTCAAAACTAAATCGCCACTCCATTCTCCAGGGCGGGCTCCCCGATTTCGACTACAACTTCAAAATAAATCGCCACTCCATTCTCCGGGCGGGCTCCCTGACTTCTACTACTACTTCAAAAATAAAATCGCCACTCCATTCTCCAGGGCGGGCTCCCCGACTTCAATTACAACTTCAAAATAAAATCGCCACTCCATTCTTCCGGGCGGGCTCCCCGACTTCAACTACTACTTCAAAATAAAATCGCCACTCCATTCTCCAGGCGGGCTCCCCGACTTCAACTACTACTTCAAAATAAAATCGCCACTCCATTCTCCAGGCGGGCTCCCTGACTTCAACTACTACTTCAAAAATAAATCGCCACTCCATTCTCCAGGCGGGCTCCCTGACTTCAACTACTACTCACTGATTTCATCCTATCTTGATTACCTTCCTTTGCCTCTTGTACCATTTTCTTCTGAATTATCTTGTCTTGGAATTGCTTTCCCCCTGGGTCGTATTACTTTTCTTTTGGTTGCTGGGGATATATTTGGAACTTGTTACTCACTTGTGGGGATGATGCTGCTGAGGAAGTATTCTTTGTTTTCTTCACCCCTCATTCTCTTTCGGACTCGCCGGAGGTTGAAATGTTATGGACTGGGGATTATCCTGGCGGGGGACCCCTTTTCCTCTTCCTTCTTCCCATTCTTCCTCTAGGACTCAGGTGCTTGAATTTGCGCCGGGAACTCTTGTTGTAACCCTCTGCTTTTTTGGTGGGCTAATGGTTTCAAGACCTGCAATGTAAAGACTGAAGACTTGCCTTTTGTTATACAGGTAGGCGCCTGCTTTTAGTAGCAACTTTTGAAAAAAAAATGCATGCTGGCAATAATTTACAAAATATGCATAGGACAATGTAAGATAAAGCATATGTAAAATATCCTATTCGAGGGCGGATGGTCCCGTCGTATCCTATTTGAGGGCGGATACTCCCATCGTATTCTATTCGAGGGCGAATACTCCCATCGTATTCTATTCGAGGGCGAATACTCCCATTGTATTCTATTCGAGGGCGAATACTCCAATTGTATCCTATTCGAGGGCGAATACTCCCATTGTATTCTATTTGAGGGTGAATACTCCCATTGTATCCTATTCGAGGGCGAATACTCCCATTGTATCCTATTCGAGGGCGAATACTCCCATTGTATCCTATTCGAGGGCGAATACTCCCATTGTATCCTATTCGAGGGCGAATACTCCCATCGTATCAAAAAGTGAACAAACCTGAGATGTCCTGTTCGAAGGTGGACAAACCTGAAACATCCTATTTGAAGGTGGACAAACCTGACACGTCATCTTGAATTGCCTTCCTCGTTTCTCCGAGAAAATTTTCAACAACGGCGGAAAATTTTCTGCCCCAGTATTGGTGTTCTTCCTTGTGGCATGACTTTCTGCTATCAATAGCATTTTCTTTCCCTGTTTCAAATCAAAGAAAACTTGTTAGTTTAAAACATTGTGAGTGGTTGTGCCGCTCCTGTGTGGTGGTTTTTTCCTTTTCTCCTTTCCCTCGCTCGGGGTTCCCAAAACTTGTTGGGGAATGATTTCATTTGCTGGAGATGATATTCCTGTTGGGGATGTGTTTTTCCATTTATCCCTCCCCGTTCTCAACTTGCTGGGGGTTATTTTGTTGAAGATGGGATTTCCTTTCTTCCTTTACCACTCTGTGTTGTCCGACCACCTCGGAGCTTGCTGAAGATAACACTGCTGGTGGATTTTCATTTCCTCAAAATCGGTGTTTCACTCTTCTGAAGACTGTTGAGGATGACACTGGTTCGAAGACCATTTCCCTTAAGACTTTCCTTCTTCCCCAAGTGGGTATTGACTTCCAGAAAATTTTCAAACCGAAAAGAAAATTTTCTGCCCCAGTTTAATAATCTTCTTTGCACCATACTTCTCTGCCGTCAATGGCATTTCCTTGCCTTGCATAATAATTGGAAAGTTGGTGGCAAGTTTTGAAGTCATTTCTCACTATGTTTTGACTAGACCGACTTTGATGGAGAATTTTGACAAAAGGAGAAAGATAAAAAGAAACAACAAATAGAAGACAAGGGAGGATTGACTCTCTAACCAGAAACAACTATAAAAACTTATCAAACGCGGATACCAACTCTACTGGTCATGACATGCACATATGGCCTATCCTCCGTCGTTAATTGCCTTTCACGATTTCCGTCTCGTGATTTCCATCTGATTATCATCTTCATTCGACTTGTAGTGCCCGAAGGGTTTTCACTTTCAAGCCTCTCTCATTTTGATTTTCTCTCAGCTTTCGTCGCTTTATGGTGCCTGTGAAGGTTTTCACCGGTAAGACTCTCTCATTTGTATCACTTTTAGTTGGGGATCGGGGTGTCACTGCTAAGACTCTCTCGTGTTTCCTTTCTGCTGGGAATCAGAGTCTTTTCTGCTGAAAATCAGAGTGTTAAATTCTGATAGGACTCTCTCACTCGCCTGACGTGGCATCTTTTGAAGACCGATCAGAAGGTCTTTCTGGACCGTAATGTGGGATTTGGATAGGGCTAGAAAGAAAGGGTATTGAAGGCTCAAAACAAAATCAATTTTGGGTTCAAAATTTACAACCTTCGGACCTAAATTTATTTACAATAAACACAATTTTCTTTGCCCCAATTTTTTTTGACTTGGGGGTTTTTATTTGATTTTTATTTACACTATGACCGAGCTGTGAAGCTCCTACGTATCCTCTTTAAGGAATCAGGTCAAACGTAGTTCCCAATTCCTCTTTTTCAAATTTTTTTTTTCATCATTTTTTCATTTTTTTTCTTTTCTTTTTCGTTCCTTTTTGGTTGTTTTTGTTTTTCTCTTTTTCTTTCTTTATCTTCCTCATTTGTGTTTCTAATTTTGGTACCGATTCCGAAGGAGGGGTATGAAAGAAATCAACATAAGGCTCGAAGGGTTAACGAAGGATAAAGTGTTTGGGTAGCAGAACAAAATGCCTTCGTCATTCCAATCTTCAAAACATGCCAAGTACAAACAACATATTCACGACATCTTCCGGTTGTGCTAGGAGTGATAACCATATCGTCCATTCGCCTTTTTCATCCGTCATTTTAAAGTATTGCTGGACGACACTTCCATTTCAGTATCACGAGCGAACCCCATGTCAGCATGGCCATTTTGCCCTTAAGGCTTTCTTTGTATTTTACCCGCCCCAAATTTCACGCGACTCGGGTTCCAAATATCTCAAATCATTATTTCTTTTAAAATTCCATGATTATCTTCCAATTCCTTCATGATTAACTTTTAAGTTTAGGCCACAATTATGCGTGCATGTCATGTCACTAGTGTTGACAGAAAAATGACTATAAAGAAGAAAGACTTAAATCAAAGAAAAATGACTCGAAATAATGGCAAACAAGAGAGTTGCATTAGACGAACTAGAAATGAATTAATACAACAAAACAAACACAATAAACTGAGGTACACCCTTGGAACAAACCTACACAATACTAAATGAGGTATTACGACCAATAGAAAACTGGACAAAATAGAACGATAAAAGGGTTTGAGTTACATGACAATATCCTGATTACAACCCTGAAATAATCTGGACGACAGAAATGACAACAAAATAAGCCACCAAAAACTCCATTCTGGTTGACCAAGAAATGGAGAGTCTTCCCGATTACCAAGCACGATATTTTGGCCACTGAGCTTCGCATCAATATTACCAAGGCCACTTATTTGCTTCGACATTTTCAGCTTTAGTCAATACATCCCCACAAAGCGTCCATCATGGCGTGCAGGTAAAGGACTCTATGCGATATTCTTGGTGTCACTATCTTGGATCATAATCGGGTTTTCCTGGACCTTCTGCTTCCGGTTCACCACAAACCAACCACCTCAATTCTCAACAATTCAAAATAAAATATGGTAGAAATGGACTCAGTCAGTCCTTATCCATATTTTTTGCTTACTTCTTTTCTTTTTCTTTTTTTTTTCTTTTTTTTCTTTTTTTTCATTTTTTTTTCTTTTTTTTTTCCATATATATACATATACAGATTGTGGTCGAATCTTATGGAGATTGCCTACGTATCATGACCCCGCATGAATCGGAGATCGAGCGTAGTTCTTGCAAATTAATGCAAGAAATAAGGAGATGTTTATTTGATTTTTTTTTTTTTTTTTTTTTTTGATTTTTTTTTTTGAAGGAAAATTATAGAAGCCGACTCCAACTACAAACTTGTGTAGGAGATTTCTACAAGAAAAAGAATATTTTTTTTTGTGTCAATTATGACTATTTCTACAAAATTGGCCACATAATGGCTTATTTGACAAAATGACTATTTTTGCAAAATTTATTTAAGAAAGATAAACTTGAAATTTTTTTTTTTTTTTTCTTGTGGCTCATGGGGCATCGTTCGGCATCACCATAAACCAACACAAGACTATTTTTCATAAATTGGCCATGTAATGGCTTATTTAGACAAAGTGGCTCTTTTTGCAAAATTTTATTTAAGAAGATGCAAATTCAAAAATTTTTTATCCTGGGGCCTATGGGGCATCGTTCAGCACGACACAGGCCAACACAAGACTGAGGAAGTTAAAATGCAAAAATGTGGCTATTTCAACAAAACTCCGGCCATGTAATGGCTTATTTGATAAAGTGGTTATTTTTGTAAAGTTGAGTGATGACTCAAAACTTGATTTTTTGCGGATACATCCTTTCGCATTTCCGTGAGGGAATATTCCAGGCTGTGTCCAAAATTATTTACAAATGACTCAAAGTGGCTATTTTTGCAAAAACGGCCTTCCGACATCCTTTTAAAGGACATTCGACTATTTTTAAAAAACAGCGTCACTTTGATTTATTGACAAAATTAAACACACACATTTTTTTTGATTTTAAAAGGGGTGGTTGAACCCGATGAGGGTTGCCTACGTATCTCACCCAGTGGTGAGAATCAAACCTGCGTAGTTCGGTCAAACAAACTACATCTTTAAAGGAAACAAACTATTTATTATTTTTTCACACATTTTTTTTTTTTAAGTTTAAAACATTTTTTTTTTTTTTAAGTTTAAAACAATTTTTTTTTTTTTTAGTAAAAAAACAAACTATTTTGAAATCACATATTTTTTTATTTTACAACGAACGTTTTTTCCTTTTAAGTAAAAAAACCAACTATTTTGAAACTATTTTTTTTTTTTTTTTTTTTATCAAACATTTTTTTATTTTACAACAAACGTTTTTTTTTCTTTTTAAGTAAGTAAAAAAAAACAAACTATTTAGAGACTATTTTTTTCTCATTTTCCTCAATATAAAAAAAACGGTTAGCCTGCAAGTCTGAAGCAAATATGTGCATAAAACAAACAGGATGCAGCAGGATGGTCTTTTCATTTCAGGTCACCTGTCCTAGACGGACCCCCTAAGTCAAATGCAACATGATGCAAATAAACGTTCCTACTAGGGATCCAGCATGAAGCTTTGTTATTCTAGGTTTAAAAACCTGGGTTTATTGTTCTAGACCTGGCTTACCCGAGCGGACAACTCGAGCCGAGGAGGAGGCAGCAACCCGGGAATACAGAAGCTTCACCGGTTTTGCAACTTATCCAAACCTCGTTCTAAGGTGGGAATTAGACACTATACAGAAAAGAAGTCACACGAAGTGCACCCTTCTTCATGATTTAGAAGACTCAGAGAGGAGATTGGTTTCGCCACAATTTATATGTACAGTTCAAAAAAAATATCAAAGCGATAAAAATATCATTTTGCACATTAATACAAACATATAATAAAATCAGATAATAAATAAGCCAAATACAACAATTACTCCAAGCTCGAATTCTTAAACCCTGAACCAGTGGTTCTGGGTTCATCATCCCCAGTGGAGTCGCCAGAGCTGTCACACCTCCTTTTTCCGTACCCGCGCGTGCGCGAAATATAAAAGAGAGTTTTTCCAATTAAAGGACAACCAAAACGGGATTCATTTATTGAGAGATTCGGAGTCGCCACTTGGGAGATTTATGGTGTCCCAAGTCACCGGTTTGAAACCCGAATTGAGGAAAGGTTTGACTCTATTTAACGGTCCGCGAACCAGAAATCCGGATAAGGAATTCTGTTAACCCGGGAGAAGGTGTTAGGCATTCCCGAATTCCGTGGTTCTAGCACGGTCGCTTAACTGTCATATTCAGCTTATTTATCTGATTTTAACAGTTATGTACTTAATGCAAATTAATATGCCTTTACCGCTTTTATTATTATTATTATTTACGAAAGAGAATGTTGCCAAAAAATATGTTTCGAATCACGTCACATGAAATGCACCCGGATCCTCGACACATTCTTATTCAACATTTTGGGATTTGGATTTGGGCCGCATGAAATGCACGCCCGTATTTAAGAAGGTAAAATTATTAAAATACGCGCCTAGAGCGATTACTTATTTACATTTTTGAGAAGGCCAGGAAATTCGCTAAGAAACGGCACATCTCGAAATCTAAATATTTTACATATACATTTATGAGGGCCCCGCGATTTGTATAATTTTGTTAGGCGAGGCATACTTCTAATTCTAATTTAAAAGCAAACTACATTCCGCTATATTTATTTAAGAGTTAATTCAAGATTATTTAAAACATGTTGCAAGCCACACTACATGAAATGCACTTGTGGTTCACGACACGCTTTATTTAACCTTGTTCAAAATTGGAGTCGGGTCACATGAAATGCACCCCGATTCCTTTAATCTAATTACGTCGTTCAGTTAAAGAATAATGAACCAATTTCCATAATGTGACAACGTCGTGCTCAACTATAACCAATTCGAGTGCACACGAGCAGATTCAAAACCACATAGAACAGTTACAGAAACAACGAGATCATATAACCAAAAATAATTAATATGAAACTTGAATAAAATAAATAACGCATGAAAGACTTACATGTAGGTCCAAATGAATTCAATAATCTTGAAAGAACAGATTCTTACTTCGAACCAACCAAATGCCTAGGCCCACTCAATATTATCCTTTGCACACAATCGTAAAAACTTCAAAAAGAGAGACTTCATCTTCTAAGAATTAATCTATGCGTTCATTCGGATCAGAAAACACTCCGGCAATAGAAACCCCGAACCTCGAACTGTAACGACGACCTCAATCCGCAACTCGACCCCGTTTACGAACCCAAAACTGGAAAATGACAATGAAACTCGATTCTTCACTCACATACTTTTTCTTTCCAATTTTCTGAAAACAACTTTGAAACTGAAGGAGCAGTGAGGAATCGGGTTAGTGAAGGAAAATGAATGGCTGTTTGGTCGTGAGGGTGAGCGACGCAGGTGACTGACGGACTGGACGCAGCAACTGCGTTGGCTGGTCAGGGAAGGGTCGTGGGATGCTGTTTGGCTCGACGTCGCTGGAACGTGGTCGTGTGACTGGACTGGATGTTGGTCGATTGGTTGCTGCCGGACTGGTCTTTGGTCGACGGGCTGACTGGACAGTGGTGTTGGTCGACTGGTTGCTGCCGGCTTGGAGGTGCTTGGTTCGACGGAGATGGAGAAAAGGAGGCGCTCGACCTGGCCGTCCTCTCCTCTTCATGAAGAAGAAAACATCTCTTCTTTTATGTTTTGTTTTCTGCTCCTTCTTTTTTTTTTTGTTTTTTTTATTCTTTTTTCATTTTTTAATCATTCTCCCATCCCCCCTTAGTGTAGTGTCGGGTTATTACGGGCTATGTCCGAAAATTATAAAACCGGGTAGTTTGAACCCGAATATTATTCTTCGCCCGGAACCGAGAATGGCGTTATTTAATTAATCCTAGGTAACCAAAATAACTATAAGACTAATAATTAAAACAAAGTTAATTTTTTTTATATTTTTCAAGATTAAAGTTACCACCAAATACTAATTATATTATTTTTTTGTTTTGTAATTTTCGTTTTTAATAAAAAAAAATAAAAATATAAAGTACTATTTTTTTGTATTTTTCAAGTTTAAAATGACTACGAAACATTAATAAAACTATATCTTTGTTATTTTTCATTTTAAGGTAAAAATAAAGTAAAAGAGTCAAATTTAACTAAAATAGCTATATTAAAACTAAACTAAATATTTTACGCTAAAAATATAGAAAATCTCGGGGAGGGTCAAAAATCACGTGTTTACAGATAATATTTTTGCATATAATGTCGCACTTAATATTATGAAAGATAGTGAGGATCTTGAACCTCGATCTGTCGAAGAATGTCGACAAAGATCTGATTGGCTAAAATGGCAAGAGGCAATTCAATTGGAATTGAAGTCACTTGCTAAAAGAGAGGTATTTGGACCAGTTGTCCAAACACCTGCTGGTATAAAACCAGTTGCTCATAAATGGGTTTTTGTGCGAAAAAAGGAATGATAAAAATGAAGTTGAAAGATATAAAGCTCGCCTTGTTGCACAAGGATTCTCACAAAGACCTCGAGTCGATTTTAATGAAACATATTCACTTGTTATGGATGCCATAACATTTCGATATCTCATCAGTTTAGCACTACATGAAAAGCTTGAAATACATCTAATGGATGTAGTTACAGCTTATCTGTACGGTTCACTTGATAATGAAATTTATGTGAAAATCCCTGAAGGATTTAAAATGACTGAAGTAAAATCTCGGGAAATGTATTCAATTAGATTACAAAGATCTTTGTACGGTTTAAAGCAATCCGGGCGCATGTGGTATAATCGCCTTAGTGAATATTTACTGAAAGAAGGTTACATAAATGATGTTGTTTGTCCATGCATTTTTATAAAGAAAATGGCATCATAATTTGTTATACTTGCTGTTTATGTTGATGACATAAATCTTGTTGGAACTCCAGAAGAGCTCCAAAAGGCAATTGAATATCTTAAAAAAAAATTTGAGATGAAAGATCTCGGAAAGACAAAACTTTGTCTTGGTCTGCAAATTGAACATTTAGCAGAAGAGATCTTTATCAATCAATCTGCCTATATAGAAAGGGTCTTAAAACGCTTTTACATGGACAAAACACACCCATTGAGTACACCGATGGTTGTTCGATCACTTGAAGTGGATAAGGATGTGTTCCGACCTCCAGAAGAGGACGAGGAACTCCTTGGTCCCGAGGTACCGTATCTTAGTGCAATTGGTGCACTAATGTATCTTGCTAATGCTACAAGGCCTAACATAGCATTTTCTGTGAATTTACTAGCAAGATATAGTTCTTCTTCTACACGGAGACATTGGAACGAGATTAAGCATATATTGCGACATTTAAAGGGAACTCTTGCTATGGGTTTGTTTTATGCTAACAAAGATAGTGCAGATCTGTTAGTTATGCAGATGCAAGTTATTTATCTGATCTCCATAAAGCTCGATCTCAAACCGGATATGTATTTACGTATGGAGGTACTGTCATATCATGGCGCTCCACAAAGCAATCTATTGTTGCTACTTCTTCAAATCACGCTGAGATAATAGCTATTCATGAAGCAAGTGGGGAACGCGTATGGTTGAGATCAATAATTCATTTTATTCGAGAAAAATGTGGGTTGGAATGTGAAAAAAGACCCACAATTATATATGAAGACAATGCTGCATGCATAGCCCAATTGAAGGGAGGATTTATAAAAGGAGATAGAACGAAGCACATTTCACCAAAATTATTCTACACACATGACCTTCAGAAAAATGGTGACATTGATGTGCCACAAATCCGTTCAAGTGATAATCCAGCAGATTTATTCACTAAATCTTTGCCAACTTCAACTTTTGAGAAGATGGTATACAAGATTGGAATGCGGAGACTCAAATATTTGAAACAAGGTTTCCATCATGGGGAGTAAAATATGCGATGCACTCTTTTTCCCTTACTAAGGTTTTTTCCAAGAGGTTTTTCTTATAAGGTTTTTAATGAGGCACCTAGCAATGTGTATTACTAAATATGTGTACTCTTTTTACTTCTCTATTATTTTTCCTACATGGTTTTTTCTAATAAGTTTTTAATGAGGCACATTATCTTTTACTGAACATCCAAGGGGGAGTGTTATAAATATATTATATTATGGATGTTCATACTCCGTTGTAAATAAGCTTCCCGAAGAAGCTTATCCGTATGTGACTCCGCCGTAAATATGTTTATCTATTTAGTACTCTATTGGAAATAAGCCTCCTGAAGAAGCTTATCATTTTGGTACCCGGTTATGGATAAACATTACCTCCGGTAGAAGATTATCCATACCGGGTATAATAAGTTTATCCTTTTAGCATCCGGTTATGAATAAACATTACCCTCGGTAGAAGATTATCCATATCAGATATAGTAACAGCTTACACACCAGCTTGTAGTAGCTTACACAACACCTTGGAGTAGCAGCTTACACAGCACCTTGTAGCAGCTTGCAGTAGCAGCTTACACAGCAGCTTGTAGTAGCTTACACAGCAGCTTGCAGTAGCAGCTTACACAGCAGCTTGTAGTAGCTTACACAGCAGCTTGCAGTAGCAGCTTACACAACAGCTTGTAGTAGCTTACACAGCAGCTTGCAGTAGCAGCTTACACGGCAGCTTGCAGTAGTAGCTTACACAGCAGCTTGCAGTAGCAGCTTACACAGCAGTTTCATTTCTTCTATAAATAGAAGGGTTTTCATTTCATTATGTACATCAGTTTGAATTCGAATAATATATCACTCTTTCTCTCTATATATACTTGTCTTTACTTTACGGTCTTTATTTTATAACATTTAAGAATTAATATAATAATTGAAACATAACAATTAAAGAAAAAGGAAATTGTCTTGTCTAACTTAAGAATCGATACAATTAACTTAAGCCTAACATTAGCATATTAAATTTAAATAAATTATTAAAAGATACTACCTTGGATGTTAAGATCGATTGTTCTCCAAGCACTACTTTGTCTCTGAATCAAAATCAAAACTTTTCAGAAGTAGAAAATTCAAGAGCAAAAATCACACAATGGGACATTGATTGATACAAAAATAAAATCTCATTTTTTTCCAGACACTTCTTTTTTCCTTAAAATAAAATCGAAACTTTTCATTAATAGAAAGATTCAATAGCAAAAATCTCATAATTGGACATAGAAACTCCATGACCAAAAAATTAGCCAATATACAATACTATTTCAAGTCCTTGATGTTTCACCGAAAAGATAAACGAAAGGGCTAAACTATAAATCCATGCAGCACAACACATAACACGACGCAATTAATATGCAAAAATTAGCCAACATAGAACTAACAAAGTCTTTGTCTCTTACACGCTTTCCTTGGAGTCCCTTCAACCTTTTTAACAGAAAGAAAATTGAAAAAATGAGACTGTGATGACTGGCGGAAAGTCCTAGCCAAAAAAGAGAAAAAAGTGTCATAGCAAACACTTCCTTCTACTAATAACAAAATGGGTGATAAATTATGGAATAAATAATTACTGGAAAAAAATAATTTTGAAACCACTAAATAGAACATAAATAGTCATAGATGTTACATATCTAATACATAAATAAATAAGTACAAGGAAAGAAAAAAATTATAGATGAATGGTTATAAGAGTTACCTGTGTGCTTGTTCCTTGAATTGTACAAATGAGTTTTGAGGAAGGACTACTTGCCCATTAAGCTGCACATTAAAAAAAATTTAAAGATGTCAAAAAGTACAAAATTACACTAACGAAAAGCCAATAAAATAAATAACCACCATAGGAGATGCATCATATGAAATATATTCTTGATGCATCCAACATGAAGCAGTACAACCAAGATGAGATGCACAAATTGTAGATATATATATGCATATAGTAGGTGTTTGAAGATAGTGATGATGACTGTTTTAATAATAAAAACCGTTTCAAATTCTATAATTAAGTGTTAGGGCGTTTAAATTTCAAAATTTATTTGGACAAAGTTGTAACTGAAAAATTTTCTAGTCAGGCCTTTCTGAAGAGGTGAGAAAGGATACTTAACAAATAAATAAGGAAAATGGCAAAAAAAGGAAAAAAGAGAAAAATAAGATTTCTGCCCAAAGAAAAGTGCCATGTCAACACTTTTTGGCCCTCCTTTATATATTTATATATATATATATATATATATATAGATTCTCTATGCTTGCTCATAGGCTTCCCTACCTGTAACTTCATCGGACCCTGTAAACATCCATAGAAATATAATATATCTCTATATTTTAAAAATAATTATATAAATAACTTGGCACCCTAAGTATAAAAGCCTTTAAAGGAACACCAATAAAAAAAATAATGGTATACCTTTATTCAGGGACTAAGGTACATAACTCTAGGTAAAATATTAGATTTTAATATATATAACATATATTGAACCCAATGCTTTATGAGAAAAAATTTCACATAAGAATAATTGAGTTCCTTACTTTTTAATTTTATAGCCCATATTTTGGTTTACAATCAATTAGCCCAAAAATAATATGCTAAGATTCAACAATTCCAATTAGTTCTCAAAATTACCATTTTATTTTTAAAAAAGATTGCTCAAGCTTTTAAGTTAATTTTCGAATCTGTAACTGTGACTCAAATATTAGTTCAATAAATCAAATCCATTTAGGTGGTAAAAATTAAATTTATAATAAGCATAAATATGTGGGTTTAAATTTCGAATTTAATTTTGTAAGAAATTTGGAGTGGGTGTTATTTAGAATTATTAGAAATAGTATAAGGAGGTTGTATATAAAATTTGAAGTCATTTAATGGAGATATGGACTAGTTAGAATAAGAATTGTAATTGAAAATTGTGGAAGAAGTTCATCGACATACACTTGTATAAAGGTGTACAAAAGTGTATAATAGTGAATAAGATGTGTTTATACACTATTATATATGATTATACATAATTATGCAAATAAAAACTGTCTTCGTCTTCTTTCTTGCGTCTTTTTTAAAATTTAACTCAAATCATGCTCAGATCTACTCCAAATCACTTTAAATTTTAAATTTTAAACTCCTTTTGATATTTTCCATCAATTGGAACAAACACTCAATCCAAACAACTAACAAAGTCAAAAAAATTTATTTTCGAAAGCAAAGCTTTGAAGGGCCTTCAATGATGGACTTCTACTCTTGTCACGACCCCAATCCCGGTCGTGATGGCGCCCAACACAACCGCTAGGCAAGCCCGACCATTCACACTCTCATCCCGTGCATGAAGCTCAAATCATTTACCTGGATATCATTATCAACAATAAAACTAAACTGAATAATCACCCAAAGATCTAGGGTCACGAGTCTAGAGCCTCTAACATGATCGGATACAATATCTAAACCAAATACTCAAGTCTGAATAATGTGTATACAAAGAAAAACTGAAATAAGAAGAGATGTCAGGTCCTGCGAACGCCAGCAGCTACCTCAGCAACTCGGATAAATACCGATAAAAGCTGGAGTGCTCATATATCCCTCCTGTGTACCTGAATTTGCACACAAAGGTGCAGGGAGTAGGGGTGAGTACTAAGTACTCAGTGAGTAATAAATATATACGAGTAGCTGAAAGCAAGAAATCCAGAGAATACCACAAAATAAAGCTAAACTACAGTCCGATCCTCCTACGAACTAGCAACAACAGTACAACACAATTATCCTCCTACGAACTAGCAACAACAACAGTACATTACCACTATCACAGATAATCCACAGATAAGGAATGCAATACAATGCACATAACCGCTACAACGTGTAGCCCGATCCATTTAACGTCGACGGTGCTCACTGGGGGTGTGTACAGACTCCGGAGGGGCTCCTACAACCCAAGCGCAATACCGCTACGGCGTGCAGCCCGATCCATCCTCAGTCCACAACTAACATATAAGTCACACAACAGCTCAATTTATTTATTACCGGGTTCCAGTTCATAAATTATGAAAATACTTTAACTTTTATTTAATTTGCAAAAACCGGTGACTTAACATTTCAATAGTGTGATTTCAAGTTCCAGGACTGAGATCCGTGATTAAGCAAGTATAGCTATCACAAACATATAACTACCCCTAGGGATACTACAGTTCGGCACAAGGCCCAAACATGGCTTACAGCCCACAAAATATATCTAACACAATGTATGTTTCAACCGCATATAGCATATTATTCACATCCGGGATGGACTAAGTCTCAATCCCCAGTCACAATAAATCCTGCACCTTCCACGGGGTGCGAGCCACGCCCTACTAGCGTCAAAATGTGCTAAGCCGGGGTTTCGAACCCTCAGGCTACCATATACACTAACTACTCACCTCTAGCCGGCCGTAGACTCATCCGCGATGCCTTTTCCTTTGAAATTCGCTGCCTCGTGCGTAGAATCTAGTCAAATCACAATAATTATATCAAATACGGGTCAAAGAATCATAACCCATTTCAATTTACATGAAATTCGCATAAATACACTAAGTTGGTAAAACCCGGACCCCGGGCCCTCTGCCCGAAAAATTCCGAAAATCATACCAACAGATTCCTCGTCTCTCCACGAGTCCGTGCATATAAATTTTATCGAAATCGGAGTTCGAATGGCCTTTCAAAACCCAAAAATTCGTTTTCATGATTTAGGCCCTAGTTCTTCACAAATTCTACCAATTTCAGGAATTTTGGTGCTGATTCTAGCATAAAATCATATTTTTTATTCAAGAAACTTACCTCCAGCGATTACCCATTGATTTCTCTCTTAAAAATCGCCTCAGAAGCTTCTTCCCGTTCCAAAATTGGAAGACAACTCGGCCTGCTCATTATCGGTATACTTTTCACGCGTTTTACTGCTCCCAATAGATTCCTTGTGAAATTCTAATGAATTTAGGCTTTTGAATCACTCAGTTTAACCTTATAATGAAGAAGATATGTAGGTTTTAAAGTTTGCAAATAGTGCAGGTTTTTAATACGCCGTCAGGGGCAGTTTCGTCATTAACCTAAAATTCTCGGCAACTTTAGTAAAATGGCCATAAAATCCTCATACGATGTCCAAATTTGATGATTCTTTTTGCTACGGGTCCGTAATTACGATACGGATCTACTTTTTCATTCAAAACAGAAATCCAAGCTCATTTGTTCAATATGATATCATTTATGCTTGAAGAAACGATGTTGAAGCATAAGAAAAACGAGCATAACGCAACCCAAACCTATCTGAAACTCATCCGAGCTCCTCGGGACTGTATACGAACATACTAACATGCCACATGTGATCATGTAAACTTAGTTTCACTCTCAAAACATCAAAACTAATATCAAAACACCAAATTTACATCGGATTCAAGCCTAAGTTCTTCCAAAACTTGCATTTGATCTAAAACCCGACCTAAACACCTCCGAATGACTTGAAACTTTGCACGCATATCCCAAAACACCTAACGGAGCTACTGCAACTATCAGAATTCCATTTCGACTCCCGGATCAAAATCTCACTTACCGTTCGGATTTCATCAAAATTCGACCTTAGCCAATTCAAGCCTAAAACTTCATCGGACCTCCGAATTCGATTCCGATTGCTCTCCTAAGCCATAAATGATCCTCCAAAACTAGTCGAATCATCAGAATTCAATTTCGAACTGCCAAAGTCATCGGTCAACATTCGGTTGACTTTTCCAACCTATTCTTCTCAAAAAGGGATTTATGGCCTTATTTCTATCTAAATTCCCTCCGATTTGCTTCTAACTTTCCAAATACATATAAGTATATTGAAGTGTTAAATGAAAAAAATAGGGCGATAACTCCCATAACGACGGGCCGGGTCGTTACATTCTCCCCAACTTAAACAACCGCTCGTCCTCGAGCGTACCCAGAGTTGTACTAGAAGCAACCCAATACCTGACTGACCTTACCAAGCATATATACGGGGTGGTACCACGTCACCCTATCCATCAAAAGTAGGATAACACAATATAGCTGAACTTTCACAGTCCATCTGAAACATAGACCACATTGCACCTCTGAAATCATATACCAAATCTGAATCCCACGTCTATATTCAGAATACACTCGAACCAACTGTAATAGCCTATACTCGCCACTCCGGGTGAGATCTCATGGTGTACCAAACCACCCAATCACCCGAGACAATGGCCTCTAATCACCACAATTTCCCACGATAACCAAATACTAACTGAAAACCCTTTTTCATTAGCTAAAGTTTTATTCCAACACCTTCATATATTGCCCACGACAACCGAACACGCGATATATCGAATCCATCTCTCAGGTCATCCATTCATGAACCCATTTCCCTTTTAACTGATACCACAATAGATTTCGAAGACAAACCTCGATATCACCTTCCTAACCAGCTGAAAACACATACGCCCGCACTCATTAACGACTCCAACGATCATTCCGATTATAACACACCGCACTGGTGATATGACACCTCAACACCGACCTAAGCCACGATGAGCACAATATAGTCTCCAATAAGAAAACGCTTGAACACACTCAAATCATGACCACTAACTCAAACAAAAGAGCTGTAGATCTATTCCTCCATACCTTCATAACATAGGACTAAGATCCCGTCTCACATCACAGAAATAGAGTACCTGAATTCTCCTCGAAAGGTTATAACATCATATGGCCTTGCCACAACTTATGATTCCATCCAAACACCATTACCCATGAAGCACCTCAAGTCATCTCATCATGCTCAAAACAGTCAGCCACGCACAGATCTAGGTCTGAACTCAAGCAATCAATCTCACCCACGGTGAAACAATTAATATAGCCATCCAATCTTGTAAGGACACAACCGATGCGCCATTCGTCGAGCGACATCCAACACTGACTTTCCTCAGAGACTAGGAAATATAGTACGCAAGGTAACCTATAGGAAAAACTATGCTCCATATAACACGGTTGCGGCGTGCAACCTGCTCAAAATGACATACCCGTGGCGGCGTGCCACCCGATCCATGCGTAAATCTGGCAAAAAGGAATGCACACCGAGCCAAATTGCTCATTACAATAAAAATATATATAGCCTCAAGCTCGTCCACAAGAAACGCATCCTACAAAGTTCCCCAATACCGAAACTGAATCAATAGTAGAAACCTCTGCACTGATATCCGCCACGAAGGCCCCACTGACAAAGCAATACCTACCAGCCGTCCGCTGGTCCTGGGTACAACTACCCTGCTGGAGCATACTTTGATGCACTCTACTATGCAATTTGTGTCGTTTCTGACATAGTCCATATCACATTACTCTAGACGACCTGACTTATGACAACCAGTCTACAATCAAGTATCATAACCCAAATTCATCCTATCAAGCTAAGAGAGAGCCACTAGGGCTTCTAATTTCCAATGATCGCTAAACGGTGCCGATACACACGATATACAACCAGTGCATAGGCGGATTACGAGAACTTCTAGTCTCCATTACCTATATAACACATGATTCACTATGCCTGATCCCACATTCCACTGTACGAATACTTAACACACATCAATCATCCATTCATACCACAAAAGTCATTCAGAAATTTTTCCTATGCCATCAACAATTCAATCATCACCATCGATCCAACAAGAGAATACCCCCATACCACTAGATATTATCAGTTTACATTACATTGTCCTTTTGACCATATACCCTGCCATATTACTAGAATAGCAGTACCATTTTTCCCTTAATCACCAGAAAGATCAATTTTTAAATCACCTGCAGCTGCCCGCGCTGCTCAATAATTTTTAATGACTTCTCATATATTATGAACTCATCTCAAAACCTTGAACATGCCATTATCAACTTTCCATAGCACATAGCATATACCATACCACACTAAGATAACATGGAAACTTCTATCCCTTTCCTACGCCGCAAACATCGACGCACTCAACTAGCCAAGGACCTTCATGATCCCATATAGAAGAAAACTCATTACACATTCCATGCTTTGCATACCAACATGAGATACACTCATTTTCAAACCACGGTAAAACACATCGCAAACTCTTTCTTCCAATTCATTGCATAAGTCTAACTGCTAGGACTGCGTCCTTTTTACCCACATCGTGCTACGTAACTGCCAGCACTCAAGAGCTTTGTTGCCTCATATCTGCAAGACTCATTACTTCGGACACATACCAGGAGTTAATCGTATCCTTATCATACCGTTTCAGTTTATTAACAAGTTGTTCCATTTACTCAATTTTCTTTCTGAATCATCTTTAACTTAGTACTAGCCTTTACTGTAGCACAACATTATCTCAACTCATGTTACCACATGAGACTCGTACACAAGACTACACGGTCTCAGGCTCACAGGCCGCTGAATACTCACTCAATGTTTCCCATAAGTACCACATTCTACAATACTTCATTTTGAAGAACTTCCTTCGATTTTGAATTCGTTATCATTACTCTCCAATATAAATACATAGAATCTCATCATTTACATATCATTACACAAGTCTTGATCCCTTATAACGAAAACACCGTCTTTAGCCACATACCCAATCTTACGACACCTGACTGTTACAAGCAAAGTCTTGAACACCGCAAGGCCATTCTCGGGTGTCATTCACCCTTATTCAATTATCATTCAACTGTCTTATTGGACAGAACCACTCGTGCGTTGTTAGCACGCTGACACCAGCAGAACATGATTACATACAGATGCATTTAGCTATCTTTCTTTTCTATATATCGAACATTCTTTACCAACAACAGTTCAAATCATCCTAGGATTTCTTCACATCTACGAAGCACCATAACCCTTATCGGAATTTTCCTAACGTACTTAGAGACAGAACCAACATAGCACACAACAGTGCAATCAGTTAATCAATAGCAACCTCCCCAACTTGGCTCGAAGCCATTCATCAAAACACCTTTAGCCACTTATAGTATTCTTACCCAAATGAGGCCACAATGTTATAGTGAGATTAATCTCAAGTCATTTACGAGCCTTGACAGAGACTCGAATCATCAGAGACCTTAACTCTTCAGCAATTATTGCATTTATGCACATACCATAGTTAAGCCTACTCTCTTTAGGTGACAGAAATTTTTTCTAAGTCCCAAATTTTCCAAAAATTTCGACATAGTTTCCTTTGTAATTTGGCCTATCCACCTGCCAGAGAATCACCAAAACCATCCTAACAATACATCCACAACTCAACAAGACATCACAATGTATATCAACAACATTAATCTCAATACTACACGGGTTATATTATCAAAATTGATACATGAACATGCGCTGCACCTGTTCGAATCATAACATATATCAAATACACTTCAATTACACATTAGAATCAACCCACATATTTTGCCTCAATCTAGTATTTCAGTACAACACCTTCCACCAAGATATACATAGCATAATCACTTTAGTCTTCCTGAGTCTAAACTCGTTTTACTACACGTCAGGCACTTTACCTTACAACTAAGTGATATGATAAATATTCACCACGCCCATAGCTCGGGGCTACTCAACAAATTACAATAAGGATCAAACACTAGACAGCTCGTACATTATTAAGCTGCCATTTCCACAGTTAGGGACAATACCGGTCATATAAATTTCATAATACTAGCTCACAAAATCAGCACCTTGGTGCTCATGTCATAGACAAAGATCAGGACTCAAGTCCTCCCGACTGGCCCAACATGAACTCACGAAGATTATATCTCGAGCTGAATCAAGTACGCACGATAAGAATTCCAAGAAATGTGAAGTGTTTCCTAAAGGTTTGCAGCCTCCCGAGGATAAATACAGGCGTCCCCGTAACGATCCATGAGACTCTACCAACCGGCTCAAGACTCATGAAGCCTAGTAACCTAGGCTCTGATACCAATTTGTCACGACCCCAATCCCGGTCGTGATGGCGCCCAACACAACCGCTAGGCAAGCCCGACCATTCACACTCTCATCCCGTGCATGAAGCTCAAATCATTTACCTGGATATCATTATCAACAATAAAACTAAACTGAATAATCACCCAAAGATCTAGGGTCACGAGTCTAGAGCCTCTAACATGATCGGATACAATATCTAAACCAAATACTCAAGTCTGAATAATGTGTATACAAAGGAAAACCAAATACTCAAGTCTGAATAATGTATTGCGAACGCCAGGACCTACCTCAGCAACTCGGATAAATACTGATAAAATCTGGAGTGCTCATATATCCCTCATGTGTACCAGAATCTGCACACAAAGGTGCAGGGAGTAGGGGTGAGTACTAAGTACTCAGTGAGTAATAAATATATACAAGTACATGAAAGAAGGAAATCCACAGAATACCACAGTATGAAGCTAACTACAGTCCGAATCTCCTACGAACTAGCATCAACAGTACAATACAGCTACCACGGAATAATTTAACAAATAAAGATGCAATGCAATGCACATAACCGCTACGGCGTGTAGCCCGATCCATTTAACGTCGACGGCGCTCACTGGGGGTGTGTACAGACTCCGGAGGGGCTCCTACAGCCCAAGCGCAATACCGGAGGGGCTCCTACAGCCCAAGCGCAATACCGCTGCGGCATGCAGCCCGATCCTCATATCAGCCGCAGCGGCGTGCAACCCGATCCATCCTCAGTCCACAACATGCATGTGAGTCACACAACAGCTCAATTTATTTATTACCAGGTTCCGGTTCATAAATTATGAAAATACTTTAACTTTTATTTAATTTGCAAAAACCGGTGACTTAACATTTCAATAGTGTGATTTCAAGTTCCAGGACTGAGATCCGTGATTAAGCAAGTATAGCTATCACAAACATATAACTACCCCTAGGGATACTACAGTTCGGCACAAGGCCCAAACATGGCTTACAACCCACAAAATATATCTAACACAATGTGTGTTTCAACCGCATATAGCATATTATTCACATCGGGGATGGACTAAGTCTCAATCCCCAGTCACAATAAATCCCGCACCTTCCACGGGGTGCGAGTCACGCCCTACTAGCGTCACAATGTGCTAAGCCGGGGTTTCGAACCCTCAGGCTACCATATACACTAACTACTCACCTCTAGCCGGCCGTAGACCCATCCGCGATGCCTTTTCCTTTGAAATTCGCTGCCTCGTGCGTAGAATCTAGTCAAATCACAATAATTATATCAAATACGGGTCAAAGAATCATAACCCATTTCAATTTACATGAAATTCGCATAAATACACTAAGTTGGTAAAACCCGGACCCCGGGCCCTCTGCCCGAAAAATTCCGAAAATCATACCAACAGATTCCTCGTCTCTCCACGAGTCCGTGCATATAAATTTTATCGAAATCGGAGTTCGAATGGCCTTTCAAAACCCAAAAATTCGTTTTCATGATTTAGGCCTTAGTTCTTCACAAATTCTACCAATTTCAGGAATTTTGGTGCTGATTCTAGCATAAAATCATATTTTTGATTCAAGAAACTTACCTCCAGTGATTACCCATTGATTTCTCTCTTAAAAATCGCCTCAGAAGCTTCTTCCCGTTCCAAAATTGGAAGACAACTCGGCCTGCTCATTATCGGTATACTTTTCACGCGTTTTACTGCTCCCAATAGATTCCTTGTGAAATTCTAATGAATTTAGGCTTTTGAATCACTCAGTTTAACCTTATAATGAAGAAGATATGTAGGTTTTAAGATTTGCAAATAGTGCATGTTTTTAATACGCCGTCAGGGGCAGTTTCGTCATTAACCTAAAATTCTGGGCAACTTTAGTAAAATGGCCATAAAATCCTCATACGATGTCCAAATTTGATGATTCTTTTTGCTACGGGTCCGTAATTACGATACGGATCTACTTTTTCATTCAAAACAGAAATCCAAGCTCATTTGTTCAATATGATATCATTTATGCTTGAAGAAACGATGTCGAAGCATAAGAAAAACGAGCATAACACAACCCAAACCTATCTGAAACTCATCTGAGCTCCTCGGGACTGTATACGAACATACTAACATGCCATATGTGATCATGTAAACTTAGTTTCACTCTCAAAACATCAAAACTAATATCAAAACACCAAATTTACATCGGATTCAAGCCTAAGTTCTTCCAAAACTTGCATTTGATCTAAAACCCGACCTAAACACCTCCGAATGACTTGAAACTTTGCACGCATATCCCAAAACACCTAACGGAGCTACTGCAACTATCAGAATTCCATTTCGACTCCCGGATCAAAATCTCACTTACCGTTCGGATTTCATCAAAATTCGACCTTAGCCAATTCAAGCCTAAAACTTCATCGGACCTCCGAATTCGATTCCGATTGCTCTCCTAAGCCATAAATGATCCTCCAAAACTAGTCGAATCATCAGAATTCAATTTCGAACTGCCAAAGTCATCGGTCAACATTCGGTTGACTTTTCCAACCTATTCTTCTCAAAAAGGGATTTATGGCCTTATTTCTATCTAAATTCCCTCCGATTTGCTTCTAACTTTCCAAACACATATAAGTATATTGAAGTGTTAAATGAAAAAAATAGGGCGATAACTCCCGTAACGACGGGCCGGGTCGTTACAACTCTTCAACTTTTTTTGCATTGCAACCAGGTGACATAGGGGAAGAAACAGTAATGACGGAGAAGAGAGAGTAAAAGCAGTGGTTGAGAAATTACAAATTTAACTGCATAGCTTTTAGAGCGATGTTGTAAGAACACAAATTTTAAATTTGCAAGAGCTAGTATTTTTAAAATATGTATAATATGAATTAGGTCGGGTAAAACTTAAAAATATTGGTCATTTTTTTATTATGGTGTGAAGTCATGTATATTTTCTTGTAATTCTTTCAAGTTATAAAGGGTAAGGCTTCTGCCTTAGGCCCCCAAATTTGGGAGCCTTATTTAAAAAAAATAATAAGTTCATAAGTATTTAAAAAAATATTTTATACTTTTTATATAAAAATAGATTTTTTAATATAAAAGAAAAAGAAAACTTTTTAGATATGTAATAACTTGACTTACTTAAAAATGGGAAGATGAATAGTTTTCTCAATGTTTTAGTTTTTCACGTTTTACTCTTTCATTAAAAGTTTAGCTCTCTCTTCCTTAATTTGTCCAAGTCAATCTTTCTTTTCTTTTTCTAATCTTCATATTTTAAAAAATCCTACTTATTTTGTGTTTCTCTTTGATATTCCTACTGTCACTTTCTTTCTCCAAGATTTTATTACTCACCTTCTTTCTCAAAGATTTCATTATATCAAGTGTTCAATAATACTTTTAAGTTTTCAATAGTTCTATACTTCTATTGCCTCTGTAAAATCTTATCAAAGATCAACATTTTTTCAAGAAACATTAAATGAGTTGGTTATATTTATCAGTTGAACGTGAACTATTAGAGAAAATCGATTATGAAAAAAAATTATTAACAACTTTGTATCTCAAAAAGTTAGAAGAATAAACTTCAAATAAAAATATATCTTATAACTTTTTTTAAAAAAATAGGCCTCATATTAAACTAGGGAGAATGACACAGTTACCCACAAAAATAAAACTTTTTACCCTTGTTTATCCATTTGTTTTCCTTCCTATCAAACTAATTACATTTCATACCTATAATAATTTTTCGGGGAAATGTTTTCTTTTTTCTCCAATTCTTTTTTGCTTCTTTGCTTCTTTTCTTTTTTTTTATTTTTTCCCGTCTTTTCTCTTTTTCTTTTTTTCTCGTTTTCTTCTCTTTTTTTTTTCTTTTTTCCTTTTTTAATTTCATTTAATCTTTTTTATATTCTTTTTCTCTTCATAATCTACTTTCATTTACTATTTTCTCTATTTTTATTATTCTTTTTTTATACTATAAAAAAAGTAAATTAATATTGTAAATATTTATTCACCTTTTTTTCATTAACTAGTACAATATACCTTTTATTTTTTTTTGTTTTTCATTTTTTAAAGTCAATTATCAAACTGAAATAATATAAGTTGTCACTTGATCTAATTCACTAAATATCACGCTGACTGTTGCGAAGCATCATAAATTACATAATCAGATTCTAAGAATCAATACGTGATTGGCATGCAAACTTTGATCTCCTTCCCTACAAATATCCTTACACACTCTACTATTAGCAGTAATACAACCAGATATAAAGCAAGAAAATATAATCTACGGCAATCAAGTCTCCATTTATACTAGTTAGAATAAAAATGATAATACAATATTAAAAAATACAATACAAGTACAAATAGCAAAAAAGACTTCTAGTACCATGTGATATCAATATGGTATATATGTATATCAACAAAGCATATGATTGCTCTAGAATATTGTTACAAGTATCCACGACTATACTATTGTACCAAAATATTAAAGAAAGTAATAAAAGTATAAGAAAATTACATGCTCGTATAGCAAGGTAAATTTCGCAAAATAACTTGCTCATTTTGTATACTAACAGGGTATATAGGTGTATGGGATCGTTTCAATAATTGCTATAAAAATTATTACATAATACACATAATTTATGTCCACCAGCACACAAGAATTCCAGTACTACGAATCATGTTCATATAAATAATTTCATAATAGAATTCACTTAAAATGCAGCTAAAATAACCAAAACAATGTTCAAACTACCATATGATACAATATGGCATATAACTATACCATCATGGTATACAGTTTTACTGGTTAATTTCTGGTAACTATATGACTATAATACTATTACATAACACACATGCATAAAGAGAAAAATAAAAAAAAATAATGTAACACATATTAATATAATAAATTATTTCAAAAAATTGTACTATATTACTACTCCATTATTAAAGGAAAATAAAGTCTTGTACCAATTAAATGAAGCTAATACAATCAAAAAATGATTTAACTAGCGTATGATACCAATATAGTATATAACTATACTAATATGGTATATAGTTAGAATCAATTGTATACCAAAATGGTATAGTTGCATACTAATTGGGTATACAATACAAATTCGTCTTCTTCTCTGGTTCAACTATATTTCAACCCAAATTTTTAAAATCTACTACAAAATATACACCAAATTGGCTAAAACTTTAGCTACAATCCCCAATCAACTTTCCAAACAAACCCATACAGGATCTAATCAAAATAATTAAAAGCTCAAACAAACCAAGTTATGAGCTTCAAATATCAAGATCCTTCAATGATGAATTTAATTTTCTCACAATAAAATTTTTGAAAATTAGCATTAACGTCATAATCAAAGAACAATACCCAATAAATTCCAATAGCAAACACTTCAAAGCACATGAAAATTTAAATTTTAGTTAGATAGTATATATTATTTTTTGTTTTACTTTTAGTAGAAATAATAAATTATGGAGCACAAATTTAAGAAAAAAAAGGGGTGATGATAGCAAGAAAAAGGTACAATACTAACAACTTGCAAATGCTATCTCTTTTGTGATTGAATTTCCGATTGAAAATTGTGATTTTTCTATGGAGTAAAAGAGAAATTAATTTTGAAACTTCTTAAAAGTATTTGCCGCTTCTCCTTGAGAAATGAGTAGCGGCAGCTGCGAGAATTGGCAAAGAGATAAAAAAGGAAAGCTAATTATTTATTGGGTTGGGCGGGTAATTAGTTGTAATAGAATAGGTATTTGATGTAATTACATTTTAAAAGGATAATTACGGGTAATTACTTTTGATTAGGTAGGTTTATAGGGTAGTTTTCCTGTTAAACTATGGTTTTAGGCCTCGTATGTGCTTGAGCCGTCCCTAATTGAACACCCTTTATCGGAGATTTTTTCACTTATTCCAAGTTTGAACAATCCAAATGAAATTTTTCACTTCCCCACTATATTTATTCATGTGGACATGCACATGGACGTGGTGACATATAGCTTTTTCAATGCTTTCATTTGGCAGTGGAATTGGAAAATCTAATTGGTCTATAACCAGTTTCGTTTTACTATATATACATAATTACATATATAATTTCAGAGAGCACTAACGAGGATGAAAGGAGAGTGAACAGGGAGACCTACAAGGTGGCGAGGAAGGAAGCAAAGCTGGCGGTTACGAAAGCTAAAAACGCAGCGTTTGGTCGCATGTACGAGGAATTAGGGGAGAGAGGCGGGGACAGGAAGTTATTTCAGTTAGCTAAAGTAAGGGAGAGGAAGGCGCGGGATCTAGACCAAGTCCGGTGCATCAAGGACGAGGATGGTAAAGTTTTGATGGGTGAGTCTCAGGTCAAGCAGAGGTGGCAGACGTACGTTCGAGATCTTCTTAACGAGGAGGGGGATCGAAACATAGAACTTGGGGAGTTGGGGCATTCAGAGCACCATAGAGACCTTGGGTACTGCAGGCGCATTAGGGTGGATGAGGTCATAGGGGCTTTGCGAAGGATGAGTAGGGGCCGAGCGACCGGGCCCGACGAGATCCCGGTGGAGTTCTGGAAATGCATAGGTAGGTCAGGAGTGGAGTGACTCTCTAGGTTGTTCAATGCGATCTACAGGACTAAAAGGATGCCGGAGGAGTGGAGGTGGAGTTCGGTGGTGCCCTTGTACAAAAACAAAGGGGATATCCAGTGTTGCAACAACTATAGGGGTATCAAATTAATAAGCCACACCATGAAGGTCTGGGAGCGGTTGATCGAGGCTAGGGTGAGGGAGTCAACATCTATTTCCGTGAACCAGTTCGGTTTCATGCCGGGTCGCTCCACTACAGAAGCTATCCACCTTGTCGGGAGATTGGTGGAACAGTTTAGGGATAAGAAAGTGCCACAAAGTGGAGGCTTGCATCAGGAGTCTTGTGTGACAAGAAAGTGCCACAGAAACTCAAGGGGAAGTTTTATAGAGCTGTGGTTAGACCTGCCATGAGTAATCAAGGACATGTACGATGGAGCTAAGACTAGGGTTAGGACGGTGGGCGGTGACTCCGACCATTTCCCGGTGGTTATGGGGCTCCATCAAGGATCGGCGCTTAGCCCTCTCTTGTTTGCCTTGGTGATGGATGCTATAACCCGTCATATTCAGGGGATGTGCCTTGGTGCATGCTATTTGCTGATGACATAGTATTGATAGACGAGACGAGGGTCGGTGTGAATGAGAGGCTAGAAGTATGGAGACGAGAGTCTAAGGGTTTCAAAATAAGCAGATCTAAGACTGAATACCTGGAATGCAAGTTTAGCGCCGAGCCGAGCGAAGTAGGCAGGGACGTAATGATTGGAGCTCAGGTCATCGCTAAGATGGACAGTTTCAGATATCTTGGGTCGGTGATTCAGGGGGACGGAGAGATTGACGGGGATGTCACACATCGTATAGGAGCGGGATGGTCGAAGTGGAGGCTTGCATCAGGAGTCCTGTGTGACAAGAAAGTGCCACTGAAACTCAAGGAAAGATTTTATAGAGCTGTGGATAGACCTGCCATGTTGTATGGGGCGGAGTGCTGGCCGGTGAAGAACTCTCATGTTCAGAGAATGAAGCTTGCGGAGATGAGGAAGCTCGGGTGGATGTGTGGACTCACTAGGTTAGATAAGATTAAGAATGAAGTTATTCGAGAGAAGGTGGGGGTGGCCCCGGTGGATGAGAAGATGCGTGAAGCGAGGCTCAGGTGGTTCAGGCATGTGCGGAGGAAAAGTCCTGATGCCCCGGTGAGAAGTTGTGAGCGACTGGCGGTGGTCGGCGTGAGGAGAGGCAGAGGGAGACCTAAGAGGTATTGGGGAGAGGTGATTAGGCATGACATGGCTAGGATGCATATTTCCGAGGACATGGCCCTTGATAGAAAAGTCTGGAGGTCTAGTATCAGGGTTGTAGGATATGGGCTCCTTGAATTTTTTGTACTCCTTTCCCGGGGTTGGGTGAGGCTTGTCAGGGCGACTCATAGATGTTTCGTGCATTGGATTGTGTCCCCCTTATGGTAGTTATTTATGGTAGCTACTGTTTGATATTATTGCATGTTATTTTATGTATAATTCTTATGTTTAGATAACTATTTATGCGATTTCTTCCGGAATTACTAATGCTCTTTTGTTTTTGTTTTTGTTGTTGCTTCCCCTTTCCTTCTCTAAGCCGAGGGTCGATTGAAAACAGCCTCTCTACCCTTTTGGGTAGGGGTAAGGCTTGTCTACATATTACCCTCCCCAGACCCCACCTTGTGGGACTATACTGGGTAGTGTTGTTGTTGTTGTTGTACATATATAATTTCAATAGATTTATCAGAGAGAACTATATATAACAGAAACACATAGGAGTCTAGGCAATAAACTCCAATAGCATCATACTCAAATTCATTTACAAGTTAAGTTATGATAATAAGTTAACCTTCAATTCTCACTGAACTCATTGATCCATGCCCTATATAAGTATATATATTGCCCGCCTACTTTGTTTCCGCCAGTAGCAGAGTCAATACTAAAGGGATTCAACAATATATAAATGAATATAAGAAAACATTTGACCTATTTATATAGAATAATTTTTCGACGAAAAGGATTTAGTCGAATCTTTTTGTGCCCTTCTGGCTTTGTCACAGTATCCGCCACCAATATAAACATCTTTCTTGACAAAGCTTTTCGTGAAACTTTGTGCACATTATGTGCATCCACTTAAAGAAGCCAAAGAAAATGAAGAATAGCTAAAAGACCTTAAAGCTTACTTGAAGTGATTATTATAATAAGTAAGGGATGATAAGTCTCAAATAAAGGTGCGTCTGGACTTGGCTCTCCCTGCTATAATATTGGAATTGAAGTGTTATATAATGAGGATTTTGTCGTCAATTTTGAGGTAAGTTACCCGATCATTTTTGAGTTAAATACATCAATTATGTATGGATTTAAGCATGAGAATTAGTGTAAAAATTGAGGGTTTTGGTGGAAAACCTAGAAAATTACAATATAATCTTGAATTTTGATCACGATTTTGGGTATGGAATTAAGAGAAAATCATATATTTGAGTTCCTATGGTCATGGATAACCTTTATCTTCGAGAAATCTTGAATTTCGGGCACGTGAGTCCGAGGGCATTCTGGTTATTTTTCTAAGTGGAGTTGAAAATTTGTATAATCTAAATTGTTAAAAATTATTTGAGCATATTCTCGTTAGTTTGTCATTAATTGGCTAGTTTTGTATTGTGTTGGTTCATGCCTTCGGAAGAATGTAGAATGTCGGTTATGAGTCTCGAAGTGAGGTGAGTCTCCTTTCTAATCTTGTGAGGGGGAATTTACCTCATACGTGAGTTAAATTGGTTATGTGCTCCCATTTGTGTGGGTTACGTACGCAGAGGTGACCAGAGTCCGTGCATAGCTAATATTATGCTATTATCCGAGTAGTCTAGGACCCAAAAAACATGTTATACTTGGATTACTGTGAACCCATTGATAGTTCGAATTGCTAAAATCACCTTGAATTGGTAAAGGAATCTAAAAAGAAATTTAATATTAAATTTTTCCTTAAATGTTAAAAAGAGAAATTTATCTATTTGGTTGATTATCCCCGATAATCTCTAAATTTCCTAATTGAGCATGTATTTTATGTGTGCCTGCTTCGCATGGATGATTCGCGAGCAGGATATGTGTTTATTTATGGAACGGGTCGAACGCCTCGGTGAGAATAGATGCATCCATGGTTTGTGCCGCTCGACCCTCGGCAGTGCACCGCTTACATTCATGTTGGAGCGGGCCGTCGCCTCGGTATAATTTGTGCATGTTTATTCGTTACTTAAAAATTATAAATGTGGAATTGGCCCTACGCGGCGTGATATAAACTGATAAGATAATAAAGAACAGACTTTAGAAGCCCTTGATTTATTGTTGAAGGTGTTTACCTATTTTTTTTCTGGCTTCACAATTAGAACTTCCATACAAATCCATGATTATCCTCACACTTATAGAATATTGCTAATTGACCTCTAGTGAGTGTCGGATTTGGCTATCTCGTCTCTACTCCTTCAGGATTAGGTGGGATACTCATTGAGTACACGTTGATTACGTACTTATTCTACACTTGTGTGCATTTTTGTTGCGCATGTACATATATACTTCTAGCAGCCTACTGGGCGTAGAAGCATGGATAATTGTGTAATTAGGTGAGCTGCAATTTGCGAGGCGCCCCGTAGCTAGTGTAGTTCCTTTCTGCACTTTTATTATTTATTCCTTGTCCATTGTATTCCGGACATATGCTATATTTTATTTTACTTATCAGTAGTACTCATGCATGCACTTGTGATACCGGGTTTCTGGGATGTGTTTCAACGGATTTGTACTAATTGTTATTATTTAAATTTGAACTCAAGTAGTGAACTTTTATTTATGAAAAATGGAAGGAAAACCCTTAGATTTTCAGAAGTATTAAAAAATGATTTAATTGATAATTTAGTTGGCTGACATGACAGAGATATTCGACGCTACCATGAATTTTGGATCATGACAATAAATACATTTATCATTTAACTATAGTTAACAGGTAAATAATATCTTTTTACCTTAACTATATTAACTTCTATGATTAAATTGTCTAGTTGCATGTAAACATCAAGTACGAGCAAGTACTAATATAAATGGAAACAAAAAGAGACAAAGTATGCATCCCTTGTGACAAAGAAGTAGCAGATGTTTTATATGCTCATCATTAGTTTGATCAAGGGTGGCAAATGGACTGGGTAGGTCGGATATAGGACGGGTTGAAAATGGTTAATGCAAAATAGATAAATTATTCAATCTGACTCATATTTTATACGGCTAAAAATGTGTAGCAGATAATATGGTATCCATATTATCTATGACTTATTGAATATGACTAAGTACATTGGGAAAAATTTCTAGTCTCCCAAACTTGAGAACCCCCAATTTTAAGCTTTATAAATATAAAGGTTAAACCCATAAATTATCATTTTCTAAATTATTCAACCCATTTTAAAAAGTTCATTATCCAACCCATTATCAATAAATAATATATGTGAATAATTATTTTCTTTTATCCATTTTGCCATCATTAATGTGACCTATCATACTGGATCTAATAGTGCAATTGAAGGGAAGAAACCTTTTGTCTGTTTCTGAATTTGAGAAGATGGGTTAATGGATGCTAGCAGCTCTAACACCTCCGTAATTCTCTCAGTTTCGAAGGAGAACGACAAAAAACATGATTGACAGGTAATACAGTATGAGATTATTATGAGTCGGGAACCTAAATAGATTATTTTTGGACTCAAACATCCTTTTAAGTTTTAAAAAAAATTGATCATTCTATATATAACGCCAGAAAATTTGGTGTTATATATTAACGGTAACAGCACCATTAATATACAACGTCAGATTTTCTAATCTGGCGTTGAATATGACGTACTGATTCAACGCCAAAAAATGTGGCATTGAACAGGCCATTGCTCACACGAGAAATCACGCAAGGCTCTAATATCTTTCCCATTCAAATTGTGTTATGAAGAAGTATCTAAGTCTAAACTTTGGCAGATACTTGAATTTCACATATTTTTTTAGCTGAGGAAAAGAAAAACAATACAAGGCCATTACTATCAACTTAAAACGTGTCCATGTACCATGAGATTTTTTAAACTTTATTGGCAGAAAGAAAACAAGAAGTGGTGCCTATTGGGCATTGGCCCCAAACATATTGATGGTGCCTATTTGCCTACGGGTTCCTATCAGTACTCCCCTAAATGTGGGCTCCTTCTTAGTTCAATTCTTTGCCGACTGCACATTACTTGTTAGTGGCCAAGTCTAGAATGTTTACTAACAAATTCAAAATTAAAGAAAATTCACCAAGAAATCAAGCAAGTCAATATATATATATATATATATATATATATATATATATATATATATATATATAAACATAGATAATATTAATATTTTACCTAGTTATACAATAGGAGTATAATTTTCGACGGAGAAGTATTAATTGACACCCTTTAATGTATGTTGCACCGCCACTGATTACAGCTTAAGATCTTTGTGCATGTCTCGATCGACTGTCACAAGTGGCTGGCAATCTCTCAACTGGCTTCATTTGCTTGTCGTTTTTGGGTTTGAAGTATCAAGTAAATATCATCGGAAAGAATGCCAAATTCTTCTATTCTTAACTAAATATTTAGGATTTAAGTTCTAAATATAAAAGTTTTTTTCTTGTAGAAGCGCTAAATAAATCTCCAAAAATTAACTTTCTTCTATGCAAATTCAAATTAATTAGACCACTGAGTTTCGTACCTCAAATGCTTGAAGCAAAAGAAAGAAGTATAAGCAAACTAGTATTTATATAAACTTTTGTACAGCTAGTTGGACGTTTAATTAGTCCAATGCATCCACCAACAAGGATTGTGGTGGAGTAGTAAGTACTCCTTCATCTTTAAACAGACGTCTCGAGTTCGAGTCCCTGAGCATGGAGTCGCCTTCGTTAGGGAGCGCTTTAACCCCTAATGTGGAACTTCCTGACGCGAATACGGATTAGTCAAGTCCTAATGTAGGTATCGGATACCGAGTGAAAAATGAAAAAAAAAAAAAGTCCAATGCACTTCCTTCCGAAGAGATGCTATATAAGAAGAAATCAATGTATTATTATATGAAAAATATTTACATAATTAACTTATGTGGTAATAATTTTTAAACTCTTTTTATGTTTGGACTTAATATAAATTAATAATACTCTAGTTAATACATGTATTACTCGCTAACATTATCTAATTTATCTTTAATAATAAGTGTAGTATTTATTAAACTTTTCGAATGGTTATAATAAATAAAAAAATCATGCTCAAGAAGGAAAACTAAGATATATTTAGGCGAAATAAATAAATGGTCCCTTCAAGTTGTCCACAATAGTTATTTGAACACCTCAGCAGCCTATTTTCAATTAGACACTTCAAGTGTTTGTTAAGTAAATTAAATAGACACCCCGGTACAGCATACCAGATGTGTGAGTTACACTTTCCAAATGAGCCAATCAAATAACGACACGTGTAATTTGTAGTTAAAACTTAATATACAAATTAACCACACAAAAAAAAAAAAACAAGAAAAAATTAAAATGAAAAAACTCTTCTACAGCGTCGGTTTCTCCTCTTCCTCCCCCTCCCCCCACCTCTAACTTCATTTCGAGGTCTATGAGCTTCCCAAAACATAGCTGGTCTCAGTACCAAAAAAAAAAAGAGGCGTTTAGGGTATAGTGATGAATCTTTGAAAGTAGTATTAGAATGGAGCTTCAATAGAGTTAAATGGATGTGTAGAATTTATATATTTACTCCATCGGACTAGAGCTATAGGTGATTGATTACAGCAAAAGGAAACTCAACTGTGGGTATGCAACTCTGCAACTCTGCTTTCCCTCTCCCCCCTCCCAAGCCCCAACAAGCAAACCCCTGCTTTTGTGTGGTTGACAACTGAAAAATACAAAACTTCATAGTAGTTTGCTTCATTTAGTTGAATTGTTATCCTTTGTGGTTCTAATCATGTAACCTACTTCTTTTATGTACATTACTTGCTTTTGGGTTAGAGAAGGGTGTTAATGGTGGAGGGGAGAATTGGAGAAAAATGGGGTGAAAATTAAGTGGGATCCACATTATTTTAGTAAAAAAAAAAATTGATTTTAAGTATCCAACTCGTGTCCTAGAGTGCGAATTTCACTCAATTGGGGCTGACATGGTCGGGTGTCTAGCTTATCTTCTTTCGGGAATAAATAAAGGGTCTAATTAAAAATACGCTCAATTGAGGTGTTCAGTTGGTCGTTGAGTACAACTTGAATGGGTTGTTTATGTATTTCGTTATTTATTTATTGTTTATCCTATATTATATTTACCAAAATTTTGTCTTCCTTTCGAAATAGTAGTAATTCTTTATTTTAATTAGATGCATCCATTTTCTACAAAATACCTTTTCTTTGATTTGTCCAAAAATTAATACTTCTTTATATTTTTGAAAACTATCCAACTCTAGTACACACATCTTATTATTTTGGCATGACTTGTTGGAGTCGTTTAGAAGGTTGTCTTAAAAAAGTATGAGTAGTAACAGGGGGTCAGACGGGGCATCACTTGGGTAGTAACAAGGGGGTCCAAATCGATTTTCTAGTCATTATCTTCATCAATAGTTGGATTACCATAAAGAGCATTTTTATCACCTCCAACATTATGCAAATATTGACTCTCACTAAATTATAATAAAGTATTATCACTATCAAGAATAGGAACAAGTGGAGGGTGGATATGGGGTTTGGGTAGGGGAGCTGGGGAATTGGAGGAGGAATAAATTGGCTACTAGATTCACCACTCTTGGATTTTCTCTTATTTTTACTAAATATTTTTTAACAAAAAATCCATCATAATTAATCAAACAATACAATGTAAATAAAACAAAATAAAACTACAATATTAAAACTTAAGAGTTGGAACGAGTTTACCGAATTGACGAACAACTTATTAAAAATTGTATATCATAGAAGACTTGAATACTTCAATTAAACAAATTCGCAATTTTTCACAAATTGCCACAATAAAGTAAATAATTATAGAAGAAATGAGAGAGAGAGAGAGAGAGAGAGAGAAGAGGGATTCAGAGATTGATAATTTTGTGAGAAAAATAAAAGAATGAAGGGGTATTTATAGTTAAAAATAAAGTATAATTACAAAAAATTTGGGGTTAAAACAAAGCTGGGGGAAGGGGGAATGGCTATTTTAGAAATAGCAAACAACGACCATTTTTAAACCCTTGTAACGACTATAAAAAAAAATTGGAACAAAAAAATTATTATTTAAAAATAATAATTGTTGGGCCCGTTTGAGCCCGTTTAGGATCAGTTGAACCGACCACTTAGGAGCCGGTCCTAGGCCCAAACGGTTCCGATCTTACGGGCTTTTTCAAGTGACCGGCCTACTTAGCAGCCCACCCTACCTGGTCTCGGGTTTAAACGGTTAGGCCCACTACCCATATAGGTTTGTGGGCCTAGATTAAGCTCGGGATTAACCGGCTCACATGCCAGCCTACTTTAGGGTATTTAGTCTCACATTCGTTGCTGCTACTATCATTCCTAGTTCATTAGTTTTGTCACTACTTCTGTGCCTTTTAGTTTGGAATTGTTTGCCTTGTTTATTAGTTCGATGATGCTTCTGTCGTCGTTCCTGCTTTGTGTGTATTAGATTATAGTGGTTGTACTGAATGATTGCAGGGTAAGGTTATGTCCTTGGGAGACGGTGGTCCTCTACGGGGTGGGGTGGGGACAATAAGTAGGGGTGGTAAGGATGCCTCTAGGTTTAGAGTTGGGTGTTGGTACATAGGGACTTTAACGGGGAAGTCTATAGAGTTAACAAAGATTCTCCATAAGAGGAAGATCGATATAGCTTGTCTCCAGGAGACTGGATGGGTAGGCGTTAAGGCATGGGATGTACGTGGGTTTAAGCTTTGGTACTCTAGACGTGTGGGGGGAAAGAATGTGGTAGGTATTTTGGTTGATACGGATCTTCAGAAGCTAGTGGTCTGGGTTAGGATGGTAAACGACAGCTGATGAGTATTAAGCTAGTTGTTGAGGTTTTTACTTTAAACGTGATTAGTTTGTACGCACCTCAAGTAGGCTTGGACGAGGAGGTCAAAAGGCATTCCTGGAGGATTTGGATGAGGTTGTGCATGGTGTTTCGCACACTGAGAAGCTTTTTATAGAAGGAGATTTCAATGGTCATTTGGGGGCTACGATGACGTGCTTGGCTGCTTTGGTTTCAGAGTTAGATACAGAGGTGGAACTTCACTGCTGGATTTTGGTAGGGCTTTTGATTTGGTGATAGCTAACTCAAGTCCCGAAGAAGGAGGATCATGTTCACCTTTTAGAGTTCGGTGTCCAAGACCCAGATTGATTATCTACTCTTCAGTAAGTTTGATAAAGGTTAGTGCGCAGACTGCAATGTCATCCCGAGTGCGAACCTTGTGACTCATCATAAGTTGTTTATTATGGACTTGTAGATCATGATGAAGCAAAGAAAGAGGGTTGCATTTGGTCTACCTAGTATTAACTATGGAGCTTTGACTAAAGATAGAGCATATGAGTTGGGGTATAAGTTGCTGGCTATGGAGGCTGGGGATGCGAGTGGTATGTGGATCGCAACTGCGAATTGCATTAGGGAGGTTACTAGAGAGGTAAGGGGTCTCGAAGGGCTCATTTGGTGCCCGCAAAGAAGATTGGTGGTAGAGTACTAAGAATCAAGGAAAAGTGAAAGCTGAGAAATTGGCATATCAGCAATTGTTAGAGAGCGTGGACGAGGAAGAAAATGGAAAAATAGGGAGCAGTATAAGATGGATAAGAATGAAGTGAAGTTAATGGTTATAGTGGCCAAAATTATTGTGTTTGAACGGTTGTATGAAGAACTTGGAGGCAAATAAAGGGATAAGAAGTTGTACAGACTAGCCAATGTGCGAGAAAGGAAGGCACGTGACCTGGATCAAGTGAAGTGAATCAAGGGCAATGAAGATAAAGTTGTGATGGATGGGGCACTTACTCGACGAAAATGACAGACTTGGTTTCATAAACTCTTAAATGAAGAGAGGATAAGAACATTGAGCTACGTAACTTAGAACACTCTGGGAGTCATCGGGATTTTGAGTATTGTAGGCGTATAAGAGTCGGAAAGGTTAAGAGGGCTATGCGTAAGATGATCAAGAGGAGAACGACCGGTCCAGATGAGATTTCGCTGAAATTTTAGAAGAGCGTGGGTAGGGCTGGCTTGAAATGTATTACTAGTTTATTTAATATCATTTTTAGGACAAAAAAATGCGCAAAGAATGGAGATGGGGTACGATATCTAAAGTTGCAATAACTACCAGGGCATTAAGTTATGAAGTCATACTATGAAAATCTAGGAGATGGTGAGTGAGTTGTGGTTGAGGAGGATTATGACTATTTTTAAAAACCAATTTGCATTTATGCTAGAACATTCGACTGCGAAAGCTGGTTATCTTGTTAGAAGGTTGAGGGAGTAGTATAGGGAGAGGAAGAAGGATTTACATATGGTGTTCATTGAATCAGAGAAGGCTTACGATAAAGTACCAATGGAAGTTCTATGGAGATATTTGGAGGCTAGATGTGTTTCTGTTTCATACATTAAGGCTAGTAAGTACATGCATGATGGAGCTAATACTCAAGTGAGGACCGTGAGAAGGGACTCAGAAAACTTTCCAGTTATGATGAGGTTACACCAGGGGTCAACCCTCAGCCCATTTCTATTTGACTTGGCAATCGATGCACTGACGCACTACGTTCAAGGAAAAGTGTCGTAGTGCATGTTATTTGCAAATGATATTGTATTGATTAACAAGATGTGAGGTGATGTTAATGAGAGGTTAGAGGTTTGGAGACAGACCCAGAAATCTGAAGGTTTCAAGTTGAGCGGGACCAAGACAGAATATTTAGAATCCAATTTCAATGGTACAACTAAGGTAGCGGATGAATACATGAGGCTTGATTCTCAAGTCATTCCTAGGAGAAAAAGTTTATTGTGGATCAGATATAAAAGGGAATGGGGAGATCAGCGAAGATGTAACAAATCGTATTAGGGTGGGGTGGATGAAATAAAGGCTCGCTTCCAGTATTTTGTTGGATAAGAATGTGCCACCAAAATTTAAAGGTAAGTTGTATAAAGCGGTGGTTAGACCAATTATATTATATAGGGTAGAGTATTGGCCAGTCAAAAACTCTCATGTCCACAAGATGAAGGTAGTTAAAATGAGGATGCTGAGATAGATGTGTGAGCATATCAGGTTTGATAGAATTAGAAATAAAGTTATTGGGGACAAGGTGAACATGGCCCCTATGGAGGATATGATGCGGGAGGCGAGACTTACATGGTTCAGGCATGTGAAGAAGAGAAGCAAAAATGCTCCAGTGACGAGGTGCAAGAGGTTGGCTCTGTAGGGCCTGATGAAAGGTAGAGGTAGGCCAAAGAAGTATTTGAGAGAGATGATTAGGTAGGATATGACATTGCTTCAGATTACTAAGGACATGGTCATGGATAGGAAGGCATAGAGGTTGAGAATATAGGTAAATGATTAGGATACTATCTGCATCAATATCTCTAGTACATGACTTGGTGACCTTGTGAATTGCCGCATCCCTTGACTTCTGTTATTACGTGTTGTTGCTTTCATTTCGGCTTTCTAGTTACAGTAGCTGATGATAGTTTTATATTTTTGCTTTGATTTTCTGATTGGTGTTTTTTTTTGTTTTCCTTCTTTTGCCTTTACTGATCCGAGGGTCTACTGAAAACAGTCTCTTTGCTTAGACCACGCTTATGAAATTATACTAGGTTTTTTATTGTTATTGGTGGTGTTAGTTCGATGCACAAAGTATTCACACATGGTCTGAGAAAGGACTTCACCCCAAGGTGTGTTTGTGGACAACATATCATAATGCAAGCATTAACGACTGCTTTTACGACTTGAATCCATGACCTATAAGTTACATGGAGATAATTTTACTATTGTTCCAAATATGGGTGTTCATAAAAATCCGAAAAACCGATTCAAACTAAAAACCAAACCAAACTGACCAAAAAAAATCGATACTTTTTGGTTTGGTTTTGAATTTTTAAAACTAATCAAATTTGGTTTGGTTTTGTTTGGTTTGGTTTGGTTTTCGTTTTAATAAAAAATAAACCGAATCAAATCGACTATAGGAGTAGTTATTTTAAATTTATTATTACACACACACACACACACACACACATATATATATATATATATATATATATATATATATATATATATATATATATATATATATATATATATATATATATATATATATATCAAAGTTTCGAAAAATTTATGGTAAATGTTAATAGTTTGCACTTTTAATATCGTTCTTTACCTTTACATTCTAGTTTGATTGATAGTTTCCTTTTGTTTAGTGTAAGAATCAACTTCGTATTAAAATAACTTATTTTTAATTGAGTCCTTGAATTATTATCACTATTTGATTCAATTACCAACAATATATCTTGGTAAACAATAGATTTCTCAAAAGGTAATTGATTTGATAGTGTTACATTGAAAATGTGATCGCCGGAATATGTGTCTGGTAGTGTATGTCTTATTTTATGAAAAAACTGATAAAACATCGAAAAACCGACATAAATCGAATCGAGAAAAATCGACTTAATTGGTTTGGTTTTGTTCTAATATTTGAAAAATGGACTTACTTAGTTTGGTTTCTTTTTAGGGAAAAATCGATCCAAACTGAACCATACCCTAGTTCCAAGGATCTCCTTCATTACGAAGTCGAATAACATTTGTATATGTATTTAAACATAAAGTTCATCTTGGGGTTAAAGCGGTGGTGTGAATGGGAAATGAGGGAAGAAGGTGAATAAGGCAACTTTGGCTTTTGCACTTTGTCCCTCATTGGTTAAAGACAAGCATTTTGTTGGGTTTAAATATAGAAACACTTCCTTAAGCTCTTAACACGAGATAAGAGGAAAGGGCCTCGCACCGTCGTCGCCGTCGTCGCTCGCTCTGCTCGGCTTCGGTCAATTGATATGATTGATTGATAATTTTTTGGACTAATAAAATAAAATTAATTAATTAAATATTAATATTTTATATTATATGACCGTTATTAATTAATTTTTTCGTCTTTAATTTTTCAAATATTCTCGCGTTAATTAAACATCTATCAGAAAGGTTGTCTTCCACGAATAGCCATCTGCAATGTGAAAAGCCACTTTCGTACCTTTTCAATCCAGAATTCGTTGGCTATAAATAACTAGCCTTTCCTTCAGAATTTTGCACTCTGAAATTTTCGGCTTCATTTACTTCTTCTTTCTACATCATTACTTTAAAATAAAGTAAGTTCTCCGTGTGGTTTGCTCCATTACTTTTGAGTTTGCTGATAACTTAGTGGTTTGAAGTGCCGCTACCGCTAAGTTAGAACGTCCGTTCTATACTGGGAAGAATTTATCCGTGAACCTTGGACAACAATGAGTAATTCTTTAAGGACACACAAGAAACTTATGCGCTCGGAACATAATTCTGTCAATTTGTGTTCATTTAATTTTTCTGATTTCGCCACTTATAAGTTTGACTAACAGCTCATACATAAAAAGTTTTGAGTTTGAGAGTGAAAATTATTATTTTACTTAAAATATGCGTCAAATTAGTTTTCTAAATTGCAAATATTCTACGGAAGTTAAACCTAAAATAATGAACATAAAATAGCGTTTAATTTGCAAGTAATAGTGGATTAAAGTAGGACTCGTAAAACGAACCTATTTCATAGGGAAGAGAAACGACCATGAAAAACAACGAAAATCTAAATTTTTTTCTAAGTAAAGAAGTAATGTCAAACTCAAGGTAAAGAACATGCTCCTCTAGCCAATAACAATTGACAAACATCTGCGGCAACTTGTCTTTTGAGAAATATATATAATTTTAGTTACTCCGAAAAAGTAATAAATGCTAAAATTATAATTTTTGCTAACAAATACTTCCTCCATTCTAAAATAAGGGATTTCTTACGGAGTGGTTTTTCTAAATTTTAAGAATGAATTAATTATCTTTTTCCTATATTATTCTTAGAGTAAATAATGTTGGAATATGTGTTAGGATTGTTTATATGAGATAGTAAAGGTTAATATGGTTAATTTTATTGCTAATTAATGCTAAAATGTGAATTTTTTAATGTGTATGAAAAACATTCACAAAATCTTTTATTTTGGACTGGAGGGAGTATAATTAATTTTTATTGATGGGTCAAATTTTATATTTTTCATTTTCTTTTTCAACCTAATTATCAAATACTATTGATTTACCCATCTCTTTTTAATTTATCTAAATTAAGTTTTCTAGAATTTCCGATATGTACTTTCGCAAAGGAAATAAATCATTTCTAATTTTATAAGTGCCTTTTTTTTTTTGACTTCATCACAGGAACTACGTGTCATTGGCTGAGGGAAGAGCGGTGCTGATAGAGACGAGAGTAAGATGCAGCCTGGCCATATCGTGATACATAATCAGTATGGCATGAGGCCATTGAGCTGATGATCTCCACCGCTAAAAAACAGAGCAACACAGCATATGAAAATGAAGCATTCTGTATTTAGGAAGGGAGTTCGGAACTAAAATATAATTTTTTTTGGATTCAAAATACATTTTTAGCTGGAAATAAAAAAGTAATCATTCTGTATAAAATGCGGTTATGAATCACATTTTAACTGAACAGCCGTTTGGGATGTTTAGGTAAAGCACGGTTTGTTACTGTATTTTTATATAAAACGAGTTTGAATGCCGCACTTTACCTGGAAGTTGATAAGACAGTTATATAAGCGCAGTTCATTACTGCGTTTTATACAAAATGCAGTAACAAACCATACTTGACATGTTTTGCAGGTCCACTGATGATATGCTATAATTACGTATTTTATTCGATTATTACGCTCTAATTTACTGCACTTTAGTTGAGTTTGCGCTTTAATCGCTAATGTTTTGCACTAACTGTGTGTTTTATGCCTTGTAGGTGTGATTTCGAGTTATATAGATATTATGAAATGAATTTAAGTGATTTCAAGCTTTGAAGTCTGAGTAAAAGCTCAAAAAATTAATTCGGGATCATGTTCGGGGGTCAAATTTGATAATTAAGTACGAACGAAGACTCGATAAGCCATATTGTGCACTGTCTAGTAAAATAGACATAACTTTTTGCTCAGACCTCCATTTCGGCTCTATAATTTATGTTTGGAAAGCTAACTCAAAGGGCTACAACTTTTATGTTTTACGTTTTTTCAAATTCCAAATGTAACAGGGTGAAAAATGCAGTTGAAAGTGCACCGCGGTCCATGCTGCGGTTTGAGGCAGTGCCTTCCGAGGTTGGCCGCGGTCCACGCCGCGGCCGCGGCAGTCCAGGCGTGAAATATTATCCCTTTTCACCTAGAAGAAGGAATAATTGTTTGGTCCCGACCCTAATTGGTATATATACATGGAAAAATGATATTTTTGAGGAGGGGACATATTTTTGACACAAATTAGACCTAAGAAGGCAAGAACACATTGAGAGCAATGCGGGGAATTCTTCAACAAGTTTTTCCTTCCTCGTCTTATTTTTCATTGTTGGTTATGACTTTTGATATTGTAGTTTTTCATACTATTATGAATAGCTAATTTGTTATCTAAGGTTTTGGTGAAACCCGTTGGGGATGAATTGGTTGTTATATTAATATAATTTTGAGCTAGTTGTTAACCTCTATTTGTTCAACTACGTTTAGATTTTGGTTAATTGAAAGGATCCTCAATTATCCGTTCCTATTTAGTATGTATCTACTTGAGATATGGTGCATATTTAGGTAGTTTTTTGAACAACATCACTCCCCGAGTATAGACGAGAGTCATAACCGAGGGTTTAGAGGTTGGATTAGAGATAACGATACCTCGGATGCGATCTTAGTTTCCTATAATGCAAATCTAGCTAGCGTATCTTGAGAGAGTGCATCTAGTAAATTATCATAATTGCTTGAGAAAGATTTATAATAGCTGGAGAGTTCATGATTGATAGAGACAACTGAATCAAAGCTATAAGAATCATACAACTAAGGAAATCAATAATGTGTGAAACCATTACCTTAGACCTTTATTCCAGTTGTTTACAATTCAAGCATAGTTAGTTTTCAGCTGTTTATTTATTTTCAATCTTATGTTCTTAGTGATATTAAACAGATACAGCTAAGCCTTAGTTCTCTGTGGGATTCGACTCTGGACTTTTAGACTGGATTATATTTGCAGCTACCGCTTATCCTTTTTAGGACTAGAGTTGGGCGTGATTATCCACCAATAACTCTTTTGCACTTAACTGACATAACAATAATTCAAATATGTATAACGTCCTTTTAAACTACATTTTACTTCCAAAAATTAGAACCCCGCCTCCTCCCCCCCTCCCCCGAGATTGGCCATTGCCTTATTTAAAGGTGTTAGGGGTTTTGAGAAAAATCATTCAGAAATACTCCAACTTCGTGATAAATGTTTCTTGTTATTAAATTCTCAAACTTTTTTCATAATGTCTGAAGAGCGAAAAGTAAGGGTTTCATTATATTGGTTGGATGAGGTGAGGTTGTGGTGGTGAATAACTCAGTGAGCTATAGTTTATCTCCACATAGTCATGTTAAGTTGCCACTTACAACAGAGCACGATAGATTGGTATCGTCGTTATGCAATAAAATGAGGTTGAGGAAACATTCGGTGAATCTTAAAATAATCAGAAGATATCCGTATTTTATGACTTCACAAGGGGTTGCTTGTTACTCTAAGTTTAACAATGAGGATGAGGAAACTCCGAGAGATGTTTTGGGGACTCTAGTGAATACCGGAAACTTATTTCGAAAAAAATGTTGAAAATGCACGTGAAGGTTGAAGACGTTCACAATAACGATATTGCGCAAAGCAGGGATAACTCATACCGGCAACCGATCCCTCGTCATATGCCTTAATCGAGCGGGTTATTATTGAACCACAAGGAAGAAGGAAGCCACCGACTACGTTAAAAAGTGCAACCAGTGCCAGTAATACGCTCTTATGATACTCACAGCAAGCGAGCACATCCAATCGGTCATATCGCCATGGCCATTCATCAAGTGGTGAATGGACATTGTCGGATTCTCTCCAGTAGGGCGAGTGTTGCGGCCAAACACACACGCAAGTATACGCGTATAGTCAAGTAATAATGTGACTAAAAATTGGATGTCGAATCCACGAGAACTTGTGATTAACTATTAACTAAATTAGACTATCTTAATTATCTAAACAAGAATTAAACCTAGAAATATTTGATTCTAAACTAATTAAATTAAGAAATATAAATAATAAACTTTGAACAGAGAAATAGCAGATTTTTATGATATCAATGTAATGAAAACGATCTAGGGTTACGGGCTATCTTACATTCTTATTGTATTCTTCAATTGAATTGACTAACTAATTTATCTCGTTTATTGATTAACATGGTTAATATTGCTCAAAGGAATCTGTCAAGTTCTTGCTCGGCTATTTAAGCTAACCTAATGCCTATATGTCTATGGAGTTAGAATCAACAAGAATGCATTTATAATTTTTGTAAATGAACCAAGCAAGACAATTAGGTATATGTCTATCCTAACCGCGAATATTTTCCCTGATACACAGGTTTAAGAACTTGCTCTATTTAATCCTATATGCAATCTAAAATCCCCACTTTCGAGTTCAATTCAAAAATCATAGATAGTATTCAATCAGTGATCAAGCAATCAAATAAATAGGTGCAGGATTAAATAAATAAATTAATATGATAAACTGAGAAATCAGAATCAATATCCGAATAACAATAGTTATGAAAGAACCACAACCCTAAAACGTAAAGTTTAGCTCCACATAGACATGGTAACAAAATCACAAATTATATAAAGAAACATAAAAATTACTAAGTTTGGTGGAAAAAAGATGAAACCCGGCATCCACGGCTGCTCTGTGCTCTACCTAGGTCGAATTTCCTTAAAAATGTGTTAGATGTATGTTAGATGACCTAAAAGGGGTGTTTTTAGCCTATATATTGCGAACAAAAGTCGTGGGCCAATTCGATTATATGATAGTCGTGGGCCAATTCGATTATATGATTTCGAAGTGTAATATACTCATTATGTGTTTCTTATGTGTAGGAATAATTTTGGATGATAAATGATCAAAATATGACAATTCGACTCAAAAAGAAGAAATTAAAAGAGTGGGAGCCCGTATATTCTCGTACGTGGCACGAAGTCGAATGCGAAAAAGGAGAAAATTTAAGGCACAAAATAGCAAAGCGAAGAAAAGGAACAGAGCGTTTCGCGAAATGGAAGAATCTCAAAGCTGGATCCGTGTCTAAGTCTGCGTCTAGACGCGAAGGCAAATGCCAATCCGCATCAAAGTCTTCGTCTAGACACGAAGGCAAACACAGATCCCAGCCCTCCTGTCCGAAGTTGGATAAAAGAATTTCGTCCCTCATCAACCCTAGTTCATATAAATACATCCTAAAACACCACTTTGAGGGGAGACACACTTTGGAGCCAAAATACACGCTAGAAACATTGAGAAGCAAGAACAACTCGGAATTCTTCATCTTTTCCAGTACTTTCAATTAATCTAAACTTATGAAATTGTTTGATTACATCATGAGTGGCTAAAACACCTATTGTTTTGGGGTTGCGATTTAGCCATGAGTATTGTTGTTTGATATTAACTTAACCTTGATTATAATTCACCAACATATGGTTGTTTCTTCATTTCTGTGTTTAATTGCTTAATTGTCTGGCCATCAGTTAGGTTGTATTTACTATCTATGCTATGCTTGGGAAAGCCATGTTTATATTAGAGGAAAATTGAAGAGAGCACGATATTAACCTTCGGAAGAGCAGATTTGTAGTTAGTATAGGAATATACCTAGTCATCGTGCTTAATTAAATATCATGATCTTAATGCATTCCTAATAGATTGATTTAATAGGAATATAAGCATTAATATATTGAGAATAGGTGTGTAGTACTTCGGGATAAGGCTACGAGGGCATTTATCGATTAATTAGCAATCAAGAGTGAATTATATGAAAGGTAGAGTTAATTAGAACATAATACGATTGGTGAATCGTTCACAACCCTGGAATACTTGTCTCTACTGAATACACAACAATCAACTTGTTACTTGATAAATTAGTTATTATTTAGAATCGTAGAATAATATAATCATATTATTAGACTTCGATTTTAGCTGGACTGAATAACAACTTTAGTAATTCTGTGAGTAGTTTACACAAGTATCTGTGATTTCGACACTCAACTTATCATTATATTACTTGTCGACCACGTATACTTGCGTATGCATTTGAGAGCAACAAGTTTTTGGTGACATTGACGGGGACTTAGAAATTAACTATTCTACTAGATTAGATTTTTACTTTTTTGCCTATTCAAGTTTTTTTTATCTTAGTTTAATATTTTATTATCTTTGTTGACATGGCATCTTGGAATGAGAATTAGTCAAATATTAGTTATTCTTATTTTAGTGATCCTTGTCCATATTCTGGAGGACCACACTTGTGGCAAAATTGTGCATCTCAATTTGATGCGCGAAATTTTTGTAATATGTGTGGTGATCAAGGTGGTCATTGGGATGGTTGTCCTAATTCTTATTATCCTTCTCGAAGTTCTTATTATAATATTTCTAATAATGTTTATGAGTTTGATAGGAGATAGGAAGTTGAGAATATGGAAAGCATGGCTCGTATTACGGACATGATGAGGCAAGTAGTCGAGCAACAAGATGAAACTCGAAGGGCTGCACAAAGAATTAGTGTAGAATCATGAGAATGAAGGCCGAGGTGGAGGAAGTGGCTGAAGAGAGCGAGTTCCCACCAGAAGATAATCTAGAGGAACAAGCTCAACTGATAAAATCTCATGACTTTCTACATGATGGTCTTTCAAATATGACAGAACAACTAATAGAAGGAAGAACTAAGCTCAGGAAATAGATAGACCAATTTGGCTTAGATATACATGACTTGCACGATCAATTGAATTAAAAGGCTGAGGCAGTTGATGCCCTACAACCAATTTTTGTGGATATTGGCCATCTTGAGGAGCGAAAAGAGGAACTGCAACTATTCGACCAAGTATTATTAATGATGCCAAGGTTGAGAAAGAATGCAAAATTGAGGATGTCAAAAATAATGTATTTTTTTAGTTGGAGCGTATTGGACCTCATTCTAAATACTTTTCAACATTGTGTTTAGTTGGTGACATGAAAATTGATCCAGTCGAGCATATGGAGGAGTCAATGGATGAGGTTCAAAATATTTGTATTCTAAAATTTGTCATACAAATGAGGCAAAGCGACATTCCTCACTTAAGGGCCAAGAAGTGCAAGATGCGATATTATTTGCTTGGTTCCTTTATTTTTACACCACCGCCCCATGAACATGATAGAAAAATTGATGCAAAATTAGGGGCGCAATTCATATCTTCAAAGTGGAAGGAAAAATGGTGAAAGTGATAGCATCGTGCCACGACTATAAACAAGACGCTTGTTGGGAGGCAACCCAACCTGTATATTTTTTATTTATTGATTAATTTTTATTTTTAGTGTGAAGTTTTGTATTGTTTTTATTTTGCAAAGTAGGGGAAGTCCGAGTACCCAAAGTTGAAGCTAAGGAGCATGTTTGAGCTTAAGTGTGGGATCGTCCCGACCCCTAATATTGAGGATCATGTCCGAGCTAGACAAGAGAGGGTCTCAGGGACTATTTCTCACCCTTGTGTTAATATCTTTCTCTATGATCATGCATCGAGGACTATGCATAATATAAGTGTGGGGTGGGGAAACTACTTTTTAAAGTGTAATTGTATAATTTTTTTTTTAGTTTTTCTTTTAGAACTCATAGTATACATAATCTAGGTAAAAAATAAAAAAATGAAAAAAAATTAGAAAAAGTTTAGACTTTTCCCGACGATGGAGCTTTTGGATAATTTACTTGAGGGATAAAAGTCTGATTAAAATTACCGAAATTTTTTTTGTTTTTAGGATAGTTATATAGTATCCTTTGGTTTTTCTTTGGGCGCCGGTTCTTTTTCAAGGGTGTAGCTCGAACGGGGTACTTTATATTTTTTTTTAGGATTAGTTTAGGAAGAAACTGAGTCGCTCCGAGATACTCATTGACATGGTTGATCCTGGCACATTAGGCTATGACATACATTCTGTTTTTTCGTGTACTTGGTTTGAATTGTGAAACCTAAGTAAAGTAAATAGCCTATTTTGTGACGCCTTTTCTCAATTACCTGACTTCTATGCCGCATAGTGCAATGTTGCTTAAATTTCTCATTTAATTGTGCTTGCTTGACTTGAGAGTTGAACAGAACCGTTTTTATTGAGTCATGTGCAACGTATGTGTAAAGATTCATAATTTTCTATGTTATTCGGTATAGTCTAGAACTTGCCATGTGTGTTAATTGAAGCGAAATTGTACGTTGTGCTACTCAGAAGATGACGTATGCATTTTCTTTCTTGATCATGGATGTGTGTGTCACATAAAAATAAAAAATTTCGTTTCTAACTCCTTTAAGCCTATAGACATTTCTTTTGGCACTCACACTATAATCCATACCCTATTTTATTCTTAATTTGATATTGCTTGAATCTTTACCTACTAAGGCACTTAGTTGGCTAAAGAAGTAAAATTAGATATTGGGGAAGAGATTTTGAGTGGAACCACGGAAGGGCCCGCTGGCGCACTAAAGTAGAAATTAAAAGTCACTAGCCCATGAACTTTATTATATGGAGTATATATATATATATATATATATGATAGTTCAAATAATGCAGAAAAATTAACACCTCCCATTCTTATTAATTTGTGCTAGTGAAATATAGAGAAGTGCTTAATTGCAAAGAGGACTATGAGGGTGTTTGGATGGGCTTAAAAGCTGGTCAAACCAGCTTTTAAGTATATTTTTATTTTTTAGAGTGTTTGGCAACAAAAAAAAATTACTTAAAAAAGCTAAAAAGTGCTTTAAAAGGCAAAAGCAACAAGTTGGCTAACCCCAACTTTTTTTATTTTGGCTTAAAAGCCATTTTAGTTTGACCAATAAAAATACTCTCTTGCCCTTACAAGTTTCTATAATACCAAAATTACCTTCTTATTTCCTCTTCATCTTCATTTTTATAATACCAAAGTTTTTATATTTTTATCTTTTTAATAAGAAAAAGTGCTTACCACCACTTGTTTGCCAAACACTTCAATAGCTTTTTTTAAGGTTCAACATTTTTATCTAAACATGTAATTGCTTATTTATAAAATAATCTCCAGCACCTAAAAGCTGCTTATAAGCAATTATACTTAAAAGCCACTTTTATTACGCCAATCCAAACGGGCTCTATGTTGTATATGGCAAGTTTAGTTGAGAAGAATATGTGCTTGAATGTTAAATGTAGTGTATTAAAGTATTTAGGAGGGTTAACCACTATTTCTAATTATATCCTACCCGTCCCTTAGCCTACATTACAACCTAAAATTCTTAATTGATCCTAGATTCTAGCTTAAATTAGTGGAGATAAATATTACGGGCAAGCTAATGGTACAACCACGGGATGCATATGAATTCTTTGTGAGAGTGAGTGAATTTTGTTCAATTGTGTGATTTCCTTAATTTATATTCAAAAGTATATTTGAATATGTGGACCAATTTATACTCATTCTTTCATTTGTTGACGAGGGCACATGATCTCATGAATTATTGGTAATGTTATAAAATTTCTTGTTGGATAAATGCATGATTTGAGGGTGCTTAGTGGTTGCAAGTCGATTGTTGAGGTTCGACGGTGACGAATAGGTTCTTGGAATTTATTGAATTGAAATATTCTAATTGGGTATACTTAAACGGGAAGAATTTGAAATTTTGTATGCCGATATTGATTGTAGTCAAGGGTATAATGTGTAGTTAAAAGTTAGGGTATTTCTCAATGATCGAGCTTTGTACGTTGTTGGGGGTTCATTAGATTGTCCAATTGCTCGAGGACGAGCAAGAGTCTAAGTGTGGGGTGTGATAAATGATAAAAATGCATATTTTTAGTATATTTGAATATTAATTCTAGTGTGTGTCGCGGGAGATTACATGATTTTTGAAGTAAAATATACTCATTATGTGTTTCCTGTGTGTAGGAACGATTTTGGATGATAAATGATCAAAAGATGACAATTCGACACAAAAAGAAGAAATTAAAGTCGGAGCTCATCTATTCTCGTGCGTGGCACAAAGTCGGATGCGAAAAAGGAGAAAATTTAAGGCACAAAATAGCGAAACGAAGCAAAGGCACAGAGCGCTTTGCGAAATAGAAGAATCTCAAAAGTTGAATCCGCGTCAAAGTCCGCACCTAGACGCGAAGGCAAACACGGATCCGCGTCTAGACACGAAGGCAGATGCGTTTCCCAGCTCTCCCATCCAAAGTTGGATTGAAGAATCCCGCCCCTCATCAATCCTAGGTCATATAAATACATCCTAAAATACAACTTTGAGGGGAGATTCACCTTGGAGCAAAAATACACACTAGAAACATTGAGGAGCAATAACAACTCGGAATGCTTCATCTTTTCCGGTACTTTCAATTAATCAAAACTTATGAAATTGTTTGATTACACCATGAGTGTCTAAAACACCCATTGTTCTGGCGTTGTGATTTATCCATGAGTATTTTTGTTTGATATTAACTTAACCTTGATTATAATTCACCAACATATGGTTGTTTCTTTAATTGTGTGTTTAGTTGCTTAATTATCAGGGCAGCAATTAGGTTCTATTTACTATCTATGCTATGCTTGGGAAAGTCGTCTTTAGATTAGAGGAGAATTGAAGAGAGCCTGATCTTAACCCTTAGGGAGAGCGGATTTGTGGTTAGGATAGGAATATACCTAGTCACCGTGCTTAATTAAATATCATAATTTTAATGCATTCTTAATAAATTGATTTCATAGGAATATATGTGTTAATCTATTGAGAATAGGTGAGTAGTACTTCGAGAAAAAGATATGAGAGCATTTATCAATTAATTAGCAATCATGAGTAAATTATATGAAAGAGAGAGTTATAACATAATACGATTGACGAATCGATCACAACCCTGGAATACTTGTCTCTATTGAATACACAACAATCAACTTGTTACTTGATAAATTAGTTATTATTTAGAATCGTAGAATAACATTATTGAACTTTGATTTTAGCTGGACTGAATAATAATTTTAGTAATTTCGTGAGTAGTTTACACAAGTCTTTGTGGGTTCAATACTCAACTTATCATTATATTACTTGTCGACCATGTATATTACACATCCAACCTCTTTTCTTTTAGTTGAAGCATCTTTTCTTCATATTTTTGCACTCCAAACACCCTAAATCATCATACACAACTTCATTAGTCATAAAACCAATAATTAAACCATACTGGGCATTTTTAACAACAAAAAACACCAAAAAGCGATTAAAATATGGGTAAGTACCATCAAACATATAGAAATATGCCCAACATCACCACCCCACACTTAAACCTTTGTTCGTCCTCGAATAAATCATCACTATGGTAGACAAAACAAAATAAAGCTCTTTATCTTTCAAAGCACACCACACCTATGACTGTGGTTGATAGAACAATTAAGATCTAGCATATGCATTCAACGCGCACTTCCCTTAAACTTATGCCATATTTCAAAAATATTCAAAACCAAAGCATCATGCCCTTAACAATCCTTGCCACAAAACCTGACTCAATGTCACAATGCACTCAGGCTTGAACACTCAACATTGTAAAGAAGTTTAATAATGTTATATATCCCTCATAAAATCATGTGCCCTCACAACAAAAGCAAAGAGAATAAGAAGAATCCACACATTTGAATCAAATACTCAAATATATTTTAAGGACTTATATTTCAGAGAAACTCTGCTCACTCTCACAAAGAAGTCATATGCATGTACTTGGTACCATATGCTTTCCCTTAATGTAAATCTCTACTAATATAGGCCCACTCGATCTAAAATAAATAATTTTTCATGGTTATAATATGGGCTAAGGGATAGGTAGGATATATTTAGGAATAGTGACTCAACCTCCTAAGCAGATTAACATATCATATGATAACCTTTAAATGCAAATTCTTCAATCCTAATTTCATTTTACAACTAAAATCACTCCCAACAAGGTTCTCTTTTTCTTTAAGCACTACTTTAGTTTATACCCCACTAGCAATCACAAGATGCCAATTTACTCTCTTTTTTTTTTCTTTTTCTAGATTTTTCTTTCTTTCAACAATTCTCACTAGTGGTGTATATTTCTTTTATAATACAAGTGCATTTTTCCTCCTTTTATTGGTTCCCCTCCAAAGCCATCCCACACTTAGTCCCTTCTTACTTTTTTTAGAGTTTATCTCACAATTAAAGTGCTTTAATAGGTAAAAAGATAAGACAATATTAATTAAGAACAAAAAATGTATAGGCTTGTAATGTGGATGTCAAATAAAAGTCTATTGGATCAAAAGGGTTAACCACGCATAAAGTTTATTTGTGATAAGCATTTAAGCTCAAAAGTCAAGAAAGCCTAAAATTATTTTTTAAATCGAGCATCACCTTGTATTTCGTTTCAACTCACATACCGAGCAAGTTCTAAAAACAAGGACGGTCTCATTCCGACTCTCAAACAAGGCAAGTATTCACAGAGCCACAAGATATGAAGCATTAATACAGAGTGAACACAAGTCAAGAAAATGAGACATAGGTGTCACAAAACATGCTATCCAAGTAAGTGAGGCATCATGATCAATTTGAAATCATACGGAATATACTACACATTTAAAGCCTAAATATGCTACTATCAAACAAGTCAAGGCGCCAAGGTTTATCATTCTTCCCCATTTTATTCCGTAAATTCCTAATCTACTCTAAAAAAAATTTTTACCCGGTTCAAACTACATCCCATGAAAAAGAATCGAGGTACAAAGAAAAATCACGGGGGATTATTACTACCTAAAGAATGATAAAAAATATATTTTTGAATTTTTATTTAGACTTTAATCCCTCAAGAAAACTGCCTAGGAGATTCATCGTTGGGAAAGTTCAATTTTTTCTACTTTTTATTTTTTATTTTTTCTCATAGCTACTAAAATACTACACAACTACAAAAATAAAAATAAGAAGTTAATATTTTTCTAACATCCTCCCATCCTATATTTAAAAGAGTGCATTGTCCTCAATGCACATTATAAATAATAAGAGGGTAAAAGAGACTCCCTGGTAGGCCAAAAAGTCGAAGCATTAGCAGCTCATAGGATACTCAGACTTCTTCCAGGTATGATTCTTGTGCGGGTACCCCACACTTAACTCCAACCACATAGCTCACTTTTGCACACTTCTTATGTCTTTGCTCCCTATGCTCAAAATCCTACAAAATAAAACAACACTAAAAATTAATACAATAAGAAAAAAATCAAAAATAAAAGAAAGGAGTAAAGCTGGGTCGCTTCCCAACCAAGCGCCTAATTAAACGTTACGACACGACGTAAATTATTTTTTTCTCCACCTCGAACTTATAAATTCTACCCCTAACATGACATCGAGTCTACGGCTATCTCCAATGGTGGGGCTACAATGATAACTAACCAAGTAATACTTTTTTCACTCTGCACTCTTGGCCTTTAGGCGAGGAATGTAATTTTACTTTTTGGCACAACAAATTCAAGAATATAGGCACTCTCATCTTCACTCTTTGACTACCTTATTGTCTCAGATGGCTTGATTAGTGTGACGACCCGGCCCGTCGTCACGGGAATTACCACCCCGTTATGTTGAAATTGTATGTTTTATGCTTTTATTTCAATGTTAAAGTCTATCGGGTGAGTTAGGAGTGAATTGGATTGAAAATGAGGCATATAGCCTTGTGAAGGAAACTTGAATAAGGAAAGTCAACCCGGAGTTGACTATTTGGTTAGAGGGCTCGAAATCGGATTCTGGATGATTCGGTTAGTTTCGGAAGGTGATTTGTGACTTAGGGGAGCGATCGGAATTGAATTTGGAGGCCCGGTGTAGAAATAGGCTTGAATTGGCTAAGGTTGAATTTTGGCGAAATCCGAACGGTAGGTGAGATTTTGATCCGGGGTCGGAATGGAATTCCGACAGTTGCAGAGTAGCTCCGTTAGGTGATTTTGGATGTGCCTGCAAAATTTCAGGTCATTCGGATGTCATTTAGTCGGGTTTTTGATTGATTGTGTAATTCGGAATGTTTTAAAGAATTTAGGCTTGAATCCGTGTGTAATTGGTGATTTTAATGTTTAGGATGGTGTTTTTATAATTGGAACAAGTTCGTATCGTGTTTTGGAGTATGTTGGTGGTTTTCGTTGGGGTCCCGGGGGCCTCGGGGTGTTTTCGGATGGTTAAACGGAAGAAAATCATGGAAATTGCAGGTTGGGATTCTGTTTCTGTTGTTTCCGCTCCTGCGGAATTGTGGGTGCAGGAGCGAGTCCGCAGAAGCGGATATTGAGCGCAGAAGCGCTTGTGATCGCGGAAGCGGATCTGGGCCCGCAGGTGCGGCACCGCTGGAGCGGAATATGAGCCGCAGAAGCGGCCAAGGGCCATGGGGTGAATGATCGCAGAAGCGGAAGGGTAGCCGCATAGGCGAGTCCGCAGAGGCGGACGCCTAGTCGCAGAAGCGGGAAAACCCGCAGGAGCGAGAGGATCTCCGCAGAAGCGGAAGCGCAGAGGCGGTCCGTATATCGCAGAAGCGGAATTGGCCGGCTAGGCCTGGAATCGCTGAAGCGACCATTTGGTCGCGGATACGGACGCGTAGGAGCGGAAATTCTTCCGCAGAAGCGAAAATCGCTGTAAGTTAAGTGTATCAGAAGTTAGAAAAATTTCAGAACATTTCACACAATTGGGTCTCGGCTTTAGAGGTGATTTGGGCGATTTTGAAGAGAAATTCAAGGAAATCATCGGGTAATCAACTATGGACTTAAACTATGATTAGTATTGGTAATATTATGCAATTATATCATGAAAATGGAGGAATTTGGGGTGATTTATGGAAGATTTAACCCTAGGCTTGAACTTTAGAAAATCAAGGTTTTGAATGGGCAAATGGAGTCCGAATTTGGTAAAATTGATATGCTTAGACTCGTATCGAGATGAGGATTCCGAATATGTGATTTTTGTAATTTTTCGACAAGTGTACCAAAAGTCGGGTTTTGACAACTTGTGGGTTTTGATATAAATTGGGTTATTTCGAATGAATTTCGTGAAATTAGCGTATATTGATGCATTCTCTATGATTTTGAGCAGATTTGGCATCCGAGGAGATTGATTTGCGAGGCAAGCGCAAGGCGGATTGAAGCTTCTACCGGTTCGAGGTGAGTGGTAGTAGTAAACAATGCACTGAGGGTTTGAAACCCCGTGCTAGCACTTTACAGTGCTATATTGAGATGAGACACACGTTCTATGACGGGCGTAGTGACATTGTGATTGGGGGTTCGAACTTAGTCCTTCCCGGCTAATAGAATACTGTGTTGGATGACTGTTACTGAGACTATAACTGTACGATTGGGCTAATAGCCATGTTTGGGGCCTTGTGCCGATCTGTAGAGTATTAGGGAACCTATAGAGCTAGGTGACCCTTATATCGTGATTGGAAACATACACTCGGCCGTAGCTCTAGCTGTATAGCATAATATGAGCCCGTACTAGATGTGTACATTGAGAGAGATTATCTAGGGTGGAATTCCCTGTTCTAGGCTGAGCAGACCTGAAAGGCCAAGTCTATACCGATTGAGATGAGATAGGGTCAAGGACCCACTATGAGATGTTATATTGGGCCTGAGAGGCCAAGCACATATTGACTGGGATAGGGTCGAGGACCCATTATGAGGTATTATATACATATACCTATATTGGATCGGGCTGCACGCCGCAGCAGTATATATATTGGATCGGACTGCACGCCGTAGTAATATACATGTAATATACATGTACATACATGTGGGACGGATTGCACGCCGCAGTATCATTGCGCTTGGGCTGTAGGAGCCCCTTCGGTGACTGTGTCTGCACACATTCTCAGTGAGCGCTGGTGTATATCATGGGATCGGGCTACACGCCGTAGCAGTATAGTTATATATGTATAGATATATATTGGATCGGACTGCACGCCGCAGTGTATATGTATGGATCGGGCTGCACACCGCAGTATCATAGCACTTGGGCCTAGGGAGCCCCTCCGAAGTCTGTCGACGTTAAATGGAGCGGGCTGCGACGTTAAATGGAGCGGGCTGCGCGCCGCAGCGGTATATGTATTGGAGCGGGCTGCACGCCGCAACATTATACTTATTCATATCCTACTACCTACTTAAATACTTATACATTATAGACATAGGTATGTGTCTTCATATATTGAGATGGCCGTACACCGTAGGGGTACGAGTGAGGGTTTGATCGGTGTGGGATCTTGTAGAGATAGATGTGGACTGGAGATCAGAGTACTTACTACAGTGATGACGTACCTGTGAGGGTTGCCTTAGAACTGTTAAGTGATAGCACAGGAGTTCTTACTTTCAATTATTATTTATTATTGTTACTCACTAAGTTGAAATATACTCACCCCATTCCTCTGCACTTTCTGTGCAGATCCACAGGTGCCCGAGAGCGGTTGAGGCATTGTAGTTGCTTGCTCATACATACTTTGTGGAGACTACGAGGTAGCTGCCAGCGTCGGAGCGCACTATTCAGATCCTGGGGGATACGTTGCGGGCATGTGGGATTTATTTTCTGTAGAGGCTCAGTCTCGTGACACCACGATATGTTTGGGACCGTATTTTGTATGTTTTACGTTTCGGTTATCACCTGATATGATTAACTACTGTTTGAGTTTAAGTTATTTAATAATTGGCTGGTTTAACGGATAATATGGTCGGGCTTGCCTAGCATTGTGTTGGGCGCCATCACGACCAGGGTTTGGGTCGTGACAATTAGTTTCTCACTATCTAAACATAATGTGGAAAAATGATTGGAATGAGGTCTAATATGCCCTAACTCATTAATTATACTACTATTTACATTCCCATACACACACACACTCAAGTCTCCTAAGGTAATATTATCTACTCCCTCATATGACTCTAGATCACTCTTCTCAACATTGGCATCCTCTAGAAAAATCTGCTCTAATGATTGGTATTCTCGTTTTAGCTCCTCAATTTGGTCTAGAAGATTTTTTTCAGCTTCACACAACTCATTATTAAATTGTTGGGCGTTACATGCATCAATATTTGCACTCAAATTTGCATCTAAGTTATGTACAACCAAGCCAAAATTATTAATTTTATGTGCAAGTTCATCTCTCTCCTTAGACCAATCATTCACCAACATTGTTATAAAACAACGTTGTTCCTCATATTCCCTTAATCATGAATATTCTTCCCAATACCAACCCTTACTCCCATAGTCAAATTCACACCTCCGAAGTTCAGGTCATGGCAAACCAAAAAAGAAAGGCTATAAAGGTCTTCCGTCAACCAAATATTTTCATCAATAACCTTACCACTAGATATTTCATCCCTAGATGTCATACTGAGAAAACTAGAAGCACACTAAGAGAAAAATAAAATTGTTATATAAATAAAAATATATGCAAAACAAAATGGATGAAATTAAAGTCTAATCTAGAAAAATAGCTAATTTCCACGTCCCCGGCAATAGCGCCAAAAACTTGTAGCGGCCAAATGCACACGCAAGTATACGCGGTCGTCAAGTAATAAACTGACTAAAGTCGGATGTAGAACTCACGAGGACTTGAGATTAATAATTAACTAAATTAGACTATCTTAATTATCTAAACAAAAATTAAACTTAGAAATATTTGATTCTAAACTAATTAAATTAAGAAATATAAATAATGAACTTTGAACAGAGAAAGAGCAGATTTTTATGATATCAATGTAATGGAAATGATCTAGGGTTATAAGCTATCTAACATTCCTATTGTATTCTTAAATTGAATTAACTAACTAATTTATCTAGTTTATTGGTTAACGGGATTAATATTGCTCATAAGAATCTGTCGAGTTCTTACTCGCATATTCAAGCTAACCTAACGCTAATATGTCTATAGAGTTAGAATCAACAAGAATGCATTTATAATTTCTATAAATCAACCAAGCAATGCAATTAGGTATATGTCTATCCTAACTGTGTATCTGTTCCTCGATGCTGGGTTCAAGAACTTGCTCTATTCAATCCTATATGTTATATAGAATTCTCACTTTTGAGTTCAATTCAAGATTCATAGATAGTATTCAACTGGTATGATAAACTAAGAAATCAAAATTAATATCCGAATAACAATAGTCATGAAAGAACCACAACCCTAGAACGTGAAGTTTAGCTCCACATAGACATGGTAGCAAAATATCAATTCATACAAAGAAACATAAAAATTACTAAGTTTGGTGGAAGAAAGATGAAATCGGCCTCCACGGCAGCTCTGTGCTCTCCTTAGGTCAAATTCCCTTCAAAAGTGTGTTAGATGTATGTTAGATGACCTAAAAGGGGTGTTTTTGGCCTATATATTGCGTACAAAAGTCGTGGGCAAACGTTCTGCGATCCTAGTCCGAATCAGCATTCAGGGATTGATGCTAGGGTGGATGCTTTGTTGCATGGCAAAAAACCCCCGATCTAGGATGGATTGACGTTACATTCGATCTCACTTGAATTATTTTACATCCGACCTCGCTCAAATTATTTGTTTTTCAACCTCATAAAACCCTGATCTCATATGAGATAATTAATACTCGACCTCAAGTCAGTCTATGTTCATCTTGATATCAACCATATACAAACAGATGAAAATTGGGGGCTTCCCTACATAACAAAAAAAAGAAGGAAAAGAGAACGGGAGTCCAGAAACACATAGCAAAAAGGGAATTGTTCCATTCCAATTACCGGATTACAATACTTTTTACAAAGGGCTCGAGAACTCCCTTACAAAAATTGCAAAGCAAAAAATTTAAGTACAATAGCTTCAAGCCACATCATCCCCATAGGCGTACTCATCATCATACCAAGGATCAGAGGCAAGCCTATCTGCAGCATCATCATCCTCATCCCCACCATGCGTGTTGGTCATAACCACAAGTTTCACGGGGTGCACGTGCCTTGACATAGAAGCCCTCAAGCTCTGCTTTGGAAACTTTCTCAGCATCCTTCAAAGATTTGTACACGTCAAGTTGAGCCTCGACATGGACCCAGTTCTCATATAACTCCTGCAGCTCGTCGAGATCAACAAAAGTATGAGATGTAGACGGATGTGACTGTCATCACATCTCCTCGGTCCTTAAGACAACGACTTACTCGTTTAACCGGGATAACCCTACCTCTAAACCATAGATCCTTTCTTCCAATCTCGCCAGCTTAAGCACCAATGTCTCTACCTTATTAGCCCACTCAGACATGCAAACCTTCTGCGACCCTCGCAGGAACAACTCTGCTCCCCTCAGCCGCTGATGATGAGCTACCTTTTGCGGCTCGTGAAAGCTCTTCGCTACCACGAACCACCTCAACCCCTGAATGTCTCCTCTCCATGATGACACCCGCCATAGGAACGACCTCAACGTCTAGTGTAAGCACATGCTCTGCCTCCAAAGCAACGAATTTTTCCAGCTGAACGTCATCGACAATGACATTCCTGGTCTCCATCCTTCGCCTTTTTCTCGATAATGTCTCCTCGCCATTTGACGGTTTATCTACAAGGTGAAAGATGGAATGAGAAGAGACCGCATCCCACACAAAAACATTTTGAGGGACGGAATCCCTCATTTACGGAGCTTGAGTCCGACCTCCTCGAGCTGACTCAGCAAGGAAGATTGCATTCTGACCGATGCGATAGCTTGGCTAAATGCAGGGACTGGATCCTTTGTCTTCTTGGAAACAGTAAAGGGAGGTCGGATCAATAGTAATAGTAAACAATAATAAGATGGGGTAGAAATGACACTTACTAGACGAGGTCTTAGGTCTAAAACGCTTGTGAAATAACGCCCAACCGTGAATTCCCACGGTGCTGGGAAACACTCGAGCCACCCGATCTTCAATATTAAAGAAGGGAGAAGGTGCATGTCTCTCAACTGAAAAATTAGGAAGCCGTGAGTAAGTAAAAAATGAAGGAATGAACGAAAATGACGAGCATGTGGCGAGATATTTAAAATTATAGTTCCACTATTTGGGAAACCCAGCGGGATTCACCACCAAGTGCTTAGTCTTGACGAAGAAGTACCTATGCCAGAACCGTCGGTTCGCCTTATCATCCATCCCGGCCACCAAAATTTTGATCCCATGGTGCTGCAGGTGTATCAATGTGCAACTATAAAATATAGGCGAAAAAAGATGCAGCGGGTGGCGAATGTTGACCTCAAAACCGACCAACTCTGCATACTTCGCCAACATCAGAAAAACTTTGTACAAATAAGAGGAGAGTTGCGCCGGGAAGACGTTGTAAAATCGGCAAAATTTCTCCGCCAATGGGAGGGGGGAGAGGAAGAGAATAATCGATTAAGAACATATAGACGTAGAAAGCACAAAATCTGGGTCGATGAACCTTTAATGTCGCCCCCGGTCGGAACAATTCAATGTGAGAAGAAATACGATATTTAGATAGGAGGTTGAATATTTGAGGCGGTCGCGTCTCAAAAAGTTTATGAGCAGGAGCTGGAGCAGGTTCCTTTGAGAAGTCGTGCCTGACCAAAGGGTTATTAGCACCACCTCCTCCATGGTGGTAAAGCTTTCCTCCTCTTCAACTATAAATTCCTCACCGCCGAGAGGAAGGGCCACCGACAAAGTCATCGTGAATGTGAGGATGTTGACATATTTACGTAGTAAAGCGAATGCTACAAAATCTGGAGAAGAATATATCAATTAGGTAAGAAGTCATGAACTAGAATTGGAGAGGCTGCAAGAAATTGAAAGTGGAGATCAAAGAAAATAATACACATGCAAAATGAGGAGTGGTGAATTTTTTTGAATATGAAACCCCCTATCAATTTATACGGTTGGGTGGCATCAGAAGCGAAGCGAAAAACTGTCAATAGCACTAATATCAAAGGAATAGAAGCATATACAAACATTGGGAAGACACGTGTGGCCATGACGTCACCCCACGTGGGCCACAACAACTGTTGGCTACTCTATTTTCTTTTGACCTTAGCCGAGCCGACTCGATCAACACGACCAAATTTCTTCTAAATATAGACGTAGACCAGATCCGCTCATTGAGGACGTACAAAATCACGACCTCAAAAAGCAAATGGACTAACTATATTGGTTTAAATTTGGACGGCCTGATAATTGCAAATATATAGGGTCGAGGGATGAGTCAACCACTGCACAATGGCGAGGGGTCGTCTCAAAGAGTATTATTGCAGAGGTCAAGAGAATGTAGCAAAGAAGTAACGATAAAATAACTCAGCAATAAATATAAGGAATATTCCTTTGGATATTCCTTATGTTATACTTTTTATGATTTCTAAGAAACATCCCTTGTAATAGAAAGAGATGTAGAACAAAAGGGGGATCTTCACTTCTTTAAGAGAACTTTGTAAAGAGTTGCATTGAAAGAAATACAAATATTATCTTGTTCGGCGATTCTATAGCTCCGCACACGTTAGCCATTCCTTGTTCACAAGATCTAAAGATTCCTATCCATATTTATTTATTTTTGTCCGACATTGCTGTCAGGAAAAAGAATCACCCAAACCATCTAACATTTGGGTAATAAGTTCCTCTTTATTACATTTATTGTTATTGTCTACATTTATTGCAAGTTCTTATACAACATTCATTGATAATCATTGAACACGTGCATGATCTTATTACTCTTAAAGTGATCTCATTCCACGAATCTATCTAAGTTTTTTATCTTGATCTAATTATATCTAACTAGAATTAACCAATTATTTCCTCATTAATTAGTTTAACAAAAAAGCTTAACACTTTTTAACTAAACATAAATATCGAATAACAGATATTTTATACATATAATATATGAAAAGAGGTACTCCTAATCTCCTACTATAAACTAGTATATGAATTTAATATATATATATATATATATATATATATATATATATATATAGAGCGAACCGAAATAACTCCCAAATAAACAAAAAGTAACCATTTCGCAGTATAAAACTGCGCAGTTTTATACTGCAAAATGCTTTTTTTTTTTGTAAATTATTTTTTTTTTGGTAATTCGCAGTATAATACTGCGAATTACTGTTCAATTTTTGTTTTTATTTAAATTTCGCATTATTATTATATGTTATTAAAAAAGATTAGTAAATTTTATCGTTTTCACAATTAATAAATTTTATTTTTATTGTGTTATTGGTTGCTAATATTTGAGTTTATTTTTGTTTGCAAAATTTTGTACTTTTATCATAATTAGCAGCACGAGATGGAGTTGGATTCCCGAGCATTGGTGCTCCATTTCCCGGTAAAAGCCATGCCTTTTTCTTACTTCAAAACAAGTTTTTTATTTATTTACTTTTTTATTTAATCATTTTCTATTTCCTAAAGTTACGGGGAATGACACACATCACGCCCTCGGTCTTAAATCTCAATAGATCACTCTGTCTCTTTGCATTATTACAAGTTAAATAATAATATATTCACGAATGCTTTCGAATTTCCTTATTTGATACGTGAATGTAATTCATTTTTAATATAAAAATGATTTTATTGAAGTTAATAAAACATTTACAATATTAATTTGGCACTAAAAAGTATTAACTTTTTATTTGCTACTCGTTTATAGTAACAAGTTGTTTACTTGGCAAGTATGTTTAAGGTCGCAATATATTTATTAAAAATGTATTTAATAATATTTAATAAAAAGAATTATAAGAAAATACACGTGACTTCGCACATAAAAAATGACCCATATTTTTAAGTTTTGTCCTACCTAGCCCACTTGCAAATTCAAAATCTATATTTTTACAACTATTGCTTCTAAAATCTATCAACTTAATTCTTTGTTCTCACAACTATTGTTTTCACTCTCTCTTCTTCTCACATCTTCTACATATTATGCTTCAAAAGGCGGTGTATTTTCTGCTTCTCATCTTATGTCACCTGCTTGCAATGAAAGAAAATTGAAGAATAAAAATTCACTATTAAAAATCATTCAAAGCTTTTTCTTTTGAAAATGGATATTTTTGAATTTGTTAGTTGTTTGGATTGGATATTGTTCTAATTAATTAAAAATATTAAAAGGAGTTCAAAATTGAAATTTGAAGTGATTTGGAGTAGATTTGAGTTAAATTTCAGAAAAGACGCAAGGAAGAAGACGTAGTCAATTTTGTGTATAATTATGTATAATCTTGTATAATATTATATATGAGTGTAGAAACACACCTAATACACTTTTATACACATTTATTTAAGCGTCTGTAGACGAACTTCTTCCATATTTTTAATTGTAATTTTTGTTCAAAACCAGTCCAAATCTCTATTAAATGACTTCAAATTTTATATACAAATTTCTTATACTATTTCTAACAAGTCTAAATAACAATCTCTCCAAATTTCTCACAAAATTAAATTCAAAATTTAAATGCACATATTTAATGTGGTTAAAAATCTAATTTTCACCATCCAAATAAATTTGGTTTGTTGAATTAATATTTGAGTCACAATTACTGATTTGAAATTATTTTTTTAAAAGCTTGAGAAATCTTTTTTAAAAATTAAATAGTAATTTGAGAACCTATTAGAGTTGGATGTTGAATTTTAGCCTATTATTTATGGACTAGTTGGTTATAAATAATATAGGCTATAAAATTCATAGTAGTATGGAACGCAATTGTTCTAATGTGAAATTTTTTATATAAATATATGAGTTATTATCTTCAAACTTTTTAAATTTTTATTGGAGTAAGAGTTTTTTTGTTTTTGTTTTTTTTTTTAATTTCTTATAATGACACTACTTGTTAGATTACATTAGATATGTTATTGCATAATGGTACTTACTTTGAATTAGACTAATTTTAGTTAAGTTAAGAGGATGTAAAATAATTCTATTGCAAGTCTTTTTTTGTTGTTGTAAAAATGTTAATACAACCGACTTCTGAAGATTACTCAGACCACTTTATAGATTATTGGTTAAAATATAAATATACTTGCCTTAGTTAGAGAGTAATAGATATGATTATCTAAATACTTTCTAACATGGGAGTAATAATAATATAACTTAAACCAGAATCTAACCATACCATCATTTAAGCCACAATAATTAGAAAATAAAAAAATAAAGAGAAAAACTTTACTATTAAATTATTTCTTTTTCCTAATTTATTGCAAAAATCCACCCAATTTTCCATATTATAAACCCTCACCGGTTTCCCCTAAACTCTTCAGATTCCAAATGCAGATTGATTAGAGAGAGATTTATGAAAGCAGAAACAAACAGAAAAATAGGAGAAAGATTTTGTTTTTTAGCTTCTCTTTCTTTCTGGCATTTCTGTTTCTCTGTACTTTCTCTGCTGTTTCTGTTATCTCCCATTCCTCTATCTCTTCATCTCTTCCAAATCTTCTGTATACCAAATACTAAACAAAATTAGTATTGAGTACTAATTTACAATGACGAAGGAAAAAGAGAGAAAAATGTTTGTTGGAGTTGTTTGGAATTGTGCAGCTGAACTCAAACTTCTTCTTACTGCTATTCTTTTCCTTTGTTCACTTATCACCATTCTTCAATTCTTGCCTTCTCGTTTTTCTTTCACTTCTTCAAATTTTAGCACTTGTATCTCTACTCCTATAACCCCATCCACCGCTTTTATTGATTCTATTTCCGCCATAAACGCCACCTCTATTCCACCGCCGCCGCCGCCGTCAACGGAAAAGGACGAGGTTCTAAAAAATGGAGTTATTAAGCGTGCTTTCAATCCATTCGGTTCAGCTGCTTACAATTTTATACTTATGTCTGCTTACAGAGGTGGATTTAACACTTTTGCTGTTATGGGTTTAGCTTCAAAACCTCTCCATGTGTACGGAAAACCCAGTTATCAGTGTGAATGGGTTCCGAAAGACGACAAGCTAAAATCCATTACTGTAAATGGCAGCAAAATCCTTCCCGATTGGGGATACGGTAGAGTTTATACTGTTTTAGTTATCAATTGTACTTTCCCAATCCCAGTTGGTACTGAAAATGGAGGAAAACTGGTAATTCATGCCGCTACTAACGGCGGCGGCGACGCTAAATTCAACATCACCGACACTTTCGTAGGGTTAACTGAAACAGAACAGGATTTCATTAACTTTACTGCAGAGTTCAGTAAACCGCCGAAGTATGATTTCTTCTACTGTGGATCATCTTTATATGGAAATTTAAGTCCACAAAGAGTAAGAGAATGGTTAGCTTTTCACGTTAGATTATTCGGAGAGAAATCTCATTTTGTAATTCATGATGCTGGAGGTATACACGAAGGAGTAATGGCGGTTTTAAAGCCATGGATGGAGAAAGGATATGTAACATTACAAGACATTAGAGACCAAGAAAGATTTGATGGATATTATCATAATCAATTTTTAATAGTGAATGATTGTTTACATAGGTATAGATTTCAAGCTAAATGGATGTTCTTTTTTGATGTGGATGAGTTCATATTTGTGCCTAAGAAGAGTACTATTAAATCTGTGGTGGATTCGTTATCGGATTTTACACAATTCACCATTGAACAGATGCCTATGTCCAACAAGCTCTGTCTTGAAGAAGACCGTGGTAAATCTTACAGGTATGTCAACATTTTAATTATAAGTTTTTTAATTTCTCGAGTTTATGTTTTATACAACAATGTAATTTACAGTTAAATGTCTCTAGTATAACATAAAAATTAATTACAGTTAAATGTCTCTAGTATAACATAAAAATTAATTCCGAAGAAAAATTAATTTTTATAGTTAATAACTCTTATATATGGACGTTATAGAGAGGCCTCGTTGTGTTAGGTAATTACAAGTTAATATTTTGATAATGTTTTTTTCCCTACAGGGTATTTTAGTTAAATCTATTTCTTATTTTGTAGATGTTTAATCTTGTTGTAGTAAGTAGTAGAAGTAGAATATTTTAAGTAAAGGTGGTCAAACTTTTTTCAAAAGTTGACAGCTAATATTCACAATGTTGACATTTAATTGACGCGTGTTTGGAATAATTAATGGAACAGAAGAATATGGGCATCTGAAATAATACCAATTGGCAATAATGGAATCTTTTTTTGTTTCTGGGCTTTACTTAAATAATACTATCAGTGTAGTATAAGTTGTTTTTCAGAGTGTCTACTTATGAAGTTAATATTGATGTTTTAAAGAAGTGAAGTTGTAGCTGAATTTATTGTGTCGGTGTGGCTTTCATGTGACTTTTATTTGCCTATAATACATACTCTAAAGGATAAATTAAGACTAGGTGTGATTTATTTGTAGTCTAGTTGAATCCAAACTCTGTAATTGCATGATTAAGGAATGGTTAGAATTTTACGAAGGACATGATTAGGGAATGGTTAAATATTGCAGTTGAAACTTTAACTTGCTGGTTGAAGAAATAGTGTGGCCTGGTCTAGTAGCAAGATACACATGTTACGTGTTTGAATCCTGCCAGTAACAAAAGCTCGGCATTTAAGTGAAAACTGATAGAGGGCTCAGTCCATTATCAACATAGTTTTGAACCATGCGCCGATTGGGCCTTCCGGAATTCTCAGGTGTGAAAAGGGTAGTTCGGTGCACAAAGCTTCCCGCTTTCACACAAGATCCGGAGAAATCCTAAGGGGTGTGAACCCTAATGCAAGCATTAGTGGTTGCTTCCACGATTCAAACCGTAACCTATAAGTCATACAGAGACAATGTTACTGTTGCGACAAGACTTTTATTTAGGGAGTCTCAATTATTTTTCAAAAAAATTACAATTTAGTGGTTCTCAATTTGTATCTCCTTTGAAGGATCTAGTGGTCGATAACAAAATCCTTTGATGTGGATTGACCATAAGTAGGTTTTGAACATTTATACTGTTGAAATTTTTTAGTGGTTGAATAATTGAGATGCTTGATGAGTTAAAAAAAAAAAAGGTGACAAGCAAGGAAATGTCTTATGCTACTATAGTTTTTCATGACATTGTATTATTGTGTTAGAATATTCTACTCTATGCTTCTTCTAGGGTCCATTTTAGAATCCAATGTGTTGTTAAATGCTACAGAGTTTTATTGATTTGAGTTGAATTGTATTATTGAGTGTAACTACCTACCTAAATTAATGTGTATTTATTTGTTATGAACTTTCTTTGAGTTTCATTTGCTAGTGATTTAGAGTTGGCCCTTGTCGGTATGCATTGATTGGTTGTATTATTTATACTTAAAATTATAGAAAATAATGTTCAAATTCTTAAATGGTAAACAAAACTGTAATGGGAGGCTGGAAAAGGACAGAGGGGTCTTGTGTTTTGTCGGATTTGTTGGATGCATTTGTATTGTGACTTGAAAAATAACTTCATTAAACTACTGAACTACGTACTGTCAACATACGACTGATTGTGTGCGCTGCAGAAAATGGGGGTTTGAGAAGTTAGTGTACAAGGATATCAAGAGAGGAATAAGGAGGGACAGAAAATATGCAGTGCAACCGCGCAATGTTATAGCTACGGGCGTGCATATGTCACAGAACATATTAGGCAAGACAACCCACAAAACAGAAGGGCGCATCAAGTATTTCCACTACCATGGGACCATTGCAGAACGCCGGGAGCCATGTCGGCAGCTGGTCAACGCCACGGCGATCACCGTTGACCGAACTCCGTATGCTGTTGACACCACAATGAGAGACATTGCTGGAACTGTGAAGAGATTTGAACTCAAGATGATTGGTTCTGTACTCCAAAGAACAAGACAATAATGAGGTCTATTTTGCTATGCTTTAATTCTTCTTTTTTGCTGTAGATCATTTCTTCTTTTTGAGGTTCATTTCTGTATGATAAATTTTAATGTTATTTTGAGGTAGAATGGGTATAGAAACAACAGAGACAGGTGGTATATGTTTTGATATAAATATTATAGGATTACTTGGTGTTTTGTATTCTTTTGTCTATTAAATTATAGTACTAATAAGCTTTTCCATATTCATTGTGTGGTTCCTTTTGTTTCTAATAACTGGCTGGATTTAGGCCATGTTGTCGGTGTCGGTAGACCACACCACCCACCCCACGTCCACCTCCCACCCCACAAAATTAGTAGCGTAGAAAGAGTAGTCGTTAGTCTTGGTATACAGAAGTTATGATTGGCATTTGTGCTTTTGCTAAAGGGACCTCAACTTTGTTTTCATTCTCTTAGGATTCTTGATGATCATGATTCGTTTGGTGCTTTGTTTTTTTTTTTCTTTTTCATAACCATAGATCTAGTAAACTTGGTAGACAATAATTTTTTTTTTGGAGTCTACTAGAAATAACCTTTTTTTTTTTTGTAGGATAAGTGTAAGTAGGATAAGTGTAAGGACTACGTACTGTATGCACTTTCCTTCCTAAGCCTCATTTGTGATATTATACATAATTTGTAATTATTGTTGTATCCTTTTTCACATAAATATTAGATATTCTATTTACGGTAGAGGTTAAACTTGTGACATAGTATATTTAACTCATATATTACTATTGAGCTAAAAGAATTCCTCTTATGCTTGTTTAACGGAAAGAATACTTTAACTCTCATGGCATAATTGCAAAATGGTTGTAGTGTTTCAACTTTGCCGTTTGGACAAGTCAAACAAAGAATGTGGATGACAGAAGGACTATAGACCCAAAATGTGTAAAGGCAATATAAACAAAAGGAAAAGGGGAGGATAGAGAAGAAAATAGGTTAATTCTTGTTCTTGGCTAAAAGTTGAGCATTTTCTTGGCTTAATAGGCAAGGGTGTAATGTATCCCCCAAAATTAAAGCTTGAGCAATTGTTAATTTTTTTTTTTCTGCCACTTTTGCTTAAATTTGCATATTGTCTTAATAATGAATACTTTATCAAAAGGAAAGCTATTTTTGGAAAGGTGTTGATGTGTGCTTAAAATCGTGGTGTGTTTGTGAAGTTTTCGTGTTATGTCAGCATCTTGCCATTTGTCTTTGTTTCTGCCAATATGTGTGAAAACAGTAGCCTCAAGTATAGAATATGAAATGTATGAATGAGATGTAGATCTAGTCAAGATAACCCATACATGATGAGGTGTGCAAAACATAGGTGCGGCTAGCAGAGGCGGATCCAAGATTTGATGTTTATTGGTTCTTATCGTAATTTTAGATTAATATGTAATAATAATTGGATTCATATTTAGATATTTATAAATATTTAGTGAATTTCTTAATATAAATATAAAGTCTACGCAAAAATTATTAGGTTTCCGAAAACTCGTATTGTAACCTCTAGATATGTCCCTGACAGCTAGGCTTTGATTTAGTATGCAAACATAAATTTGGTGGAAAAATTAGTTTACCTACTTCATTCTGTTTTGATCGAGACTATATCATAAACAACCTATTTTGCTTTCACAAAATAAAAGTAAAGTTTCTATATATATATATATATATATATATTATTACTTTTTTGAAATCTTATATATGAAATTTCACTGGATTTGTTGTTGTTGTTTATTTTTCAGGGTCGACGATCTAGTTATATATTAAAATCACCCTTCACTAATTGTAGCACAGCCCTTGCTTGGGTTACTTTTTTCCTTCTAACTTTTATAGCAGAGTTTTTGTTTTTTTTTTTTTGTTTAATTTGTAGGAATTGGTGGAGGAGCAGCTTATTTTTTGCAAATCATGTTAAGTTGATTTTTAAGAACATGCAATTCTTTGTATCAAACCCAATATTAATTTTTAGAACATAGAGCAGTAATATGTAATAACCAATTAAACTGTGCTGATGATGTAAACATTATCTATTCCATTAATCCATATAACTTGGTTGGATTGCATGCTAGCAGCACTACAAAATTATGTTTTGATTCTGTTTTCACATCCATACTCCGAAAGATAAGAAACAAAGAATTGAATGAAAATTCCCTTTTATTAAGGAATACTTTATTTTTTAATATAATTATTTTTTTATATTTAATCAAGCCTCAGTACAAGTATAGAGCATGGAGTAAAAAATAAAAAAATTAAATAAAATTTGATGAGGTGGGGATGAAAAAGAAACCCCTACTCCAACTGAGGGGTTGTGAGTACGAGTCTCCCCAAGAGCAAGGTGGGAAGCTCTTGGAGGGAAGGATGCTGGGGGTCTACTTGGAAACAATCTCTCTACCTCAGGATAGGAATAAAGTATGCGTACACATTACTCTTTTCAAACTCTACTAAGTGAGATTATATTGGATTGTTGTTTGTTGGTGTGGGGGATGAAAAAGAAAGGACAGTAACCAACTCGAAAGTGAAAGAGAATAGAATAATAGACTAGTGTCTTGTGGGATTGGCGGCAGTGGGCCTGAAATGGCATTGAAAATTGTGTGGAGAAGAACAAGAAATGGGCAAAAATCTGCCAAGTTTTTAATACAAATAGATTCAATTAAAGCTCAACGTCTAAGACAAGTGAGTTTGGAAGTGTTTGCATTTATTTATATACTAACATAAATTATTCTTGTCGACAGTTCTGTTTTTCACCTTTTACTCGCACGACAGAGTATTTATTGGATAATATGATCTTATATGAAAGATGCCTATGGCAAGAAATCTATAGCACCAAATTAACTAGTGCTCCTTTACTTTTAATTTGTTTAAATCTTTTATAGATACTATTTGCTATATTACGGATTTATAGATACTTTTTATGTGGTTATAAGATATATTTGATGTATTTAAACTATTGTATTCATGAATACAGTAGCAAAAATAGGTGTCAATTGGAAAAGTCCAGCTAATCATTTATTGTATCAAGTGTATTCGACTGTATTCATGGAGTGAAACATGGGATTACAGCTGGACAAATTATTGTATTCGACTGTATTCACGACGTGAAATAGGAAATTACTGTTTTTAAAAAGGAAAGTGAATTAGTTAACATAATAGACTCCTATATAACTCAACAAACTCAATTATAACACAAAATATATTTTCAGTTATAAAAAAGTTTTTCAACCGAAAAGTACCCCAAAAACATAGCAATCTTCACAGAAAATATATAATACACCTGAATACATAAATTATACGGAAAAGGGTCTAAAATGCCCCTGAACTATCCATTTTGCTACAATAATAATGCCCTTCATCCACCTATTGGGCCAAATACGCCATTCCGTTAATGTTTTAGGCTCACAAATGCCCTTTGAGTTAACTGAGGGACATGTGTCATCGTCATATTTGCTCATGCTTACTATTTTTTAATTAATTAAAAAGACTCTTTATTCATACCCGGAAAATAATTTTCTAAACCAATTTTCTAAAAAAGTTTTTACTAAAACTGAAGAAAAAAGGGAATTCTTTTCCAGTTTTTACACAAAAAAAATATTTTTTTACTAAAATAATGTTTTTGTAAAAACAAAAATAAAATCTAAAAAGCAATTTTCTAAAGCAATATTTTTGAAAAAAATGGAAAAACAAGTAGAATAATGCTTTAGAAAATATTGCTACTTTTCTACTGGAAAAAACATTAACGTTTTAAAAATATTAACCCTTAAAATTTTGATACCAAACATTAACGTTCTACTGGAAAGCAATTTTCTACTTTTCTTAATAAAATATGGTTACTTTTCTACTCGAAAGCAATTTTCTACTTTTTTTTTCGAGTTTTTACAAAAATATTACTTTAGAAAATTGATTTTTAGATTTTATTTTTGTTTTTACAAAAATATTATTTAGTAAAAAAAATCTATTTTTGTTTTATTATTTAATAAAAAAATCTATTTTTTTAAAAAACTGGAAAAAAATTCCCTTTTTACTTCAGTTTTTAGTAAAAAAAAATTTAGAAAATTATTTTTCGGGTATGAATAATGGGTCTTTTAATTAATTAAGAAATATTAAGAATGGACCAATAAGACGATAACACGTGTCTTTCAGTTAACTCAAATGGCATTTGTGAGCCAAAAATATTAACGGAAGGGCATATTTAGCCCAATAGGTGGATGGAAGTCATTATTATACCAAACGGATAGTTTGGAGGCATTTTAAGCCCTTTTTCGTAAATTATATTAATGAAAAAAATATATGAATACATTCATGGCATATAACGCGACAATGAATACAACAAGATACATAGAATATAATAGGATATGCTGAAATACAATAAAAAAAAATATAGTGAATACAATGAAATACATAGAATACAACGAGAAACATTGAATTACAATAAAAAAAAAAGATAATGAATACAATGAAATACATGAAATACATTAAAATATATTAACAGAAAATCAAGTTGTTCAAACTTCATCGTCTTTGTTCAAGAACAAACCTAATTTTTGATGAATCCGTTGTCGAGCAATGGTGGCTAGTGAAAAGCCCAAGTTGCTCTTGTCTAGGCCTAAGGACAAATTGCGGCATCAATGCTCCAGTAATCAAATGTTAATGACAAGGAAAATAAGCTTCAATATTTATTTTGTCGTTTAAGTTTAGCATAGCAATCACGGATAGCAGATTTGGATGAAGAACAATTTGGACTCACATTCTACTATACGAAAAAAATCGTCTTCGTTCAGAGGACAATTCTTTATATATAAAAACTCAAGGGAAGCCTGAAATCCCCTGAAATTCCATGGTCGAAATGAGTATCTCGGAAGTGGGCTTTGCACAAATTCGGTGGAAGGAGGAGTAGATCGAAAATTTTAATGGATGTGGGAAGAGAAAGAGATGTATCAAATAGAGAGAGAAAGAAAATAGTGTAAATAACATATTTAGTGGCCTATGATTAGGAGGTAACCAAAATTAAATATTTTGCTATAAACCTTAAAAGGTATATATAGAATTTTTTTAAATGGTATTTATTTAAAATAAATAAGGTATTAACTTTTATTATAAGAAGTAAAAATTCCTTTTATTAATGGTTTAACAGATAGCCCATAAATTTTATCAAAATTATAATTTTACCCACTACGTATATACAGCCACCTTATGACTTCATTTTCTCATTCTCTCAATTCTCTCTGCAGTTACTCTTCATATTCATGCCTTAGAGTTTGTTTAGATTAGTTGATTATAAATAGCTGATAAGCTTGAAGTGCTGAAAATTATTTTTAAATGCTGAAGCTAATTTTTCAAATAAGCATTTACATATTTAGATAGACGTGTTGAGATAATAATAAGCAGTTGATGTGTTTTGTAGAAAAGTGCTGATAAGTCGTTCTTTTATTAAAATGACTAAAATATCCTTGAAAACTTTACAAAAGATTTTAAATGAAAAAGATTTTTGGTAAAGAGAAAGATGAAAAACGAATATGAAATGAAACGATGTTAGAAAATTTATTTTGGGAAAAAATTATTAAGGATAAACTAATAAAAGCCTTGGTCAAACTAAAAACGCTTATAAGCTAAAAAGTTTAAGTTGTGGTTAATCAACTTATGACTTATGACTAATTTTAGCCTATAAGCACGTGACTTATAAGCACTTTGGATATTTACCAAACGTATAGATAAGCCAAAAAGTATTTGTAACTAGTTTGACCAGCTTATAATCTTAGCCAAACACCCTTTAATCCTTAGAGTAAGTTTAAACTTTTCTGAATTTTTTATCTTAATTCTTCAATTAAAATTTTAATTCTAAACTTTAAAGAATTAAAAGTTCATAGTTTTAGCTTTTCTATTTGTTGCTTTTGTTGGACTGATTCTTTAGCATTTACTAAGCTTAAGATTTTTTTTTCTTGTGAATTATGCCCCTGTGAGATAGTTGAATATCTTAGTAAAAGATTAGATTGTGGAATGTCTTGTTTCTTACTCCTATTAATTTATAGTTTGAGATCATTCATTTGGATTTTAAAATGCGAAGAAAATTTTCTTTTCTAAAGTTGAAACTTAATTTTGAATTTTTTTTATTTTTATTGGGTAAACCGATAATCAAATCTATAAAAATCGATACCGACTAACCAATACTCATTAATTTTTATTTTATTAATTTAATTATTGATATAAAAAATTTATAAATCGATAACCAATATATTTAGCCGAAAAATTCATAATCGAACCGACACAATGGATGTCCACCCCTAAGTAAAATGTACATTAAATGAACGGAGTAATTGTTACGCTACAGACACATGTCTTCCTTAATGGACAGGAGTGGATCAATATTAAACTTTATTGGCTCGTATTCGAGATTCTATTACAGTCGTATGCTTTGTTGAGTTCGAATTTTATTATTTCTACTTAATATGTATAAAAATTTGAACAAAGAGTTTAAGCCAAAACACCACATCAGCCCGTCTTTGGGTTACTTCTTTCTTTCTTTTTTTGTCGTAAAGATAAACTTACATTAAACATAATTAAAGTAGTTACGGGAAGGTAGATGCAGAGATAATGCAGGAAATAGTAGTAATAACATTAGGTGCCCTATTTTGAGCAGGGGCGGATTTAGCGTGGCGAAAAATTACACTGTATATATAAGGTAAAATTTATTTTTTATCTCTATATATTAAGTTTTGAACACCCTTAACACTATCCAAAAGTGTAGTTTAGTGGTCAAGTGTGTTCAAAATTTACATAAGGTCAAGAGTTTAATTCCTAGTAGCTACAATTTTTTTTTTGAACACCCTTCATAAAGATTCTGGCTCCGTCACTGATTTTGAGTCTGGTCGTCATCAGCCATTTGTTGCACTGCGCATTGTGTCTTTCTTATACGAGGGATGTCAGTTTGGTCCTTTAGTAAATTTTTTTAACAAAATCCGGTGGTTCTTCAAAAAATAATGGTTTAGCTGTTGTTGATAAATTGCATCCAGCTTTAGCTAAACCATCAGCCACCTTGTTGCCCTCCATGTACCGTGTGCTCTACGATGACATTATGCAATTGGCCCAGGAGGTACCTGCACAGCATCAATGTTAACTTCTAGGGGCACCAAATTGCGTTTATATGCTAATTCCAGTCCAATTAGTTTTTCTTTGTTTCTCATTAAGTTAAGTTTATTTACGATAATAAATAAATTTTTAAAATTAAGCTTGATAAAGTAACATAAAAGATAAAATTAGTAACTTGTCAGTCTACATTAATTGTGTAAAAATTATTTTTTATGTCGGTATACATAAGTTAAGTCGTTAAGAGTTTTTTGGTTGAAAAATAAGTTATCACAAGATTATTTATTTCTGAATTATTATCCCACCCTTCCATAGAATAAAAAAAATACTATAATTCCAAAATGACGAATCTTCAAATTAGTTATATTGTGATCAATCAATCATAAAATAAATTTCTTTCAATTTTACGATGACACTGAACATATGAGTCGGTAGCGCAATAATGACCCACCGTGTGAATTTATTAGAGACAAAATAGAAAAGGTCAAAGTGACAAGAGATCAAAGATAAATGCGTGTTTGTGTAAGGAATAATCCATAAAATTCTCCTCGACATATGATTATATTATTTATTATACATTTTTTCTGCGGATCTTATTCTCCTGAACTACTTTAAAAGAAAATTATTTATCCTTTAAAAAATTACAATTAGATGCATGCAGAGTGATGAAATACACGCGCCTAAAATGTATATTTTTTATTTTTTAAAAAAATCACCATTTTCTCCTTATTTATTTTCCTATTTGCAGGCCTTCATTACCATGTCCGGCCATTTGATGGATTTTATGTAATACTTGCTTGATATTGTCAGATTTAGTCGAAGAACGAAACTCCGCTGAAAATCCTTGCTCTGGCAAAACTCCATTGTTGTTGACTGTTTTGATTGTTCGTAGGTTCTTACTGAATCATGCTCGTTGCTCCCTCTAGATGTTGCTTTGACTCTGTTATTAAACATATTTGCTTTTGATTTCTGGGTTAATTTTGCGTTATATCGGATTTTCGCTCCAGCATTTCGTTATTGAAAGAATATCCCCCTTGGTCCCATGAGAAGAGGTTTAAGAGACGAAGGAGACTAACTAATTATGTTATGTCCAATAAAAAAATGATATTTGTACCTGTTAATCAATTTTAAAATTATTTTTATGACTTCCGCTCATCTTTAAGAGACCGTGCACATTTTCTATGTTACGTCAGCACTTAAGGTGATATTTATTATAGTTTAATAGTTCAGAAAAATAATAAGTCGGGGAGGATTTTATGCATTAACTTATATACTTATCATTCTCTTTTTACTCATTTATTGAAGAGGCGAACATATAAATCTTGAATGGTAAAACCTTGATCTAGCCATAGAGCTTGGTTACCAATTTTAGATAGCACTTAAGGGTCTGATCTAACCGTCAACTAGATAATGGTAGAAAAAAAAGGTGATTACTATCTACTAAACTCTAATATGCAGAATTATTTTATATCAATACTGGTGGAAGATTAAAAAAATCTTAAATATAATCAAAGTGCTGCGCAAATTGACTGAAAACCACTTTAAAGAAAACCAACATTACACAACCTATTTTATCACGTATTTTTTTTATTTTTAGTACGCTCATTAAAAAAATATTAAATCCTATACAAAATTATTTTATTAACTAAATTATTTTTATTAAATATTGGGCACATAATTATAGTAATATTTATTGTTTAAATTGAATTTTTTATTAATTACCTAACTAGACGTACACTTATTTTGAACAGAGACATTTAATATTAACAGGAGGGAATGCTAGTATACAGATAGATTGTACTTTCCAGCTTAGATAACGTTCAATAATAGCATAGTATGAAAATAGTTTGTGTGTGGATTGTGGAAGGGAGTTAAGATGTTTCCTCTTTTAAATTAAAATAAGAAATAAAATAGTGGGATCTATACTCGAAGTGGGTGGAAAACATTTTTGAGCACATGGATTCATGTGGAGATGAATTTAATGGAGAGGTTGTTCCAGATTAATTATGATAATAATTTAAACTTTGAGTAAAATAGTAACCTGGTGATGAGAATCGAGGAAGACGGTGCATATTCTCATCTTTTTGTCTCGTTATTTACGACTTTCTGGTACTCTGTGCATAAAAGGAAAAAAATACATAATGCAAATTTAATTATCTACGGTAAATATTTGGTTCAGATAAATTAATGTCGGTTAAGGGTATAATTTTTCCTGCCTTATTTATTCTTTATTTGAGTTTCTTATAAAAAATATTATACTTTTGTTTCACATTTGTCCTTTACCCCATTAAATACAGCCTACCAGATTTTTGAGGGGCACATGGCATCATTTGTTGGACCAGACGACCCGCCCCATTATCATTAGTAAAACCCGCCCGATCCAAGTAGTTAAAACTCGCCCGGCACATTCTTTTAATAATCCCATCGTTATTTTCAACTTAATTTTTCATGATATTGCATCCACGAATTTCCCACATAACATAAGCAATTAGAGAACTAGTACATTTCTCCTTATCAACCTCCTTTGTTAATTGAACACTGGTTGTCCATCTATTAATTAAGGTGCTATGTATAGGGCAATGATTTTCTGCAGATCTGTTCCATATAAACAGCTTTGCCCATGAAGTCATAGTTGGTTTCTCCTTTTGGTTTCTAACCATATTAGAAAAACTTGGTAGAAAAGCAGAAATTTTGTGGGAGCAAGGAACTCCTATGAAAAACAGCACAAAAAATGTTTAGATCATCACACAATCAAAAATGATTAATCCGTTGAATGATCCGGATATTATGACACAACTAGAGCAATTGTCTGGAATTTCAGGATTGCAAACTGTTGAGGTTACAAAAACTATTAAGTTAACATTCCATGGAGAATCAAGAAATGACTCCACTAAAAAATCTTGGAGATGAATCGTACTACTAACAATATGAGCAAGCCTCGTCGTCAAGTGCTTTCACATGATCATTATTCCGACGGTGGTGGATTTTCTGCTTCTTCGTCGTGCTGTGGTGGTCATGCTGCTATAAATCATAGCCATAATTTTCATGGATGTTGCCAATATGGTGGTAATACTAGTGTTGGTTCTTGTTGTGGAAATAGCAGAAACTGTTGTTACCTCCTTTTGATTCCATATAAACGATTTTTAATTAAAATAATGGGGTGGGTCATCTGGTCCAATCAAATAATGACACGTGTCTCTTAAAAGTCTGGTAAATGGCAAATGTGAAATAAAAATATAATGATAAGAATATTTTTGATAAGAAACTCAAACGAAGGATAAATAAAGCCTATTTATCATAATAGAAAGACAAATCAAACCCTTGACCGAATTAATTTTTCCGTTATCTTATCAATTTTATGTTTAAATGACACAGTTAATACCCAATTAAATATTCAAATGGAACAGAGTTAAGATGAGTGTCTAAGTGAAAAGTGAACACAACTTCAAGGAACTGCCAATGCATTTGGCTAATTATTTCACACTATCAATCACCTGATGGGTAATTATAGTTAACATACCATAATAGATGAGTTATGAAACTTGAAAAGGCAAGTTACATCCTACTACAAGCTAAACTACACCAATGTAGGCAAAATTCTTTTGTGGGATTAAGGAATAAAGACATAACTTAATTGGAAGAGTATGATTAACTATTTTCCATTCGGTACAGCAAAGCAACAAAGTAAGGAGAAATTTTACAAATATGAAGCTAACCGAACGACAAGCAAAGACTAACTTCAAGAACTAGAATCAGTATCAGGACATCACAGATCCATATGGAATAGGAGGTGAGATTACAATTTAGGTGGGAATATACATAGTCACATCCCACCTTAATATATGATAAAACTCAACTCTCATTCAGATAAAAACTAGATATATGCTATAACTCACTCCTTATTCAGATAAAAAAGTCCAAAGTCGAAGAACAAAGAGTATTCACTCTTCCACCACCATGTTTGAGATTCAGACATTGCTTTTTGAAACATCTGCGGTTAGAAGCTTGTGAAGCAAATAAAATGTACAACAATGAGGCGGGCATTGCATCCAACGCTGGACACTACCTGTAAAAATGTTGAGAGCTTGATGTAGCTTGGGCTCTTATGAAGTGGATAACCTTGAAAAATGGAGCTCGTTTTGCTTGCTTATTGGTTCTGTACTTTTCAAGCCTACGAACTTTGCGATTTCACAAATTAAATTTCAACTTTATGGAAGTGTTCGATTTGGAGGACGCCTTTATTGATTGTTTTTCAACTGAGCTAATTTACTTGAGATATTATTCCCCATGCAGAAAATGATCGGGAGTCAATTTCTTCATCCATAGCCAATCTTTGTAACCTTGAAACTTTAATATGGAAGAAATATTATCACTCGTAGCACTTTGGAAGATGGTTAAATTGAGACATTTGTATATTTCTTACAATTTCACAATAAATAAATCTAATTATTTGATGTGAAGTAGCGAAAAACATGCAGTTGCCTCAATTTAACCATCTTTCAAAGGGCTAAGAGTGAAGATATTTCGCCCCAAAAATATAATATCAAAGTTTCAAGTCTCCAAAGATTGGCTATGCTAGACGAAATTAACTCCCCATCATTCTCTACCGAAAAATACCCCAAGTAAACTAGCTCAGTTGAAAAACAGTCAATAAAGGTGTCCGCTCGAGCACGATAACTTTATGCAAGTTTCTTTTTTGATTTCCACTATGAGACAATACAACTGTCCAATCTTAAGCTGGATTAGGCTTGTCAAAAGCTAGTGATTTTGCAGATGCAGCAATTTCTCTGGAGCCGTTTGAGAATGGCATACCCATTTAATTTGAAGATGTTGTCAGTCAAGAACCTAAAATAAAAAAGAATCATTAGAGAGTGGATATAATCATTCTAACATGACATTTCTTAAGGCCTGGTTTTATATGAGAAAAAAGTCACTTTACCTGATTAATGACTATTCTTATGATACTCACACCAGCCACAAGAAAAAGATTAAACTACTATACAAGTGATTTAGCAATATCGACAGACACACACCAATGGCCGTTACAAAACAAGATTTTGTCAGTGTAATCATCTGTCTTAGAACATGATTAGTAGCGTATGCAAAATATGCAGCTTTTGAGAATTCAAACCTAAATGAACTGAACAGCCATGTATGTTCCCACATTTCACGATATCAGTGTTAAACAAGGTATAACATATATTGCTATCAATTTTGCTCTTGTTTCACTATAGAAACAAAAATAACTGGGCCTCGTTCTCAAAAAAGTTGTGATCAACTATATAAATTCTCACGAATATGTGTTTCCGTTTAAATTCATCAAATGCTAACAAGGCTTAAAACTCCTTGGACACATATCACATACAGCAAAATGCACTAACGTTACTAAAACATCTCCCCAACTAATTGGGGCCTATTGAGTCATTTTTCTTCCATTTTATCCTATTTTTTCTTAAATCCGCATGGATTCCAAAAACTTTGTATATATCCTTCCATATAATTTTAGGTCTACCTCGTTCTCTTTTAATAATTTCCGTCGTGGATTCACACCTATAGACCGGTGCATCTAGACAGCCTCTCAAGCGACCTTCTTTCATTTTGTCCCGAGTAGTGATTATTTTTAATCTTGTACAACGACACATCTATCTTAGGCATCCACATCTCATCGACACTGATCTTGTGGATGTCTTCGACTTTAACGACCCAACATTCACTTCCATCCCATATAATATTGCTCATGTTATAAGTTATAACTGTTCTATGAGCGTTAAATTCCTTCTGTTTCTTTCAGCATTAGTTAATCAGAAAAAAAAAGTTATAAATCCAGAGAACATTTTAACTTCTAAATCTAGTTGCAAATAAGCCGATTAGGTCAATAAAATGATAGTTTTCCTCATCCCTACTATGAAATCATTGGCATACGTGTATCAAAATGATAAAGAGTATTTAAGAGGAATGAGAAGAATAACACAGTAGCTAAAATGCGGATAGAACAGATCCAAACAAAACTGGTACATATATATTCCATAGATAAAATCAAGGACTGTGAATCTGTAATCAACAGAAGAAGAAAGAGCGGTTACTTACATGTTAAGTATGGTTGCAGCATCAGAAAGTTGGAAAACATAGGAAAATTAGAGGAGCTAAAACCTGCCGGAAGAGTGAAGACAATGTACCAATAGGCGGCGATTTTTAGATCAAAGGAATATGGTGAAATCACATCTAAACATCAATATATATGTAAGCCCTTTTGGGCTATATGAGGGATTGGGCGCGAGTAGGTCGGGCTATTTGAGGCAATGACTCGGCCCAATTTCATACAGCACACGGAATCCATCTAAATATTAGAGCCTAATTACCACATGTAATTACAGTTTACCTAATTATCATTCACTATTCGAGCATTATAAGCTTGTACCACTTATATTCATTCTCTCTATATTATTGTATCAACGCATATACTGTACTGAAATATGGATTTACCATTGAGATTTTGCTATAAAATACAAAGAGTAGCTACGACTTGTAATCATTTCAATGTGTATCTATGTGTAAAAATTGTACGAGACGCCCTATTTAGTTGCCCTCATTTAATCTATACCCATATTTTTTAAAAATAATTTAACTTATAGCCTAATTTTAACAACTTCAGACACATCTTCTTCTTCCTCATGACCTATGCGTTCCTTTCTTCCTCCTCTTCGTTTCTGATGAGTTTGTACTTCAAACTCAAATGTCTAAAGTTCATACTTTAGTAGCTAAAGTATATACCCCGTGTGTTTGATAGTCTTAGCCAAATATTTAAAGTTCATAACCAAATATCTAAAGTTTATGTAAAAAATATTTGAAGTTTACACCAAAATGGCTGAAGTTCATAGAATAATATCTGAAGTACACAATTGAACTAAATTTTGCTCTTGCTTATGAACTGAAATTTGAATGCTTGCCTTTGCAAGTCAGGCCAAACTTCAGGCAAAAAATATCTGAAGTTTTGCTTTGATAAAGTTATGCTTCAGGCAAAAAATTCTAAAGTTCAAATTTCAGACATACACAATTGAACTGAAGTTTTTCCATGCTTATGAACTGAAGTTTGCGTGATTGTCTTTGCATGTCAGGCCAAATTTCTGGAAAATTATTCTGAAGTTCAAACTTCAGACATAAATTTTTGTTACTTCATGCCGTATGTCTGCAGTTACGTGAAAAATGGGTACGATTGTAATTTATTTACAAAGCGGGTATAAGTTAAAAGGTGACCCAAAAACTGTGTATAGATACAAATGCTCCTATTTATGTCTAGTTGATACAGTGTATAAATTAGTTATACCATGTAATTTTTCCTTTCTTTAACCATTATGGTAATAATACCTTTGCATTAAGGAATTTTTACAAAAACTAGCCGGTTAGATTTGTTGTTATTTTGCCTAGCCAATATACATAGATCAGATACTGAATACACACAATTATTCACATATTATGCATAAGCTATATGTTATGTATCCACCGGATATTTTTAGATTCTGTTGGGTGGGCGACGGTTTGGATTAATCTACTCTTACCTATTATGTAGTTCTCTTTTGGACTCCAAATTTTTGCAGACTTGCTGCTGATATGTTAAAAAGAATTCTGGTTGATTTTGCTAGTTTTCTAAGTTAGTTGATTTCATTTTTTTGTCCTAAGTCTGATGGTACGATTTTGAAGGCAAAAACAAGAGAAATTTTCATAAAGCACTATTTTTAGTGGTAATTAGCTATCTATAGATATCATTTGTTATATTACGGATTATATATATGTTTTTTGCTGTTATAAGATATATTAGATGTATTTAAGCTACTGTATTCATGAATACAATAGCAAAAATAGGCATGAATCATGGAAGTCTAACTAATCGGTTGTTGTATTCGATTGTATTCATAGTGTGAAACATGTGATTATAACTGGTCAGATTATTGTATTCGGCTATATTCACGGCGTGAAACAAGGAATTACACTATTTTTAAACGGAAAATGTATCAATTAACATAATAAACTCCTAATATAACTCAACAAACTCAATTATAATTCACAAAATTTGTATTTTTGATTGTAAGAACGATTCTCAACCGAAAAATACCCCAAAAATATAGCAATCTTTAGAGAAATATACTACATCTGAATACATAAATTATATTAAATAAAAAAATATATGAATACATTCATATTATATAGCGAGACAATGAATACAATGAAATACATAGAATACAGTGGAATACATTGAAGTACAATGGAAAAAAAGATAATGAATACAATAAAATACAACGAGATACATTGAATTACAATTGAAAAAAAATGAATACAATGAAATACATGAAAATACAGCATGATACATTGAAATATATTAACAAAAAATCAAGTTGCTCAGCCCCAAACTTCGTCGTCTTGTTCAAGAACAAACCCTAATTTCTTGCAAATCCGCCGTCGAGCAATGGTGGCAGAATAAGGAGTTGTTAATCATCATTAACGAGCAGATGATTAACAACTTTTGAAGCAGAAACAACATAATCTACATATAAATAAAACCTGATGAGGATGCGCTAACCACCCAATCAAGCTACGGCCTTGAGTTCCAAGCAGTTTTGGAAAGAACTTTCGAAGTTCATTCATCTCCAATCTCTCATACGTAAATTTTAATGCTACAGCCCGATGTAGGCCTTCTTCAACAGTGAACTTTCCAAATTTATCCATATTAAACACAATAGTAGGTTCTCCATAAACTATTTCAATAGGTTTAAGAATTGTTTTTGATGGATTTTGAGCAGGTATTTTTGTGAGAACTCTCGTAGCATATGTAGTGGCTAGTTAGGGTGTAAATTCGTCTCTCCTACAACATGTATCAAAATATAAAGAGAAAGAAAATAGTGTAACTGAATACCGTATTTAGTTGCTTAGGGTAGGAGATAACCAAAATTAGATAGTTTGCTATAAACATTAAGAGGTATATATAGAATATAATTTTTTAAAATGATATTTATTTAAAATAAATAAGGTGTTAATCTTTGTTATAAGAGGTAAAAATTCCAAAAAACAATGCAAACTCTATGTTCACACTAAATTATAAGTATAGGTTATTAAATTGGATCACGAATAAAAAAGAAAAAAACGTTAGACTTAAATATTTCGAAAGTAGTTATTACTAAGAAAGAAAAGTTTGAATATTAGTAGAAACATTTCATAGTGATGCGACGTTAGTTTTTAGATATCTTTTGAAACATAAATCCTCTTCTAACCCAAAGTATTAACCAACATAATTTTTTATCCTAAAAAATTGAATTAGATGGTGAAAAGAAAAAGACTTAAACAGAAATAGCTCTTCAAAAATCTTATAAAAGAATTAAGAAAACAAAAGTAACAACAAACTAAACTAAGAATAATTGCCAAACTTAAAATAATATTCTATAAAACAAAAAAGCAAAAACATATTAAGGGACTCACATGCTAAGGCATAATTTATATCTCATTCGATGAGGAAACAAAAATTCCTTGATATACTTTGACGTGTTAGTTCAAATGATCCAAAAGCTTCCACGATATAGAAGCGGCAACCTAAACGGAAGAAAGAAAGCACAAAACAAAATAACACTACTATCGGTTGCTTTATGAGTTAGGGACAAATATTTCTACATTTTCTAAAGAAAATTCACTATAAAATCTTAAAAATATAAATAAAATTTATATATTTATATGACGGTTTGGTTCAGGTTTTTTTACTCAATACCAAACCAAGTTAAATCAAACCTAGTCGGATGTTTTAATCGGTATTGATTTTTCGATTTGGTGCGATTTTCCGGTTCGGTTTGAACACCCCTTTTCATCATGATTCGATAGCTTATACTCCGTAATAAGAATCATATTACAAATGCTGTAAAGATCATTTCTCTCTCCATTTCACCACTTAGCTAACATAGTATGGTTCTTCTCAAGAAGATAAAGCTGAACTACATGGATACAATAGAAAGATGCTTCTTTTGACTCTTCTCAAGAAAGGGGAAACTGTTTTATACATACACAAAACATGAGCTAGTATTGTGTATTTAAGGTCATGGTCATACACCGTAGCAGATTCAGAATTTAAACATTGTGAATTCTAAAACGTATATCTTATTCTACATTTATATATCTATTTTTCACAGATATATATATATATATATATATATATATATATATATATATATATAAGGTTCAACCTCAAAATGCTGGATTTTGCCGACTGCAAAAATAGTGGTTGAATCCGCAATTGATCAATCATGCACATTGGGCTTCTAGGAAGACATTGAAATCTTCCCTTGCCTTCACAAGGCGAGGAGTTACGTAGGATTTTGGCGAGTCAGAGTCAGGGGACGATGTAGAAAACCGAACATGGCGTCTCGACTCATCGGATTTTCTATCAGTTGTTTTTGTTCTATCAGTTGTTTTTGTTGTGGTGTTTTTGAGGACCCCTTTTGTCTCCTTGTCAAAAACAAATGCTGTAGTCACTGAGGAATGAGTGTCACTCACACTGCACCTGACTAATTCCATTGGCAGATCAAAGAAGAGATTGGACTCATCTTCTTCATTTTCACTTGAATTGATTATAGCTGATGATGTCCATGATCCACATTCAAATTTCTCCAATGACACTTTTCTTGAAACATTTTCTCCCATATTCTCGCATATACCAGTTACTTCCCTTCTGGCTTTTACTTGTTTTGCTTTTCCTATACCAGGAATAAACAAACACATAGCTCCACATTTAAACTTCTCCTCATAAGACTCCATTTTATCTTCACCACCACTACCACTAGACTTATGAACTCTGCTAACTTTGCTTTCCTCAACATGTTTAACACTACTGACTTTTGTGAATCCAAGAAGAGATTTTTCCGGTGGCGTGCTTGATCTTGATCTTGATCTTTCTACACCCAATGACATGCTCCTGCGCAAGTGGTTTTCTTTCAGCCGTTCGAGATTTGCTAATGCCACAGAATGCTGCCTAGCCAAAGGGGTGTTAGAGAGAGGAGAAGGTTGGTTTTTCCCCTTCTTTTTGGATACAAATCTTGGTGATGAGGTTGCTGAAGTTGGAACACTATTGCTTAAGAACTTATTTGAGGGTGGAAAAGGAAGAGGAATTGTTATGGGATCAAAAGATTTGGGTTTGTCATTTGTGTGAAAGATGGGGAAATCATATTCATTTGCTACTTGAACATCCATAAATGAAGGCATATCTGAAATCTAAATCTGTCTGAATTCTGAAGCTGAAAGTGAGTGAGGTTGATATCAAGTATAGAGTAAGGTATTTAAGGAAGAAACAAAGCATAGCTAAACCAAGAATGTGGAAGCCATGTCTTTGTTTTTCTTAGTTATGATTCTCACGTCTTCCTGTCCCAATGTGTGAAAACACAATATCATTAATCTATTATGTGATACTTTGACTTAGGATGAACTAAGTGGATAACAAGTTGTACTAAGCAATCCTCTCCCAATATGCCAAAAACACTAATTCATTAATCTATTATGTGATACTTTGACTTAGGATGAACTAAGTGGATAACAAGTTGTACTAAGCAATCCTCTCCCAATATGCCAAAAACACTAATTCATTAATCTATTATGTGATACTTTGACTTAGGATGAACCAAGTGGACAACAAGTTCTACTAAGCAACCACCAAAGGATGTGACAAGATTACTTTACGAAATCTTAAGAAAACGCGATCTATTAGCTGAAAAAAGGAGGATCGATTGAGTAGTTTATGTTGTCTCGGTAAGGAATAGTCCAATCTTTTTCAGCACCGGTGCAATATGAAAGTCTTTTAGAATTCCTTAGAATACGAATGAGATAAAAAATGATCCCTTCATTCTTATTCAAAGGTCTTTTTCGAGTCATGAGTATAAAGACCTCTTGGTAAGAGAACGCTTTACTCCTCAATCAGACTGGTGAATTTTGGATACCGAATGCCTTGAAAAAAAAAAGGAATTTTTTAATGCAATTTTTCAAACATAATAGTCCACCCTCCAACAGCTCAAACAAACAAAAAAATATCAAAATATTCTTTTAAGTATGTTCTCATATTCGGTTTTGGTAATTTCAAGTACTAAAAAACCACCAACTGCATGACTTGCTACTATTTTAATCAACTTAACTCCGACTTTTGAACTGAAATTTAATCAAATTGAACGTGCAATCACACGGTTGAATACAATTATACAACTAACTAAATTATTGAGAGTGGTCAAATGTAACCATTCCTAACACTAGAAGAGACGAGATGAGACGCAGTCGGATATGAAAGATTAGAATCTAACTGATTCACTTACATAGCTAAATACAGATACACTGAAAAAAAAAAAAAAGCAGAATAAATTGGAGTCTGGAGAGTGGAAAATTTACTCAATCAATTAGCTCTATAAAAACAGATATACGTATCTATTTTCCATGGCAACATACATGTTCCACTATTGTAGGACGAATCGTGTACATTGACACAACTTACTGACCCTGCAAAAATGCCAAAAGCTATATCACTGTAGAGAATTATAGAAGAGAATCAACACAACAGAGATGCCAATGATGATTGGAAATGCAGAGACCAAGTATAACGCTCCATATCCCTGCATGAAATTGTCCCTCGTCAGAACCAGCTCCAAAAGAAGCGGTAATGAGAGCAACGTATCTGGCAATGTTTCACAATTACAAGTGCATAATCTTATTCAATTTTACTTAATAAGCACCTGATATCACTTCAATTAAGCACATTTTCCACTAAACTGATAGTCGAGAAAAAATCGCTATTTGATGGAGCTACATTATAAGGAATAAGAAAATATTTGAGGGTGTGAAGCCAAAACATTTCTCATCTACCAGCTTAACTTGAATTTAGTCTAAGTTGAGCGGACTCTTCATTTGTGGCGCCTCACCTATGTCGAGACGATACCGGCACTAGTATGGGTGTGAGATACGTACCAGATCTGGTCAATCAACATTAGGTGCTTTGACTACAAACTACAAAGATTTTAGAGATAAGATTTTGCATTTTGATTTCTCAAGTCAAATGCGACTGCAGATTCTAGATGGCTGCCTACAACTTGAGAATAAAAGATTGAGTTACTGCATTCTACAACCTACATGTAAGTTTTCCATGTAATATCTCATAATTTTGGCATAGTTTTATAGCTCTATTTCTAGATATAGCCAAATCTGACCACCCGTATTTGTACCTAGATCCGTACCCAAAATCTTAAAATATAGATATGAAGGATCCAACCTCTAGATCTACACCCGTATCGGGTACCCGCACCCGAGTCCGAGCAACTTAAGATTTTGCCATGACTTGAAAACTCGTTAAAAGAAGTGGACCTATTAGTTTTGACATGTTCCAACAATAACATGTCAGATTGGTCCATTTAACATATTCCACATATTGTAAGCTAATTACCGGAAACAGTACTTAGCCTGCCTTATGAACAATCATAACAAAAGGGATAACCAGAGAAAATGTCTAAGCATTATTTCGTCAACTAACCAAAGCTGGAGGAACATCTGGCTCATCACTCTCAGCTGACTCGTCAATCTCAGCTGCTGAATCCCAGTCAATCTTGAGCCGTCTGGCAGCCTCTTTTGGATCGATACCAGTGTCTGTGGCTTTTGCATACAGGGATCTGCCAGACTTATTTTGTTTTGTAGCTTCAACCTAAATCCAACAAGAATAGAGTAAAACTACTAATTGGCTAAATGATGAAATTGGTGCCACTACAAAGACATTGCTTTTCCAGAGGATGTAAATCAAGGATTCTCATCCGATTTCAAGAAATGAAAAAGAAACCAATATTACCTGCAAATGGAATTCCCTAGATAAAGTAAAAGCTTAATACATGAAAAAAATAGTACTGGTGTCTGAAAAAGAACAAAGAAAATGTATTCCACTACTTTTTAGAAAAGTTGCAGCAAATGGTTTGAGAAAGATATAAAACTATCCTGAAATCTAAACTTGAGGAGAAACTATTACCAATACATCATTGTTACAAAAATTCAAATGCAATTAAATTTTTCCTTTGATATATCCGACTTTGGGCGTGAAATGTTAAATTCAACACTATGGACTAGATGGCTTAGAATTTGTCTTTAATAGGCGTATGCGGATAAAGTACCACTAACAAACCTACATTGCCTGTTAGGATAACTTTAATTAGGAAAAAGCTTGACTCTCGGGTCAAATTTATCAAGAATTTGAGATTTCTCTCCCCAAGAAGTTGACATCCCTCTTAAGAGGAAAAAAAACATTAAACTTCTTATCAGATGTAATCTCATTTACCTTTAGCTAACTCTAATAAAAGAGTCTAGATATAAAAAGGAGTAACTTTTTGATATTCTATGAATTTAAAATGCTAAGCAAGAACAGATTTTATCCATGGTCTGGATTGGATACTTCTCAATCTTTGACAGTCTTGAGTTACACTATTGCTGTTGCTCACCACCTCACCCACAATATTAAGTAAGTCTATCTGATTTTGGTGTCGTGAACCAACATACTATATTAGAATGATCTATGCCTTGCATGTATGTGCTTAATGAAGTAGATATTGTGATTGTTAACCTATTATTTAATGCAGTTGAATAAAATAAAGTTAAAATACCAGAACATTTACTGATATATTTGAGTCGTAATAAAACCTAGTCATGCATTTTTTTATCCAATCAAGCTATGGGATAAAACAACCGAGTAACCTTATTAGAGCAATTAGTTTCTCCCTCAACGGCCTTCCCCACCCCCTCCCCAATAAAAAAAAGTGTTTTTTCTGCCCCACTTTAGACAAGAGGGGTTGCTCTGATGGTAAGCAACCCCCACTTCCAACCGAGAGGTTGTGAGTTCGAGTCTCCCCAAGAGCAAGGTGGGAAGTTCTTGGAGGGAAGGATGCCGGGGGTCTATTTGGAAACAGCCTCTCTACTCCAGGGTAGGGGTAAGGTCTGCGTACACACTACCCTCCCCAGACCCCACTAAGTGGGATTATACTGGGTTGTTGTTGTTGTTGTTGTTGTGCAGAACCCTATCACAAAATCGGAGCTGGATTATGAGCATGTATCGTCATGTTTAAATGTAAAATTATGCCAAGAAGAATGTTTGAAGTCACAGTAGTACCTCCAAATTAGGCCATGAATTCATCTCTTCTGCCAGCATCTGCAGAGCAGCAAAATCTTTTGGTACTTTTCCTTCATTAATCTGAAACCAAGAAAAATAAAAAATAAAATAAAGAATTTAGCAAGGCCTTGGGAAATATATACTAGAATCATAGACTGCAATGTTATTAGCACTCTAAAGACAACCAAAGCCTTTATCCATCAACTGGTTGCTGATCAAGGAACTTTAGACACTCAATCGATAGTAGTTTGGTCCAAAAAAGATTCTTCTTTTGCATTCAAACAGAAACAACCTGATCTATAGCTATACATATAAAACTCATTGAGAATCTATTAAGGTGGACAAAGCAAGAAATAAAAGAGCTTCTAACTTTTTTGCTATTCCACTGTCTCGTTTTATGTGGCACGTTTCCTTTTCAGAGGTCATGAAATATTTGACACAGTTCTGCATATAACATGTTTGTAATACAATTCACACATTTCAAAATTCACATTCGGATGATGATGTGAGATTTTCTATACTGAAAAAACTTTATACACATTTCAATGAGAAGTTAAGTGCTTTCTTCCATTAATAATAAAATATTTAAGTCACATTAACTCATTCACTCTCGAGAGCTAGTCAAATTGTACCACATAAAATAGGGTGGAAAGCATAGTTAATATAATAGTTATCTTCCTTGTGAACATCGATAAATTTTCTTATAACTTATATTTATGACTCACTGCCTATTTAGGTTCATTTATTCTCCAAACTGCTAGTTTAAATCTACTATCACATTGTTACAAAGATCCACTTGCTAACAACAAAAAGTTCCATTCAATCAGCTTTTTGTGGATATAGTAAGGTAAAATTATTATTAATAAAGTACCAAGAGGCAAGTATGGTACACAAATACATTTTTTTTAAAAGGAAAGCTTAGCATAGATTTCCATACAACTTCAGTTTAATGCTTAAATTATAAAAGAAATTTCATGGAACTAAATTATGTAACACAACAGTGTCAGTTGAGTTATTTGTTGTAGAGTAATACCAAAAGTAAAAGAATGTTCTCTATACATATGGATGTTGTAGAGTAATACCAAAAGTAAAAAGAATGTTCTCCTACACTTTAAACATTTTTCTGAGAGTTATCACAATCAATGCCATAGATTTTAGGACAAATTGTTTCTAGAGATATATGAGCGACCAATCTTTTCCTAAAGCTTAAATACATTTAGGAGTAGGAAATTGTGTTATAGACATATACCAGTTATCCATACCAAGCACATAGAGAGAGACATTTTCTTAAATAGGTAATACTATATCAGAAAAAATCCGAAGGGAGTATAGACCTATGGACCATCAAGTAAACATAATATGAGTGCAAGACCAATAACAAATGTCGTAATATAAATTTGCCAAACAGTATAAAATGAAACCCTTAATAATTCAAAGCAACCCCTTGACAACTAATGCTTTTCCCTGCAATAATTTATTCCAATCTCCTTTTGCATCATTGTTAATGCCACATACATGTGTAGTTCACTTTATTGTCACTAGGGTTTATATAGAAATCTACATACATTCTACAAGAATATTCTTCTCGTACTATGATGTAGCTGTGAATTTGATCGACTACGCCAGTGTAATATCAGTAGAATTTTGCGGAATTAGTTGCTCTAACTACAACTTCTATGCTTCATGAAACTTTAATCTGAAGGACATTGTGGTAGCTCCCAAAGATCTTGCATAGAATTTCCAAGGAAGAGTGTTAGTTTACTTTTAACTTGGCCTGCCTAAACTTGCTCATGTTGCCGATCCCAAACTCAACTAGTGGAAAGTAGTGGTAAGTTGATACCCAGTGTAAAGCTAGTCAATTTATGATGACTCTCAAACAACATTAGGTTCATCTGGGACCGCTATAAATAGTGAAGATTCATATAGCTGACCCCAACAAACTTGGGGTTGATGCGTTGGTTGTTGTAGTGTTAGTTTCATTCGTCTTCGTCATGGTTTGGCAGATACTTAAAGTAGTATTTACTTAAAGGGTTGGTTGCATAGTTGGTTTGAAGGACCTTATAAAGAATAGAATTAAGTTTAGAGTTAACATCACAAAAGTTTATTATATTTCAAGTAATGCAGAATCTTCCCTAGCTACTCTTTTCCTAACTTTTACCATATAGTATGACACTTCCATTTTTGATATAGTAGCACACCGCAGGGACCAACAGTGGAAATTTTCCACTCTTTTTCCCCCTTGTGAATCGAATCTCCAAAATCGTGGTTAGAAGTGGAGGACCCCTTCCTCTTACTCTTGTCTCCCATATAGCATGATACTTAAGGAGTGGTATGATCTTACATCTTATCTTTTCCTTTTCCCAACTATGTTCCCCCTTTCGAAGTATTCCTTTCCTTTCTGCTGTATTATTCCTCAAAAGTTACCTCTGATAGGCTTGTGATTTCCCACATCACAAGAACTAATAACATGATTGACATGCAATCTAACAGAGAATGCTTAGATATGTTATTAGATGTTACTGAATATGAAAGAAATATGAGAATCTAACCCAAAATAGAGTTACTTGATACCTTTATTGGAAAACACTTATAAAGGAAATATTTCCGCTTGCTTTGCAACACTTGATGAAAAGATGTTGAGATCCTTTTTTCTTACAAAACCTATTGATTATACAAGGTCCTTAATGCAGAAAGGACGGTTTCAGCAGTTCATAATGAACTGTTCTCCATATAACTTGTCTTTTGGTGGAAAACATTCTTAGTCAAACTGGAAAAACACAAAAAGGGAAGTGGAAAGGGGGGAAATGCTGTTGAAGGAAGAAAAAGGATGAAGGAAAGAATGAGAAAATGAAGGGAGTATTATGAAGAGAAGGAGAAATTGTGGTATTGCTTCTTCAGTGAGAACCTCTCGTTCACTTGAGCAATTTCTGTAATCAACGTGATTCAAATATCCACCTATTTCAGTGCACAATTGAAGTATGTAAAATAATATTTCCTATAACAAGTGTTAGCATCAGTTTTCGTTTTTTTAATATCAAATCCTGCTTTGAAAGTGCTTCCTGAAAACTTATAATTTTGAAAACAAAATGAAAGAAAAACTGTATTCTTTTTCTTACCAAGTAGCTCTTAGTTCCCAAAAGAAAAACTACAAAAACATCTCTAGAACTCTTATACGTTTAATATCCTATTGCACGCATCAGAGGGTCGAAAAAATCTTCTCCATCAACTCCAATATATTACACTGTAAATCCTTCTAAAACATTATGTTGCACTATTACCTAGCTAACTTCTATCTTGTGATCTACTTTATCAGATTCTTCCATTAAAAGGTCCGGAACGTTTTCAGTTGCTTAGAACATCCCTTTGCAACTGCATCAGATTAAACACTTCACATTCAAATGTTCTACTCTTGCTATTTATCAATTTATCAGTTATGCCTCAATCTCAACCAAATGATCTATTCTTATTAGATGTCCTATAGTCGTGGTTCCAAAAGACCATATAATTTGGTCAGCATTAATCTGAGGCATTTTTAGAGCAGACTTACTTCTTCTAAAGCAGCAGCTAAGTCATCCCTTGTTGGAGCATTTTCATCGTCAATGCCAAGCAGCCGCCTCCTCTCAACGTCCCTGGGGTCTTCAATCATTATAGTCAACTTAACCTGTAATAAACCCAAGAGAATAGGTCAATCAATCGAGAGACAAATTGACATTTGAATTGCCCGTTGAGCTAGTTAACCAAGACAGTTTTTCAATCAATTAATCACTAATCCTCAATCCCAAATTAGTTGGAGCTGACTATGGCAATCTTCAGTATCCATTCCACTCTATGCAGATCCATTTCATTTCAATACAAAATAATTTATCTTTAAGGGCAAATTAAGATTCTTTAAAACTACCGTTCCCTAAATCTCACACTTGCTTCTGCGTGGATGCCCGGACCTAATGTAACTAAGCTTCAATCCAAGCCAAGACAATTGATGGGGTACTAAAAAAAGGAGATCAACATCTTTCATATACCATTAACTAAACAGACAATGAAATGTTCAAAAAGCATTCCAAACTTAATACATGTGGTGAGTTTAAGAAAATAAGTGATCTTTCAAAATAAACTGAGAGCTTAAACAAGTCGAAAATTCAAAGGGCAGGTATGGAGATCAACGAAAAATGTTCACCATGAACAATATAAAATCTTTCTTTCAAGGAAAATATTTTTCATTAATGGGAAAACTAACTTTCGTCACTTATGGGCCGAAGTCTCGGGCAGCGTGAGGAATGTTCCAGGATAAGCGCAAGCTGAGATGGAATTCCATTCTCATTGAGGGCTTGCTTCTATTAGATGTGGAGTTGGTCAAGGGACTGTTGTTGGTGAAGTAGTAGAGGATATTGGCCATAACCCGGTTACTGGTACAAGTAAAATAAAGAAATGTTGTCATTCTCCTTTTATACATAATAACCCATCCCTATCTCCATATAACTTACTTCAATCAATACTTGACATTATTGCTACGTTTTAAAACTCAAAAACTACTGCCCAAAACGTTATCCTCAAACCTTATACCACATTTTGCACAAATACCATATGTCATTCAAAAATGATGCAAAAAATTGTTATTTGCAACAACAAAAAAACATTACCATACATACCGAATGCACCAAAATTAAAAGAAAAAATCATAAGGGGTTAAGGAAAATAAAGCCACACCTCACCGAAGAGCATATCCCGATTTCTCTTGAGAAGCTCCAAAACCTACAAAAAGATACAATTTTGAACAAACAAACCACATGTATAACAAGAGAATTGGGTAAATTAAGCAAAAAAGTTTATACTCTTTTAATTTGAGAAACGTATTCAAGGGATTGAGGATCTGGGTCAGCATCATCATCATCATCATCTTCTTCTTCTTCTGTGACAGTATAAGTTGCACTGTCTTCTTCTTTATTCACAAACAAAGGTCCCAAAGAAGTGCTTCTGCTTAACCGAAACCGAAAATTGTGAACATTAAAGAGAGAGAAATGGCGGCGTTGATGAGCAAAGGGTGAGACATAAATGGAGGAGGATAACAATGGTAGTGATGATGAAGAGGAAGAGGAAGAGAGTGGTGGGAGTGACAGTTGAAGCATGTTTGAGGCCATTGTAATGGCCACTGGATATTTGACTTGGGATAAAGCATTACTTGTTGCTGTTAAAGAGTTAACCGAACCGATAATAGGACCCCCAAAAAATGTGTGCCGTTTTTTTCTTTCTTTTTTCGTGCAATTATTTTATTTTTAACCTTCTTTTGTATATTCAAAATACATAAGAAGCTTTTTTTAAACTCCATTTTCGATTAAATATAATCAAACTGATTGAAACAAATTGACTAATGAGCTTTTGTTTCAAATAATTAAATGAAAGTGAAAATGGCAAAGAAATTGAAATGAATGGAATATAAGCCTTTTTTTCCAACATAATTAAATGAAAATAGAAACACTTATGATTAAACTAAATATAGATAAAAGAGAATTCGCATAATCAATGCTAGCTAATAAGAAATTGAGATGTAATTAATTGATTCATTAAGATTACCTATTAGACTAGTAATTTTACAAATATGCCTCATATTGCTTGCATTGTGTGGAGAGGATCGAAAATTTGACGGGGCATTTGCATTTATACCAGCTTTTTGTGTCACGTTTTAACTTGTGCCCGCTTTTATCTCATATCGCTCTAGAGCTGAAGTTTTTATTTTGTAACTGTGGCGAGTTTTTGTTTTGTACTGGCGAACTCCAGCTCTAGAGGTGAAGTTTTTGTTTGTAACTAGCGAAGTTCAGCTCTCGAGCAGAAGATTTTGTCGGAAAAATCAACTTTTTATGTTATCGTCCGCTTTAAATGCAGCAACCTCATTTTGTCTAGCTCACACTCACCTTTGCTCAGCCATTTTTATTGCTAAACAACTGATATTCTATCACGACCGCAATTACGATCGTGATGGCACCCAACACATTTGCTAGGCAAGCCCGACCATTCAAACACACCCAAATCTAAATACGCAATCCATTACCAATTAATAGAATTAAATTATCAGATAATATATTTCCAACTAGTGATAATAGACAGAAATAGTGCGGAAACCATAACAGTTGTCAATACAACTCCCAATAGTTCTAGGGTCACGAGTCTAGAGCCTCAAAATACAACTAGGTAGCAAAATGTAAATAGATGAGAATCTAGAAAAAGGGGGAAAACAAAGGGATATGGGAGAAGTCGGGTCCTGCGGACGCCAGGCAGCTACCTCGACAACTTCGGGATGAGTCTGCAAATAGCCAAACTCTACTGAGCCTCCGGGATACATGTATCTCCACACATAGTGCAGGAACTAAAGTGAGTACTCCAACTCAGTGAGTAGTAAGAATATATAATGACTGAAGATAAGAAATCACGAAATATTATAATGTAAAGATATAACTAGCAATTCAACACATTTAACGGTGAAATAGCAGCAAATCAATGACACGTAATGAGATAAATATCAATGCATGAATGCAATGCAATGCATATGACCGCTACGACGCGCAGCCCTATCCATTTGGGTACCCGCGCTCACTGTTGGGGTTTAGACTCCGGAGAGGCTCCTACAACCCAAGCGCAATATCGACATAACATCGTTGCGGCGTGCAGCCCGATCCATACTCAGTCTAGAATATGCACGTAAACCACTCGGGTAATATTAGAGTAGTAGCTCTCAGCTCACAATGTGAGAAAAATATAGTTTAAGTTTCAAATCTTAAGAAATATAGCTGAACATTTAAAACAGTGTTTAAACTCATGACTGAAATTATTTAACATGCCAAGTGATATGGAAACAATGATAATAATCCTTGAAGGATGCAAATGATCGGCACAAGGCCCAAATATATCCATAAAGTCCAAGTAGGATGATTACCAAACAAATTTCTAGTCAAGAACACAGTACGAACATCACTCGGGACGGGTAAGTCACAATCCCCAATCACAAATGACCCCGCACTCGTTATAGAGTATGTGTCTCGCCTCAATATAGCATCACGATGCGACATTCTGGGGTTTCAAACCCTCAGGTCATCATCTATATCTATTACTCACCTCAAGCCGGTCCAAAATCTAGCTCACCATGCCCTTTCCCCTTGAATCGACCCCCTCACGCGTCGAGTCTGATCAAAACCACAAGGAATACCTTACAATTGGCTAAAGGAATATAACCCAATCGAAAATACTCGAAAAACATCGAAAATTATAAAATTGGCAAAACCCGAGCCCCAAGCCCACTTCTCAAAAAATTACAAAATTTACATCACCGGATTTCTCATCTCGCCACGAGTCCATACATATCAAATTTACCAAAATCAGAGTTCAAATGCCTTTTGAGATCCCCAAATTTTCATTTCAAAAATCAAGCCCTTGTTCTTCCAATTTTTACCCAAATTTCCAAAACTTAAAGGTTGATTCTTCAATAAAATGACGTTTCTAGGTCACGACACTCGCCTCCAATTAATCCCCGTTGAAACCCTCTTCAATTACTCCCCAAAAGCTCTCAAGGTGGTTAACAATGGAGGAAAAATGAATACACTCGCGTATGAAATATTCAAATAAACCCATTTCTGCCCAGGTATTTAACTCTACGCGAACGCGGCCACAAGCCACGTGTTCACGATGAGCAGTTATTTAAGCTGCCCAAAAATGCCCTTCGCGAACGTGACATCCTCCACGCGAAGGCCTGGGCCTACCCGATCACGTGCCCTCTTAACGCGAACGCGATGCTTTACCAGCTCCCCATACGCGATCGCGTAGGCTAAAATTCCTGGCCCTCATATTTACTCTACGCGTTTGCGACTCTCCCCACACGAATGCGATGAAGAAAACTTCTACAACATCACAACTGAAAAACCTACAACACCATAAGTCCAAAAATGGTCCGATTGACCACCCGAAATCACCCCGAGGCCCCGGGGACCTCAACCAAAAGCGCCAACCCATCCTAAAGCATTATTCAAACTTGCTCCAATCTTCAAAACATATCAAACAACATTGTAACCATTAAATCACATTGGATTCAAGCCTAAGTTTCTTTTCAAAACTTCCAAAATACGCATTTGATCAAAAACCCAACCAAAACACCTCCGATGACCTAAAATTTTGCAGATATATCTAAAACCACCTAACAAAATTACTGTAACTCTCGGAATTCCATTACGACCCCCGGAGCAAAATCTCACCTACCAACCAGAATTCGCCAAAATACTAACTTCGTCCAACTGAACCGTTCTGAAGTCTAACACATGAGACGGGTCCCCAACATACTTCTGGAGCATAAAAACATGGAATACCGGATGGACCCCCCATAAGCTGGGTGGCAAGGCAAGCATATAGGCCACCTCCCCAATCCTCCTAAGTATCTCAAAAGGTCCAATTAACCTCGGTCTCATCTTCCCTTTCTTCCCAAACCTCATAACGCCCTTCATTGGTACTATATCATTTCTTCCCTTTGAGAAGTTACCTGCCTTATTCTTCAATTTGTAATATTGTATCACAGTAAACTAGAAGTTTATTAATGCAAAAGCAGCTACAGTAAATCAAAAATTTACTTATACAAAAGTAGCCTCAGTAAATCAGAAGTTTAGTAATGTAAAAGCCACTAATTGAGAAATTTACTTATACAAAAATAGCCATAGTAAATTAGAAATTTACTAATGCAAAAGTTTGTGCCAAAATAAACCAGAATTTTACTAAGAGATAGCGCATGCCATGATAAACTTGAAACTTTTCATTTATTATTTTTAACTGAGCTATTTGAGAATTCAGATAAGCATATACTGATGAACTAAACGATTCTTCAAGAAATTCTCCTGTGTTGCTTGTTCTCATAATAAATTGATTATACCAGCTACAATTGAAAAAAAGTAAATATGGGCCCATTCACCTATCATGTGAACCACTTAGAGATGCATATATAAGATGGTTACATGTGTGTTCATTGTCAACCTGAAGTTTGACATTTGAAATTGCTTTTCTTAACTAAGAGCAAAACTTTCAGATTATGAAATCAAGACAGTTCATCTTGAAAATACTGGTTATATCCAAGCTGGTTTAGCATTGAATACCTCCTATTAATGGCTGAATCATTGCTTATGAGAACAAAGCTTTATGTGTTGGTCTAAGATTTTCTAAATTGTGTATAACAGCTCTTGTATGCATCAGACCAACAATATATGATAAGTCCTCCCCTCACAATTGGGTTAGGATCAGAAACCAAATATTTTTACTATATTTTGATGTGTGGCATATGATTACTTTCTTTACCACAATGCATAAAGATATGTTTCCCAAAAAAGAGTAGGGATATATGTTAGTTTTTTTAACATTTTGGGGATGAAATAAACAACTGAAAAATATGTTGTATGAATCGAATTACATTAATATGATCCTCACTTAGAAGATAATTCAACTAAAATGCCTGAAGTTTTTGCTGATCCAAAATTAAATATCATATTTCAGCTGCAAATGCTCCTATTAAAATTTGAAGTCCCTAAAAGATAGAATTTACTGTACGCATGAAGCATGGTAGACCAATCAGTTCTAAAGGTAAAAATCCTTGAAAAATAATAAGGAGCTAATGATCAAAATGACCATAATGAGGAGGAAATGAGCTCTAGAAGAGCCTACGGCATAATATTTCATGAAACTCCAGAAGAAGTTTAGGTACCTGAAAATAAAGAAAGTGATGATATCTCAACAAGTTATATCATTTGCGAACCGATACTAAATGATCTTCGACGATATATTTGATACAATGTAGTGCAAAATACTGTGAAATATTTTGAGGATCAGATCAGTAGTCCAGACACGTAAAGATATCATGCCATTTAAGTACGAGTCATAACATATATGACTCATTTGATCAAATCTCTATAAAGATCCCCGAATGATTTAAAATGCCTGAAGCATATTCAAAATCTCAAAAAATGTACTCAATCAGATTACAAATATCTTTGTACGGTTTAAAGCAATCTGGCACATATGGTATAATCATTTCCATAAATATTAAAGAGGGCTACATAAATAATGTTATTTGTCCATGTATTTTTATAAAGAAAATGGCTTCAGAATTTGTTATACTTATTTTTTATGTTGATGACATAAATCTTGTTGGAACTCCAGAGCTTCAAAAGGAAATTGAATATCTTGAGAAAGAATTTGACAAGAAAGATCTTGGAAAAATAAATTTTTGTCTTTGGTCTACAAATTGAATATTTAGTAGATGATATCTTTATCCATCAATTTATCTATATAGAATGGGTCTTTAAACACTTTTACACGGACAAAGCGCACCCATTAAGTACATCAATGGGTGATCGATCACTTGAAGTGAATAAGGATTCGTTCTGACCTCCAGAAGAGGATAAGGAACTCCTTGGTCCTGAAATACTCTATCTCAGTATAATTGTTATGCATTTTTGTATCTTGCTAATGCTAACAAAGGTTGTGCATATCGTATTGGTTATGCAGATACAATATTAGAATGCGGAGACTCTAATATTTGAAATAAGGTTTTCATCAGGGGAGTAAAATACGCGATGCACTCTTTTTTCCTTAGTTTTTTTTTTCACAGGGTTTTCCTTATAAGGTTTTTAATGAGGCACCTAGCAATGCGTATTACTAAATATGTGAACTCTTTTTCCTTCATTAAGATTTTTTCCAACGTGGTTATTCTTAGTAAGATTTTAATAAGGCTCGTTATCTTTTAATGAACATCCAAGGGGGAGTGTTAAAATATATTATATTATGAGTATTCATTTAGTACTTCGTTGTAAATATGCTTTCCGAAGAAGTTTATCCACTTGGGACTCCGCTGTAATTATGGTTATCTATTTAGTACTCTATTGGAAATTGATCGAGGCCAACCCTGCTCTACTATTGAGTAGCGAGAGAGGTTGAAGCAGCTTTTACCCGATTAAGGTTGGTAACGATCTCCACAGGGAGCTTGATATTGGAGTTGGGTGTCTATCTAAAGTGGAGTTGTGTATTTGCTCTTAATTGCACTTCTACACATTTTTTATTTTTGATTATGATTCTAATTATATAAAACTACAATACTCAATTAACTAAACTAAGCTAAAGTTAAACTATTGCGAGTTGTTCAAATGATTAAAAGGCACTAGGGTAGTGACTTCCGCCTAGGTGGTCAATTGCCGAATTCTTGAGTCTAAAGCTCGATTGTAACATTTGGGGAATATGATATAACCGTTGCTCGATTTTCCTCACTCTATACCTCTCGGTAGTTCGAGTGATTTTGCTCGAAATGACTTTCTCAAGACCAATTGGGCATGCAAATATGCACAAACAACAAGGGTTCAAGTTGGATATTACTATCTCTAGTTTTAACCCTTTAACTGGGGCTATCAGTCTCTTGAGTACGCCCTAATTATTTGTTGGACCAATTTCAGATACTTAGGCTCTCTTTCTCAAGAAGAGCCAATATCAAATAAACACAAACTAGTACTTGCAACCATTAATTCAGCAATTAAACATAAAATTAGTCCAAATATCACACTCTTATAGTCAATCAAGCCCTAAACACAAGACCCATCAATTACTCGCACTAAGATTGAGCCACAACCTTAGCTTATGGATATAGCTACTCATAATTATAGAAGAAAACAAAGAAATAGATGAAGAAAAACTCATATTAATTAAATGCTAAATTAAACTTGAAGATTCAAATGAAGCTAAAATTACTCAAAATAGCTAAAATATTTGAACCTACAAGCGCAACCTTCAATACACACTATATGTGTGACATAAAAATTGAAAAGAAGCTATTTATACTAAGCTGACAAATATGAAAAAAAATACTCATGCGGGGTTAGTGCAGACCGCAAAAATTCACATGCGGCTGCACTAGGGCTCTGAACTTGACTAAACTGCTCTCTGAACTTGGGCAATGCGGACCGCACAGAATCGAGTGCGACCAGGGTGGCTTCTAGTGCAGTATGCATGAAATGGAGCACGAACCATATTGGTCTTCAAACCTAGACTTGACAACTCTCTGAACCTTCTCTCTGCGGATGACACTAAATCTAGTGTGACCGCATTGATCCTAGTGTGGACCACACAAAACCTCCTGCGGCCGCATTGCCTTTTTGTCTGAATATCAGCCTCTCTGAACCTCACTTGTGTGGACTGCACAAAATGGTGTGCGGTCGCACTGGTCCTGTTTTACCTGAGCTTTGTCTTTGTCTTGGTACTTGTGCAAGTTTCACTCCTTTTTGAGTTGGTCTTTGATACCATGTCACTTTGTTTATCAAACCTGCAATCAAGCACAACTTGTGAGCTTTTTGAGGCTATTTTGTACACATTTCTATTCAAAACTTGAGCATGAAGGAGTGTAAAATGCATCATATTTCCTAGTTATCAGAAATAAGCTTCTCGAAGAAGCTTATAATTTTGGTATCTCTGTTATGGATAAATATTACACCCGACAATTGATTATCTATATCTGGTATATAAGCAACTTACAAGCAACTTATAAGAAGCTTACACAGCAGCTTGCAGTAGCAGCGTACAAGTAACTTACACAGCAGCCTCCAATAGCAGCTTACACAACAGCTTGCAGTAACAACTTACACAACAACTTACAATATCAACTTACACAACATCTTTCTTTCTTCTATAAATAGAGAAAATTTTGGTTCATTATGGATATGAAATTAAAGTTGAGTAATAAAACTCTCTCTACTTATCTTCGATTTCTTTACTTTAAAGTCTTTATTTTATAACAAAATGCTAACACTACTAAAAATAGGAAGATCAAATATGATGTGACATATACCATTTGATTTATATGAAGTAAATATAATTATTTTTCACTTTAACTGTCTATTTAACTACTGAACGTAACTTTTATTTTTAGGTTTTCCTAACCTTAGGTGGGCACCACACAGACGTCCATGGGCAAATGATTATATTTGGCTTACCACAAAAACTATTTATGTTCGGTAATTGCAAATATATTAAGAATTATATATTTTTTAGTTACTATCTTGAAAACAATTATACAGTATCATTAAAATATTCCTTCAACTTGTCCTAAAAAAAAGGGGGAAAAAAGGTGCAGTCAAGTTAAAAGTTAATGGCCTTAAAAACTTTTACAGATTATTGATATCTATCTTTTCGTCAGTTTCTTTAACTGATAGATTTGGATGTAAGCCATTTATGCTAATGATATAATGAACAACAAAATCAAATCAGTAATTATGTCCGCTTTTGTTAAAAGCTTTAAATAATTCTACTCTTTACTCCTTCCCCATTAGTAAACATGATTACTCTCTCCTTCCACTATATATACTGACTTTGAATGTATTTGTATCAATATTTACAACTTATCATTACTCCTAGAATTAGTGGAAGCGCATACAAAAAGTATGAAAAAGCATCTCATAATGTATTTAACTAATAAACTATATTACACATACATACACGTAACACGATAATATTTATATGAATTATAAACAAATGACAGAAGCTAATATCTTGTATTAACTAATTAAGCAATAAACATATTAAACTAAGTCAAATTAAAGATGTAATAAGAAAAATATATAATAAAGTTCTTCTTTTCTTTTTAACTCTTTTCCCCTTCTCCTTCTTGTTGGTTACAAGGAATTGTCTTCTAATGGAAGAATGGATAGCTAGTGAAGGTTTAAATTGATGGGATACAAGTAACAACTATTACTAACATTAACCAATCTCACTCACCCCTAGCCCCCCCCCCCCCCCACACACACCCACCCCAAAAAAAAAATTGAAATAATCAAAGAACAAAAAAGCAGCAACTTGGCATGTGACAATCAGCCTCTTCCATTTGTGTGTTACAAATCTAGGTCATTTTCACGAACTGATGTTGATCATCATTAATCAACTTTTCTGTTGAACTCTCTTTGTTTTTATCCTCTTCCTTCATTTTCATATACATTCCATATAAATATGAAGCAAATCCCCATACACATAACAATGTTGAAACTATTTTAGTGCCACCAAAATTATCTCCATACACTATAACCCCACTTAAAACATTAACGGCCATTAACGCCGTCATGCAAATTCCCCCTGTCAATGAACTTGTCAAGAACACCATTCCAGCAGTACCCATAAAACATAACTGCCACGTCATCACGTTAAATATCACCGTTAACCAGTAAGCTTTTTCACCTAAATCAAACACATTTTTACTCTCTTTTTTCATCTCCGAAAATCCACCATCTATAGTCATTCCCACCGTGGCCAAAACCGTAGCAGCTAATTCCATCACTATTTGCATTTCCACAACCATAGAATAACAATAAACTTTTTTATATATTTTTTCCATTAATGGGAGATAAAGAGCGAATAATAATCCAGCACCAACTGTTGAGAAAAATCCTATTAAATACTTTGACTTAGTCAAACCTTTTGGTTTGTCATGGCTTGAACCTAAGGCTAATAAGACCGAACTAAGTGTTAACAAAATAACACAATTTAGATTTGCGTATGTGATTTTTTGTTTGACAATAATTACGGAAGTGATAAGAGTAAAAACTAACTGTGAAGATAAAACAAGAGAATTTGTCGAAACGGGAAGATAAGAATTACCCCAAGAAAATAAAAGGTTATTAAAACCTAATAAAAAACCAATGAGAATAGAGAGTGACAAGATTTTAGGAGTGAAACCAGTAAATGGTTTTCTATCAGTGGATTTAAAAACATAAAAAGGTAAATAAATAGGAAGAAGGAGAAAAGGAAAGCCAACAGATTGAACCCAAGTAGAAACCCAACGACTTGCACCTTTGTGATTGAAGTAGAATTTTGAAAGTAGGGTTGATGAAATTGAACCTATAAAAAGACATAAATAATTAATACCTAAAAGAAAAATGTAACGTTTATTAGTGGTGGAAGTAGTGTTTGATGTTTCTTGGTCATGCATTTGGACTCTACTACTACCACTTGAAAATTGTTCCTGTTGTGGAACTAAGAACTCCATTGAATGAAAAAGAAAGAGCAAAGAAAAGTAGGGTTGAAAATAAAATTTGGATTTAGTATGGTGGATGGGAGGATGTTTCTTGTAGAGAAAAGATGACTTTGGTGAATACTGACTTAGGTATAAAAAGGTGGGATTATAGTGAGGAATTATCCTAAAAGGGTAATTTTTTACCCTTTTAAAAAAATTCTCTTTTTTGCTTAAAAGAGTTTTAGTTAATTCATTCAATGACAGATAAAATTGTTTAAAAGTTGAATAGTATTCTATCATCTACTGTGAATGTCCATAAACAGCTTTAAAATACAATTATTAGTAATCTTGAATTAATTAAATTACAGTTGATTTGTGAAAAAGTAATTAAATTATTTCTTAAAATTGTTTTCTAGTACAAAATCAAGAAAAGGAAGGTACATGTTTGAGCATGAGCAAAACCTTTCGGCTAATCATAAGGAGAGGGAGATATGTTACTTGAGTATCCAATATCGCAATCTAACGTGCATGATAGTGATAATGATGCATTTTTTTTTTTTTTTGAATAAATGATCATATGATATGCTCGATGAGAGATTTCCAATATAGGCATATAATAGGAAAAAAAGTTAAAATATATGATACAGAATGATATAATATCAATGACGACAATTACATCTTAACCTCAAGTTAATTGAAGTCAATAATATTAATTTTTACTATACATATTCCTTTATTTAGACCCGTCTGAGTACAACATAATGAAAATAACTAATATAAATGAAATTTGATTAGAATGGAGATGTTATGTCTATCTGATAAAGTCAGAATTAGAATTTAAAACTTTACGAGTTAACTCTAGAATAATAATATATATAATAATTGGCTTTTTAAAATTTCTTAATACAAATATATAATTTATACAAGTTTAACATGTTCGACCGAACTAACCTACTCTCTAAAGAGTCATCAAAGGTTGAAAATAATCGTAGGAATATCTTTTCTTCACAAAATATGCCCTGGGAATAATATAGTATTGTAACTAGGTACGTACCAGCTGTACTCAAAATTAAGCTTCTTTCTGTCGATGAATGAAAAAGAAAAATTATGAACAACTAAAAATTTAAGACATTGCGTCACGTCAAGGAAGAAAAGCTACTACAAAGGATCCATCTAAAAAAGTTGCAGAGGCACATATCATATCCCTACCACACATTTGGCATCGAAAAAACACATAAGTGAGAGACCACGGGATTGTGTCACTTCGTTACCACAGCCTAAAGGTACACTACATGCTTCTACAATAAAATATATGTGGGTTACCCCAAAATTAACTCGATCGTAATGATGCATATTATAAAATAAGATCAGACGACACATCCCAAAACAAAACGATATTTCATTATAAGGATGTTTTAAGTTATTACTTAATGCAATTTCAAAACAGGAGTCCAAATAACAATAAGAAACATAAGCCCGACATTGATGTATCACACGTCACGAGCATATACTAAGGGTTGTCTGAATACAACAAATATTATCACAGTCTGAAAATACTAATATAGTCTAAGGAAGACAAAAGGGAGAAGAGCAAGGCTACAATCGCCATGCAGCTACCTTGCCGACCCCGGATATCCGCGACGGATGAAGGATCAACGCTTGCTATCACGACCCACAGCTCCTAGATCTGCACTCAGGGTACAGAGAGTAATGTGATTATGCCAACTCAGTACGTAATAACACTAAACAAAGACTGAGCAGTAAGAAACACATAAATCCACATCATAACACCACAATAAGTACAATATGTTTTCAAAACAGTATATAAATCAAATCATCTCATTAAATTCGATTTCAGTAAAAAAAACCATTTGAAAAATGTCTTTCTAATAGTTTCAACAAAGTTCAGTGAAGTTTAGAGTAAAAATAATTAAAATCATAAATATCCCCTCGAGCAAGACATGTATCATAAACTACCATTCGGCATAATATTTCTCAGAATCAGCCCCTCGATCAACCTCACAACCGCTCATAATCAGCCCCTCGGGCTACATCATATCACTCACTCAGTGTACCCACGCTCACCAGGGGTGTAGAGACTTCAGAGGGGCTCCTACATCCCAAGCTCTATAACAAGCTATGTCGTGGCATAATAAATCAGGCCCTCAACCTATCATATATCATATAATAGTACAACTTGCTGCGGCATACAACCTGATCCCATAATATCCTCATGATATAGGCCCTCGACCTTACTCAATCAAAAACCTCTCAAGCTACTTGTGCTAATAGTAAAACAGGGTGCTCCACCCAAAATATCATTTATAGCATCAGAACGGAGTAAATAAGGTAGAGTTACGGAATCAGTAAAACATAGCCTGACTGAGTACAGATATTAAATGAAAATAGTGAGGAATAGTAGTAAAAAGCCCTTAAGGATCCAAACAGTTTGACACGAGGCCCAAATATGACATTCAGCCAAAAACATAGTAATACTTTCTAAAGCATAATTGTATCAAATAGTTTTCAACCAAATATGCAACTTACTTGTTGCTATGGTACATACCAAATCGCAATCCCCAATGATGCATGCCCTAATGCTCGTCATCTAATGTAACGATCCGACCGGTTATTTTGAGTACTAGTGCTCCGTTCAGTAGTCGAAGGTCATGAACAACTTCATTTCAGGTATTATGACTTGTACACGTGGTCAGGATTTAATTTCGGGAAATTCGGAGTTGAATTGGGAAGAGAATTCTCATTTGGGAAGCTTAAAGTTGAAAGAATGAACTAGGATTGGAATTTTTAGTAAACTACCTCGGAATTGGGATCTGAAGGTTCCAGCAGGTTCATATAATGATTTCAGACTTGGGCGTATACCCGGATTGGGTTTCGGATAACCTGGGAGCATTTTGGCGCCTAATATGGAAGTTAGCAATTTAGAAGAAATTTCATAAGTTTGGCTTAATGTGAAATTCAGTGTTATCAATATTCCTTTGGAATTTCGAGATTGGGAATAGCTCCACATAGTGATTCTGAAGTTAGGAGCGCGATCGGAAGTGAATTCGGAGTTCAATAGGTCATTTTGAAGCCATTTGGCTAAAGGTAGAAATTTGAAAGTTTTTGAAGAGTTTGACCGGGGGATTGACTATCAATATCGAGGTCGGAATCAAATCCCAGAAGTTAGAGCAGGTCCGTAATGTCGAATATGACTTGTATGCAAAATTTGAGGTCAATCGGACGTTTTTTGATAGGTTTAAACATCGAAAATAGAAGTTTGAAATTTTAAAGTGCAAAAACTTGAATTTGGGGTGTAATTCGCGATTTTAGCATTGTTTAATGTGATTTGAAGTCTCGAGCAAGTCTGAAATATGTTTTGGGATTGGTTGGTATGTTTGGTTGGGGTCCCGAAGGCCTCGGGTGGATTCCAGATGGTTAGCGGATCAAAAATTGATTTTTAAGAAGTGCTGAAGCAGCTGGTATCTCGTATTTCCGCTTGTGCGGAAATGGGACCGCAGAAGCGGAGAAGAAGCCGTAGAAGCGGATGAGGGCGAGGGTAGGCAGGACCGCAGAAGTCGCCCTTGATCCGCTGATGCGGAACTGTAGAAGTGGTTGGCTAGCCGCATAAGCGGTTTAGGTCCAAGGCTTGAGGACCGCAGATGCGTTCAGGGGCCCACATAAGTGGGACCGCACCTGCGGTTGGCTCGTTGCAGAAGCGAAAGTGGCTAGGCTAGGGTTAAGCCGCAAAAGCGGCATTTTATCCGCAAAAGGGGAACCGCATAAGCTGTTGTAATTTCGTAGAAGCAGAAATTGTTGGAGCAATGGGGCTGTTTTAAATCGGGATTTTGGTTCATTTCCCTCATTTCTCACTTCATGGGCGATTTTTGGAGAGCTTCAAAGAGGGGTTTCGTCATCTGTGTTAAGGTAAGTTATTTCCATTGCTTTTGAGTTAAATACATTGATTATGCATGGAATCAATCATGGAAATTAGAGAAAATATTGAGGTTTTGGTTGAAAAACCTAAAAAATTATAATCTTGAATTTTAGCCACGATTTTGAGCATGAAATTAGGAGAAAATTATATATTTGAGTTCCTAAGGTCATGGGTAATCTTTATCTTCGAGAAATTTTGGATTTCGGGCACGTGTGCGCGATGGCATTTTGGTCATTTCACTAAACGAAGTTGGGGATTCATATAATCTGAATTGTTAGCAAGTATTTGAGTATATTCTCATTAGTTTGTCGTTAATTGGCTAGTTGTGGTGCATTGTACGTTGGTTCAAGTCTTCGGAAGAATGTAAAATGCCGGTTGCGAGTCTTCGGAACGAGGTGAGTCTCCTTTCTAATTCTGTGAGGGGTAATTTACCCCATAGGTGAGTAAAATGGTTATGTTCTCCTATTTGTGGGGGCTATGCACGCACGAGGTGATGAGAGTCCGTGCATAGCTACTATTATGCTATTGTCCGGATAGTTAGGACTCAAAAGCATGTATACGTGGATTAATTATGAACGCATTGGTAGTTTGAATTGCTTAATCCACATCAAATTAGTAAGTAAATTTCTAAAAGAATTAAACTCCATTTCTTAAATTGTTAAAGGAGAATTGGTTTTATTTGAATAAATATATCCTTATAAGTCCTTTGTGACTAATTGAGTGTGTATTTTATGTGTGCCTGCGTCGCATGGATGATTTGCGAGCAGGATACATGTTTAATTATGGAACGGGCCGAACACCTCGATGATAATAGATGCAATTATGGTTCGTGCCGCTCGACCCTCGGCAGTGCATAATTTACTTTATGTTGGAGTGGGTCGTCAACCTCGGCGTGATTTGCACATGTTTATCTATTATTTAATAGTTGCAAAAATGTGGAATTGGCCCTATGTGGCTTGATATAAATCGATAAACAAATGATAGAATTTGGAAGCCCTTTATTTCTTATTGGAGGTGTTTACTTGTTTTTTTTGGCTTTACAACTTGAACTTCTATATAAATCCATGATTTTCCTCGCACATATAGAATATTGCTAATTGACATATATCATAATAGCATATGACATCATAACATTACCTTGATTTATGGACCACACTACTCGAGACATTGCGGCCCACAAAGGGCCACATTGTCAGCTCGCCCCAATTATCACGATCGGGTCAGCTCATCCAATCATTTCAATTGCAGCAAATGGAATTTGCCCACGAAGCCCGCACGAGGCTGGCCTCACTAAGTGGAGGGAATAATTGTATGGGTCAAAATTTGCCCTAGAATATTTAAGACAAGGTAACACTAAAGAAAGAGTCCTTGAGCCATCGTCAGTTGAGGTCGACTAGGTAGCAGTGAGATTCATGATTGAAATGTCAACAATGGTTGAGGTCGAGTACTGTTGATGTGGCTGTAACGTCTAGTTTTCAAAATAGGATATTACAGAGAATATTCTAGTGGATATTCTCTGCACTTGCACTATTAGCGTTTACTAAAAGAATGCCTCATATAAATTAAAAAAAGACAATGATATGGGGGCATGTAGCATTCATTTGATAAAAACATACCTTTGACAAAAGATATTCTCTCTCTTACTAAGATACAAACACTACCTTTTCATCAAGATTTCCGTTCATATATTCCATACTTTTTCATCACATCCAAGAATAATTCGAACATTCTAGGATTTATATGTCACTTATCATTGTCAGAAGGAACAACCATCTAGTTCATTCATTATTGGCTGAATCGCTTCTCCTATTTACTTAAATGTCATTTATTATTATTATTTATTATTACTTATTATTATTAAATGCTACATTATTGCTCATGCTTTTTAAAATAGTTACTACACGCTGCTACCAACCTACCACCATATCTATTTGATATTAATCATTTTGTTGGAACCCACATCTAGAAATATTATTATTAACTAGGTTTAACCCATCATCACATAAATTTAATTATTTGGGCCAAAAGTTACATTTTTTGGTTAAAAATTTGGGTCCGTCTGTGGGAATTTCTTTGTTAAGCTTTTAGTTTCTTCTAGATCTACAACCAACATGGATCACTAACACAAAAAAGAAAAGCAAAAAAAAAAAAGATCTCCTTTCTTTGTATGTATAAATCCCAACATGGCAGGTAACCGAGAATAATAAGTGACCTTCCAACTAACCTCATGAACGTCATCAACGAAAGTTGTGAAACAACAGACGAAGACGCACCCAATGCCTCCCCTAGTCGCGGTAGGTCATCGCCTCCTCTCTGCAGCATCACAAAATCTCTTGGTAAGGGAGCCTTCACATTTATGTGGGAGGAGACGCCCCAACTGTAAGAAGAAAAAAGCCTCGAAGCATGGCTAGCTGACATGCTAACCAACATCCTTACCAAGCCCGCCCATGAAATGACTATATGAAACACTAGGACTTGCACTATTCAATCTGCAGACGAGCAGTGCAACTACCTCTCTGCTCCAATGACAGATATTACTCACAATGTCATTAATAGGCAGGTGATAACACCCTCGCAACTATTTTGAAAAGGATGGAGGAAATGGAGAATCAGAACAAGGCACTGCGAGATCAAATGAAAGAACACCAGGAAAGGTTTATTAAATACCGAGTGCTCCCAAGCTGTTGCCAAAGAGAAACGTTGGTCGATTTGTTGAACACCCGTACAATGATGACCCAACCCCACATGCTATACCAAAAATCTTTAAAATGTCGCCCTACCTCAATATATATGACAGCACAACGACCTCGAAGATCATGTGACTCATTACGTTACCGCCGTAATAGGCAACGACCTCGCCAAGGAACATGTACGGTGAAAGCCTCACTGGAGGAGCATTAACATGGTATTCGCACTGTTAACTAAAATTAGCTATGTTCCGATTGACACGTAAAATTTATTCTTTTCGCACTGGAACTCTGTTGATGATAAGGGTGAAAACGAGACGATATATTTTACTCATTTCATACTGGAACTTTGTTAATGGTAAGGATAAATATGAGACGAACAACGGATCCAACACTTGAAGTTATGGTTTTCTACAACAACCTCAAGTTAAAATACAATAATATTGAAATTATAGTTAAATATTTATAAATATACCATAAATTTCTTGATATATATATATATTGGATATGAGCACCAATAATACGGACAAATCTAAAGTATAATGTAGGATAAACTTGAACAGTTTCGGATAATACGTGAGCCAGTTTGGACCGTTCAACCTCTAAAGTTTTTAGTACTAAACTTAGTGTACTTTTAAAATAATGGATTCATGAGTTAAATACTTTATGTAATGAACATTTTTCACGTTTTTATATGTATGTTTCAATAAAACAAATGCCGGATATAGTTTAAGCCATTGAACATATATAGGCCCTATCAGCCACAGCCTTAGAGAGAACATGTTTATTCCTCTGAGGAAAGCTTCTGGTTTCTCATCCATCTGTGGAATATAATATAATGGTGATCTCTTCGGACGATTTAGGTCCTTTCCTTATTATGGTATACGACATGTACTGTTGTACCTAAGTAAATGTGCTTTGTTCTGTTTGGAGAATTTAGTATGATTTTTGTATAATTTTGAAATCGATTCCTTCTAACTTGAAAAAGCAGTACTTAGGACAGCTGGAAATCCTGCCACCCCCCAAAAAAGAGTATCTACCAACCAAACCAAGTAGTTAGGTTTTTTTTTTTTTTTTTAAATGTTTTATAATATTGTTGGTTAAAGTGGATCAAAAATACTCTTAAAATTGAATGATATTTTTCGTTTGGGCCAAGTATGCATGGTTTTCCCCAAAAGGTCTCACACCATTAAGAGATCAATATACCTTATATGTAGGCTCCCAATCTTTTCAGCTACTAATGTGAGACTTTGTTCGCGCACCCAACAATCTCCTCAGTTAACTAAGTTACATGTGGCCCCCTACCACGATCCACGTGTCTCCCCCTCGAACTAAGATCCATGTGACCGTTTCGACGGTCCACGGGTCAATTTTGGAGATTCATTGTATTTCACCCACATTGTTAGAGTAATATGACAATGAAGCCCGCAACTAGCTTCTTCTTGTATGCGGACCGCCCCACACCATCACTTTGTTATCACTCGTCCCACCGAACCTGGGATTTGATACAAGATGTTGGGCTAAAATGATCCAAAGATACTTTTAACATAGTGTGATATTGTCCGCTTCAGACCGAACTCATACGGTTTTTCCTCAAAGGCCTCTCGCCATTAAGAGATTTTTACAACTTTCATATATAAGAGAATGCGAGCTTCCTAATAATGCGAAAGTTCATTTTCTTTCTATTATTATTTGTTTATATTATTTACTAAAGTTATAGCTAGGTTAGAGTTTCTAGTAAGTTTTTTGCACAATGATGAAAGCTTGGTTAACACATTCCTTCAACTTGTCTAAAAAAGAAAAAGAAGGTGCGGTCAAGTTTAAACTTAATGGCCTTAAAGACTTTTACAGATTAGGTATATCTATCTTTTTGTCCCCTTCTTTAACTGATGGATTTGGATGTAAGCCATTTATGCTAATGATAAGATCAATGGTAAAAAAATATCAAGAATTAGATCAGTAGTCTTTTGTTAAAAGCTTTAAATAATTTTACTCTTTAGTACAAACACTAAAACAGTCTTTTATGAAAAAGCTTTAAATAATTTCACTCTTTAATCACATTTTACCATTAATATAACATGATTACGAACACAAGTATTTAATATCTCTCCTTCCACACCTATTACGTGGGGAGGAGAATTGGAGGAAAAAATGAACAGTAAAAACTTCTGTTGATACTATTCAAATAGTAACGTCATCAGTTTGTATCAAGAATTACCGGAAATTCAAGTCAGCATTAACAAAAATTTCTTTAATTTCTTTTGGCCGTCCCATATTTAATTTTTTCACATATCATATTTCCTTCTTGTTTAAAAGAAAATCTTATTTAACATATTATATGATCAAAATGCATCATTATCATAATCATGCACGTTAGATTGTGATATTAGACACTCAAGTAGCCTATCTCCCTCTCCTTATGATTAGCCGAAAGGTTTTGCCTTCCTTTCTTGATTGTGTGATGGTGCTGTGGTAGCAAACAATTTTAAGCCAGAATATATTTATAATACTCATTAATTATTTTACAAATCTTGTTTAATTTATTAATCTCAACTTATTACTTATTGCATGCATAAGATTACTTATCGATATTCACCATAAATATTTTCGTAATTAAAGAATTTTATTTATTAAAATTGTGAAATATTTACAGCTCACAGGCAAAAGAAGAAGAAGAATAAACAACAGTAGACTGGACATTAATTTATTCAACCTTAATTTGAGATTTTAGGTACAAACCAGTAGAAAATGCTAAACTTCCGTAATGGACTTTTTATAACTTAATTTATATTTGTCGAGCCACTAAATTTCATAGAAAATAAACATTTTAAGTAGGAAGAACACCGAATGGGAGTCTTGGCATAATTAGTAATGTTGCTGCCATCTGACTAGGAGGTTACGAGTTTGAGTCGTGGAAATAGTCTCTTACAAAAATACAGGGTAGGTAGCGTACGATAGATCTTTATGGTCCGGCCTTTTCCCGGACCTCTCGCGCATAGCGAAAATTTAGTGCACCCCTTTAGAACAGGAAGAACACTCACTAAATCCCACCTTTATATATATATACTAAGATCACTACTCACCCATCCACAAACCACAAAACATAGAATTTGTATTCTTTCATTTATCCGCCGCGTTTCTTTTTCTTTTTCTTTCGTCGTTCTTTTCATTATCTAATGGAGTTCTTAGCCCAACACCCACAACAAGAACATGATCAAGATCAAGCAAGTTTTTCAAGAGAGCTTATGATTATAGACACAAAAAACACCACCAAAAAATGTGGTAGTAGTGTCCAAATGCATGACCAAGAAACAACAAACACTACTTCCACCACTAATAAACGTTACATTTTTCTTCTAGGTATTAATTATTTGTGTCTTTTTATAGGTTCAATTTCATCAACCCTACTTTCAAAATTCTACTTCAATCATAAAGGAACAAGTCGTTGGGTTTCTACTTGGGTTCAATCTGTTGGCTTTCCTTTTCTCCTTCTCCCTATTTATTTACCTTTTTATGTTTTTAAATCCACAGATAGAAAACCATTTACTAGTTTCACTCCTAAAATCTTATCACTCTCTATTCTCATTGGGTTTTTATTAGGTTTTAACAACCTTTTATTTTCTTGGGGTAATTCTTATCTTCCTGTTTCGACAAATTCTCTTGTTTTATCTTCACAGTTAGCTTTCACTCTTATCACTTCCATAATTATCGTCAAACAAAAAATCACATACGCAAATCTAAATTGTGTTATTCTGTTAACACTTAGTTCGGTCTTATTAGCCTTAGGTTCAAGCCATGACAAACCAAAAGGTTTGACTAAGTCAAAGTATTTAATAGGATTTTTCTCAACAGTTGGTGCTGGATTATTATTCGCTCTTTATCTCCCATTAATGGAAAAAATATATAAAAAAGTTTATTGTTATTCTATGGTTGTGGAAATGCAAATAGTGATGGAATTAGCAGCTACGGCTTTGGCCACGGTGGGAATGACTATAGACGGTGGATTTTCGGAGATGAAAAAAGAGAGTAAAAATGTGTTTGATTTGGGTGAAAAAGCTTACTGGTTAACGGTGATATTTAACGTGATGACGTGGCAGTTATGTTTTATGGGTACTGCTGGGATGGTGTTCTTGACAAGTTCATTGACAGGGGGAATTTGCATGACGGCGTTAATGGCCGTTAATGTTTTAGGTGGGGTTATAGTGTATGGAGATAATTTTGGTGGCACTAAAATAATTTCAACATTGTTATGTGTATGGGGATTTTCTTCATATTTGTATGGAATGTATATGAAAATGAAAGAGCACGAGAATAAGAAAGAGAGTTCTATCGAGTTTGTAACACACAATGGTCGAGGCTAATGGTCACGTAGTGCTAAATGTATTGTCCTTTTCTTTTTCTTTTTGTTGGGGGAATGGGGGTTTGGGGGGAGGGGGTTTGAGGGGGTGGGAGAGCTTGGGAGAGAAAGATGAGTAGTCGTAGTTATAATGTTATTGTTCGATTCATATCAAGTATTTTAAGAAATTTATATTATACCAACTTTTATATTAGTTTATTATGTCTATTCATACTAAACTTCTCTTTTCACGGTTTGTTGAGTCGAGGGTCTCTATCTCAATATGGTAAGTATAATATCCTCTCCAGACTCGATTAATAAGGCTACATTGAGTTTGTTATTGGTATTGTAGTTGTCATACTAAACTTTTCTTAATTATCCAATTAGCTTATTCTCTTTACAATTTTTGTTTGATTAGTTAGTTTCGGTTATTTTTTAGAACGTTAAATTTAAATACTAATGTCGTTAGGATTTGCATTTGTTACATAAATATAGCAAAATTTTAACATATGTTATAAAATAATAAAAGAAGAAGAACAATATTGCAGAGAAAAGTATAACCCTCTATTTATAGGGAGAAGTTGACTTAGCCACCAAGTAATAAACCCTGGGATCTCTCTAAATATAGTCATTCACCATAAATAAAACCCTATTTATAACACTCCCCCTTGAATGTTTGTTTAACACATAATGTGCCTCGTTAAAACCATAACTAAAATTAAATCCAGTGGAAAAAAAATTCTAGAAAGGAAAAAGAGCACACATGTTGAGAAATACGCCTTTTGGTTGCCTCGTTAAAAACCTTGCAAGGAAAATCCAGTGGGACAAAACCTTGTAAGAAAAAATGAGTGCGACGCGTATTAACTCCCCCTGATGAGAGCATCAATTCACATCCTTGAGTCTTCACATTCCAATATTGTGCGTCATCTTCAATATCTTGAAGAGATCTTGGTAGAGATTTGATAAAGAAATTAGCCATATTAACTTGAGTGAATATATTGCACCTTGAAATCATCATTCTTGATAGAGATATAATGTTTTCACAAATATCGTAGAATGTCTCTTCAATATCTCTATGGAGGTATTCTCGCTATCACATTATCATGCTTATAGTTATAGCAAGATATATTTATGCATAAATTGCGTTGAGGATGTGGTACTTCAAGATCAAGATTGTATATGCTTCAAGCAATTTAAATCATTTGGGGATTGTCATATAAGTATAGTCAAATAAGCCATTTTAAATAGACTTTAGATGCATATCAACTATTCATGCCATACTAGATATATAAGATAAATAAAAGTGATTGCACACACTATTGACTTTATACTTTTAAGTGTTTGAACTACAGGTCTAAAACAACATGTCTTTCATATGAAACCAATTCCACTTGAATTATTTCTCTAGATTGAAGATCCTCATCTATACTTAGCGCTATCGTAGATGTCGTCGACGAGCATTTTATATCGGTTCTAACCTCCTTATTTTTCATAAAGACATTACTTAGTGATCTCTTCATTCATATGTTCAGGTGCCTGAATCTTTCATGAGATTTTATGAAGCGTTATGTCATTTGATCTTCTAGATCACTTGCCTCCTTTATTATGATCATTTTGATCATTTGTTTACCTTTTTTATCAAGAAGCTTATTTGAATGCGGTATGTCTATACGCTTTAAACGTACCATAGACTTTGTCCTTCTAGGACTTATTATATTATGAGCATTTGTAGTGAGAATATAGTTACTTTCTTTGGGTCAGCAAATGCATTTGGTATGTTTTGCAATAAATTACACATAAATTATCCTTTTATGAACTTTAAGTGCATATTATTTTATTCGAGGATCGAGATGTATAAATAACATTGCATGTAACTTTTTCTCAACTGTTTATCATGTCACCCACTTGTGTTAGAAAAACTAACTTGTTTCCTCAACTTTGAGATCCCATCGTTGTGCGTTATGGTGTTAATCATAATATACACCACACATTAAATAATAAGATTGAATTATTTGGTTCCTGACCCTGAACCACTTGTGAGGGAAGAAAATAATATACTTCCGAATAAAACATATATCAAACTGATATATATGCATACCTTTGTTCTCATAAGCAATAGTTTAACTATTAAGTGGAGGCACTCAATAAATCATTTTGCTTAACCAATTAATATGTAGACAAACTTATCAAGATTAACTTCTTAAATAGATAATATAGAATATGCTCTAAATTAAATTATTGAGCAAGTTACCTCGCAAACACCATATTGCGGGTTAATAATAACAACACATATAACCATCTCATAGATGCATCTTATGTGGTATTTATGGCAGGTGAATGGGCGCATATTCACCTTTGGTATTTCTAGCATTTATGGGATTCAATCCCAACTTTAGTTGGTCAATTAATTAATGAGAACAAGCAATATAAGAGAATTCGTAAAGAACTTTCTAGTTCTTTAACATTTACCCATGTGAATTCTCTATTATTTTTGCACATCATACTTAAATTGATATGACTAAACCAATTATGCCAACTAAATAAATTATTAATATTGATAAACTTCAGATTTACACCATGACGTGCAATTATTAATAAACTCCAAGTTTATTATGATATGTGTTTTATATCAATAAACTTCTCTTTATTGTGGCATTCTTTTATTTGTGTAGTACGAACTAGAGAATAAAGCGAGTAGCTTTTCATATGCACATTACCCCGCTACAAATTATAGTAGTGGAAGATATTAAATCTTTCTTTTATTTATAGTCTCAATATAATCAATCGATTTCGCGTATACTTTGGAAACTGAATAAGTTTCTTTGAGTCTTACTACAACACAATACCTTATTGGTAATCAATTGTGTTTCTCCAAAATAGTATAATTGGCTCTTGCAGAGTTCTCAATTAATTTTGTAGCACCACATATTCATCAACATTCATATGGTGACAATTATATGCAAGATATGTCTCTTGCATTACTTTGTCTTTTAATAATCATAATGCCACAATATTTTGGCGTACAATAAGTACATGACCAATGACCATTTATGACATAATAATTATATTATTTTCTTTTATCATCTCAAACCTCCCCCCAGAGGTGAGTGTGGTATATTCACTACCACTAGCACGTTCATATTCTTCCAAGAATGAATATGTATTCATAAATCACATGATTTCACATTCACATCATGAATGGATCATAATCATCTATATGTGCTTAAAATTTCATGTCAAATCGATGATAAATACTTACTTTCACAGAGTGAAGTATAATTTTGAAAATCCTTGTTATTCTCATTATCATAATGATGACGATTATAATTTCATCTATTGCCACGTCCACATCCATTGATACATTCACAATAATAATTTTGTCTTCTTTCAGACTTATGACATATTGCTATCACATTCTCTTAAGAGAATGAGAATGAAGCAAATTCAATGGGACGGATTTTCACTTCTTGTGCTCACGATTATACATGACTTTGATCATGGCAAGACATAGAAAGTTTACTTTCGAGTGATTATAATTTCTTACTAACTCCATTAGGGCTATAATCAAAATTTATTTTCTTTGCTTGTATTTAAAATCAAAGTATAGATAGAAGCGAAAAATGCGGTAAAATACTTATCTTAAATCCAGAATTTAATCGTGAAGGAAGTTTATGGAACAATTGACAATGATTATGCTCAATCTCAAAGCTTCTACTCAATTGGTTAGAGTCTCGTGCTGATAATGTGTTATAAAATAATAAACGAAGTAGAATAATATTGCAGAGAAAAGTAGAGAGATAATTCTTAATGATATGAGAAGAATTACAATGGAATAGAACCCTCTATTTATAAGGAGAGGTTGACTTAGCTATCAAGTAATAAATCCTAAGATCTCTCTAAATGTAGACATTCAGCATAAATAAAACTCTATTAATAACAATATAGTATAAGTTAATAATTACAGTTCTAATGATTTGTAATGCACAATCGGCTCCCGGCTTCACGTGCCAAGTCGTTGTTTTTCCCCTTTATTTTTGGGTGGGGGAGATGGTAATTAATATATATATAAAAACTAAATTTTCTTTAAACAAAGTAGAAATATCTGGGATTCTCGTGGGATATTATATTTAATAAAACTATAAAGTGCATATATTTCGCCATGAATTCTGATGTTTTCCATTGGTTCTGGCATTGAGTTAGTTTAATTTATTCAAGTCGTAAAACCGTAGTGTGATATTGTGTTAGGATTTGAAAGAAACAGGATTAAGATTCATCGTCACAATTCTAATTTATCGCCTAAGTTAAGCCCTTCGGCAAAAAGTAGAAATTTCAAGCTTTGTTTTGGATTCAGTTTGTTATTTGAGGTTTCCTAGTTTGAAATTAATTTCTGGATCTATGTATGGGGAAATTTCTTTTATATCTTTTGAGATAGCATTTTTTCAAGAGAAGTTGAAAGATTTTTTATTTTTTTAAGGCTTGCATATCACTATTAAATCCACCCAATGCAACTACTATGTTTCTTTTGAAAACTATTTTCCTTTATGATTAGATTGAGTCCACACTTTGGTTTTGAAGTTAATATAACACTTCAGTTAACTAATTTCTCGGATTTAAAAATAATTTTCAATGGATTAAATTTTATTTTATTTGGTTGGTTTGAAGCCTTTTGGACTCATTGATGAAGATATATATTTATTCTGCTTCCTGCTAAGTCAAATGATGATCAACAACACTCGTGAGTCATAAATATTAAAATAGTGCATTCAGTGATTAATATTAGTTAAGTATGTGTTCTCCATTAGGCCAAATTGAGGCAGAGCTATGTTATTTACTTATGCTTTGTTCACATGTTTGCCTAGAAGTTCAAGCAATCTAAAGGATTAAGAAAATAATTCAAAGGCGCTAGTTGTTTTAGGCATCATTAATTAATTATTGTGATTACGGGTATGGTTCTTGTGGCGTAGTTGTAATACGTAATTTTTAAATTCGGGGTACATTTATGTGACCCAGCCATAACTTCTAGTAATGTTAATAAATTAAACTTGTTGTAGATCGTGGGTACGGTTCCCTTGACACTATTCACAAATACGTATAAAAAAACAAGTATACGACAATCGTAGCTTATTCAAGAAAAATAATTCCATAAATCTTAAAAAGCTATTTAAATTAATTAAAAGCGATTATAAAGTTAATAATGCACACTAGTTTCAAAACATGTAGTAAATCAGATAATTATCCCAATATTAATAGTTTAAGCGACCGTACTCGGACCACGGAACCCGAGAATGCCTAACACCTTCTTCCGGATTAACAGAAATTCCGACTAAGAACTTTTGGTTTCGTAGACTTTTAAATAAAGTCAAAATTCTCCTCGATTTGGGATATAAAATAAACCGGTGACTTGGGACACCAAACAAACTATTTCAAGAGGCGACTCCGAACTAAAAATAAATAATCCCATTTCGATTGAGGTCACTTAAATTGAAAAACTCCCTTATGCACCCCTTTGGGAGTAAAAAGGAGGCGTGACAGCTATGGCAACTCCGCTGGGGAATAACAGCCAGAACTTCCAGTTTAGAGTTCAAGAATTCGAATTTAGAATATTTGGCTTTATTTAATATCTAATTTTTTACATATTTGGGCCTAATGTGTTAAATGTCGCTTTTTACTGCTTTGATATTATGTGAACTGTATATAAACTGTTGTGAAACCCTTCTCTTCTAATCTTCTAGGAAGTGCATGATGGTGTGACTTCATTTATGTTAGTGTCATACCTAATTTAGAACGAGGTTCGGACAAGTTGCAAAGCCGGATGATCTTTTGATTACTGGTACGCTGTCCCACCCCCCTCCCCGGCTCGAATTGTCAGCTTGGGTAAACCCGGTCTAGAATAATACACCCAGGTTTTAAACCTAGAATAACACAGCCTCATGTTGTATCCCTAGGACAGGTGTACCCGAAATCGAAAGACCATTCTTATGCATTTACGTGTTAATGGCGCATCTATTTGTTTCGTCTTGCTTGTTGAGCGGCTTCTAGAATAGGAAGAAAAAAAAAAGAAAAAAAAAACAAGAGTGAGAGGTAGGTATTTGAAATCTGAAACTTTGCCGAAATTATGAAGAAAAAAAAAAGATAAAGCAAATAAGCCAAAGTTTTCAAAAGTCATGATTCCCCTGTTCCGTCAAAACTAACTGAACTATGCGGATCTAATTCTCACCGGATGTGTGATACGTAGGAAAACCTCTTCGGTTAAGAAAAGAAAGAATCCAAAAAAAAATATTCTTTCTCTTTCTTTCATAAATATCAAAAAGAAAATTTAAAAAAAAAATTAAAGTCCAAGAATATTTTTGCTTTTCTTTAGAAGTACTTTTGTAAATAAAATAAATAAGTAAATAACTCACAATCCAAATTATTTTCTAAAAAGTCCCTCTTTCCAAAATTAAGAGAAAACATTCAAAATTCAAAAACTTTTGTTTCTTGTTTAGAAAAGAGAAAAGTAATGAAAACTCAAAAAAAAATTAATATTGAAATTCCCAAAGTTCAAATAAAAATTAAAAATCCTAAAATAATATTTCCTTTCTTCTTTTAAAGTATTCCTTTCGAAAATTTCAAAACAAAAAAAGAAATTCAAGAATATGTTTTTCTTTTCTTAAAGCTTTCATGGTTTGAGTTTTATAAAAGTTGGCTTATTTGCTCCATTCTAGATCTTCCCCAACTACGCAAAATTTGATTCATGTGGCATCATGATACGTAGGAAATCCCGATTGATTCGATTATAGCCATAAAATAAATTGAGTTAAAAAAGTAAAGTGAAAAAAAAAACAAAATTGAGTGAAAAAGAAAGAAAAGAGTGACAACAATTGATAAAAAGAAAAAGAAAAAAGAGAGTACCAAAAAATAAAATAGTGACAGAAACAAAACGAAAATCAAGAGTGATTAGTCAGAAGCAAAAATTAAAGGAAAAATGTGTATATTGAAAAAAGAAAGGATTAATTAAGGCCGGGATGAAACATGCAACTCGTTCAAATACATAGTAAAAATATTTAACTGTCTACGTGCATTGCGTCCCGGTATGCGATTTTCTATATGTTAAACGTCTCAAAGATAAAAAGATTGTTGGGTATGCAAATTAGCGAGGTTTTGGTGGTTTGTTTTGTTGGCAGTATAGCGTTCCCTAGTAACAAAGACACTCCGCAAGCAATCTACAAATCATCGATCCTGAGGATAACCCAGCACCGCTGTTCCACAACTATAATCAGTAGCTGCTGAAGAGAATAGGATGTTGAGTCTCCATATATTGGAAATATGAGACGCCTGGTCTAATGGTGTCACGACCCCAGTTCGCCCTCCGTGAACTGTCGTGACGGCACCTAGTCTCTACGACTAAGTAAGCCTAACAATGCGGAAGATAAACAAAACTTGCGGAAGAAATAATTAAAAACCAAAACTAACAGAATGAAACAATATTTAAAATGCCGCTCGACATATACAATATAACTTTATGAAACTAACACTATTTTCCAAAAATCGGAATCACATGAAACCACAAGTCATTGAATATCTACAAGTGTCTAACTCCAAAATATCTAACAAAGAAAAGAATACATAAGGTCTAATACATAAAAGAGAGAATAGAATGGGACTCCTCCATCTGTGGATGTGATAGCTATACCTTGAAGTCTTTGGAACAGTCGCCTCACCTCAGTGGTGATAGGACTGACTCGAAGTACCTGGATCTGAATATGAAAAATATGTACAGAAAGGTCATGAGTACACCATAACGGTACTCAGTAAGTGCCAAGTCTAACCTCGACCGGGTATTAACGAGGAAGGTCAGGGCCATGTTGAGGTTAAATAAATATACAGTTCAACAATATAGAATAGAGCAGTATAAATACGTACAGTAGTAAAAGTAACACAATATATAAGGACATCAAAACTATTACAGAGGTAAAGTAAACACAGAAAGAGATACGGCTTAACACCGAAATAACAATCGGGGATTGTCACGACCCGGATTTCCCGCTCTTGGGAGTTGTGATGGTGCCTACTAATAGGAGCTAGGAAAGCCAACTTAATTTACTTCTTTTAGCAATTATCAACCACTTAATAAAAATAAAACATAATATGATTAATCAGAAGTCTCAATATATAATTAACTGAAAGAACTGCGGAAGTTTAACAAAATCCTCTACCCAAGACTGGTGTCACAATACACACGAACGCCTTGAGAATACTAAATATAAGGTTTGAATTAAACATAAAATTGTCTTCTTGGGTACAAGATGATAACAAATTGAATAAATTAGAAAGGGATTTCGGGCCTGCGAACGTCAGCAAGGCTACCTCGAATGTCTTTGGACTGAATTCAGCTCCCAATCAACTACTGTTGTTGTCCAAAAGCTGCTCCGGCTCCAAAATATGTGCAAAAAGATGCAGAGAGTGCAGCATCAGTACAACCGGCCCCATGTGCTGGTAAGTGCTTTACCTAACCACGGTGAAGTTGTGACGAGGCTAGACAGGGCTACCAAACCAACCTGTGAAGTTCAATATATATATGTATGCAATAGAAGAGAATACAGAAATTTAACAAGTCAAGGGGGAAGGGAGCATGCGTTAGGGGATGCAACAATCCGGTTAACAAAATCAACAAAAAGGAGGTGAAAATGTACAATTACAATATCAACGAGAGTATAAATTCAACAATTTGCACGATGCCATCCTTCGTGCATTTACCCCCGTTCTCACCAAAACAATCAAATAAAGTGCACGACATCAACATTCGCGTTTTTCCTTACATAAACACTCCTATCATGGAACGGAATGACCCTTCATGCTTTAGTAATTAAATCAGGGTGCGGAATGTTCCTTCGTGCATTAATAATCGAAATATGGCACGGAATGTTCCTTCGTGCATTGACATATCCTCAACACAAATCATGCACGACATCAACAAGCTTTACCACTCTTCCTCACCCAAGCAACAATCACAACCAATGGGGCGAGGGGATAGATAAGCACTAATAGAAGTCCCGACAAGGGAAACACAAGTAAAAAGTTAAATCCCGACAAGGGAACAACAACAACAACTTTCACTTTCCGATAAGGGAGAGAATCAATATGCAAATATAGCCCGGCAAGGGTATAATCACATCTCTTTATCTTTCTTTCATTTCTTACTTAATAATAACGCTATCATTCGAGCCAACGCTCCAAAGTGTTCACAAATCATAATTCTTTCTCATACTTCTCACATTATATAGAAATCATCAATTACACAAGGATGAGTCACAAAAAAAAGGAATAAACACAATATATATACTCAAGGTCATGCTAGACACCAGTGTTTAGATACTCGTCACCATGTCTATACACTGTATTCGATAGTTAGCAATTAGCAAACAATACTCTAAACCTATTCCCTCAAGCCAAAGTTAGATCAAACACTTACCTCGATGCTTCAACTCTACTCAAGCCTCAAGTATAGCTTTACCACTCGATTCTACCACAAAACCGCTCAAATCTAGTCACAAATTACTTAAATACATCAACAAATGCTAATTGAAATAATTTGAATGCATAAAATTGAATTTCCCAAAGTTTTACCCAAAAAGTCCAAAATTTCCCCCAGTCCCACGTTGTCAAAACCAGAGGTTCGAACAAAAACCCGATTACCCATTCCCCCACGAATACATATCTATGATTAGTTTTGAATCGGGCCTCAAATTGAGATCCAAATCCTCAATTTTAAGAAAATCTAAGTTCTACCCAAAATCTCTATTTTCACTCATGAAAATCCTTGATTTTAAGATGAAAACATTTTTATGATGTTAAAGATTGAGCAAATTAAGTAAAAGTTGACTTACAAACGATTTGGAGAAGATAGATTTCTTGGAAAATCGCCTATGGAGTTTGTGTTTTGAAAGAATGAAGAAAAGGGGTTTAAAATTCACCTAAGTATGAATTGCTGGGCCTCAGATGTGGGAAATGCGAACTTGGGTTTGCAATTGTGAACCCTGCAGGTCTGGGAAAAGTGAAGTTTTTTTTCGCATTTGCGAAAGCTTAAGAACTTTGGACCTTCGCATTTGCGGTCGAGAATGTCGCATTTGCGACTGACCAACCCTCGCATTTACTGACAGAATCGTCACATTTGCGAACCAACCAGAAGTCTCCCTTTCTCACATTTGCGATAGGGAACTCGTATTTGCGAGAAATCCTTCGCAAATGCGAAGATACCAGATCTGACCTGCAATATTTTTTTTCCAAAGTTCAAAATGCAACTCGCGGCCTATCCAAAACTCACCTGAGCCCTCGGGGCTCCACACCAAATATACACATAACCTCAAAAATAGCCTACCGACTTACTCGTGTGATCAAATAACCAAAATATTTACATCAAATTAACCCTCAAAATCCATAATTCCTTCCAAAATTTTCATAGAACATAAATATTCCATTTCAAGTCTGAAACACGTCAAATGACGTCCATTTTCAACCAAACTTTACGAAAAGCGATTAAATCACATATAAGACTTGTATCGGGCGTCAGAACCAGAATACGGGCCCGATACCATAGTCTTCTGATCAAATTTCTTTTCCATTTTTCTTAATTAATTCCAAAAAACAATTTCACACAAAAATTTATTTCTCGGGCTTGAGACCTCAGAATTCGGTTATAGGCATACGCCCAAGTCCTATATTTTCCTACGGACTCTCCGGGACGTTAAATCATGGGTCCAGATCCGTTTACCCAAAATATTGACCGAAGTCAATGTTAATATCAAAATTCATTATTTTTTTAACACATAATTCATAGTTAAGCTTCTGGCTATGCGTCCAGACTGCGCACGCAAATTGAGGCAACCCTAACTGAGGTTTTCAAGGCCTCAAAGACACAGAATGAGTGAGAAAATATGTGATGACCCTTTGGATCGTCACATTCTCCACCTCTAAAACGACTGGTGGTTCTCAAACGGACAAAATAAAGAAGTAATAACGGCTCCACATATCGGACTTGGACTCCCACGTTGATGCCTCATGGGGGTGACCTCTCCACTAAACACAAACAGAAGGGAAACTCTTGGACCTCAATTATCGAACCTGCTAGTCTAGAATAGCTGTCGGCTCCTCCTCATAAGACAAGTCCTTGTCCAACTGGACAGTGCTAAAATCTAACATGTGGGCTGGATCGCCGTGGTACCTCCGAAGCATGGATACATGAAGAATTGGATGCACGGCTGATAAGCTAGGCGGCAATATAAGTCTGTAAGCCATCTTTCCCACTCGATCGAGGATCTCAAATGGTCCAATGAACCTACGGATAAGTTTTCCCTTCTTCCCAAATCTCATCACGCCCTTCATAGGCGACACTCGGAGCAAGACCTGCTCATTAACCATGAAAGCTATATCCCGAACCTTACGATCTGCATAACGTTTTTGCCGCAACTGAGCCGAACGAAGCCTATTCTGAATGATCTTGACCTTATCCAATGCCTCCTGAACTAAATCTGTACCCAATAACCGAGCCTCTCCCGGCTCAAACCATCAAAGTGGAGACCGACATTGCCGACCATACAACGCCTTATATGGAGCCATCTGAATACTGGATTGGTTGTTGTTGTTGTAGGCAAACTCCTCTAAAGGCAAACACTGGTCCCACGAGCCTCCAAAATCAATGACACGGGCTCGAAACATATTTTCCAAAATCTGAATAGTCCGCTCGGACTGACCGTCCGTCTGAAGAAGAATCACTGTGCTCAACTCAACTAGTATGCCCAACTCTCGCTGAACTGCACCCTAGAAACGTGAGGTAAACTGCGTATCCAGTCCGAAATGATAGATACTGGCAGGCTCACAGGCCATCACGTTCGCATGAGCTGTATCACGTTCGCGAAGGGGATCCCCTGTATCGCGTTCGCGAAGGTTATCCCCCCTTAATCTCGTGCCCACGACTCCAGCTTCGCGTTCGTGAAGAAGTTTGGCACCTGGGAGATTTGCCTTATGTGTTCGCGAGTGGGTGTAAGCGAACGCGAAGAACAAAATCCCTGGACACTGAACAACAAAAACCTACAAATTTTTATTAGTCCAAAACCTTCCGAAACATATCTGAAACACACCCGAGCCCTCGTGGATCCAAACCGAACATACGTACTAACTCAAAAATACCATATGAACCTATATGTGCGATCAAATCGTCAAATAACATTATTAACAATGAATTAAACCTCAAAATCAATGAAATATTTTAAAACTTCTTAAAACATTAAATTTTGCATTTAATGTCTGAATCCCATCAAACAGATTCCGTTTTTTACCAAACTTCATAGAATTATCTTAAATCACATATAAGACATGTATCGGATGCTGGAACAAAAGTACGAGACCAATACCAACCCGTTCTAATCAAAATTCATTTCCAAATCCTTAAAACAATTTAAGAAAACAATTTCCTTTAAAAATTTATTTCTCGGGCTTTGGAACCTCGAAATTTGATTCCGGACATACATCCAAGTTTCATATTTTCCTACAGACCCTCCGGGACCGTCATATCATGGGTCTGGATTCGTTTACCCAAAATATTGACCGAAGTCAAATTGATTTATTTTTATAGTTAAAATTTATCATTTTCCACAGATTTTCTCATCTAAGCTTTTCGGCTATGCGCCGGACTGCGCACATAAATCGAGGCAATGCTAAAAGAGAATTTTAAGGTCTCGAAACACAAAATTTAATTTAAATGCAAGTGATAACCTTTTGGATCATCACATATCGGGACCTAGAACCAAAATACTGGCCCGATACCAACGAGATCAAACATTATTTAATTTATAAAAATCATCAGTTAATACTTTTCTTTAAAAATTTATTTCTCGGGCTAGGGACCTCAGAATCAAATTTGTGCATACGTCCAGGTCCCATATTTTACTACACACCCTCCGGGACCGTCAAATCACATGTTCGGTTTTGTTTACTCAAAATATTGACCGAAGTCAACTCAAATTAATTTCTAAGGTAAAACTCAATATTTTCCCCAAAATTTAACATAAAGGCTTTCCAGAAATACGCTCGGACTATGCACACAAATTGGGGAGAAAGAAAATGTGGTTTTGAAGACCTCGGAACCCCGAATTGGGTCCTAAAACTCGATATGATCTTTTGGGTCATCACAAAAATCTTGAAAAGAAAAATAAAAGATAGAAGTATCATATTTTGGAGGATTGACTTTTAGCATTATTTTAAAATTTTTATATGGCTATTCGATTGGATGGGCCTGGGTGCGCTGGGTCATCTCTATATTATTAGATTATTATTTATTAGGCTGAAAGTAATAAATAATAATCATCGAATAAGAAAATACTACTGAAAAATTATATTTTCCCGTCATTATGAATTTTGCACGAGAAAACATAATTATATAACTTTGGTAGAAAAATCAGAGTCATTTGACCATTTGCGAAATTTAACCGCTCTCTATTCTACAGCCTGTATACTTCAAAGTTGGTCCTAGTATATAAATACTTGCTCGCATTAGGTGTTTGTACAAATCATCATGATATGATTGCAGCCACATTCTTGAGATTTGTTCAAATCATGGAGCTTATGTATAGTAAACAAGCTAAGAAGTTTGCTCGAAGTAAGTTGTGACTTGATAGACTAAATTGAAAGAGAGAGAAGCTCATTGCAGCTATTACGTTTTTTTAACCTAACTTTAAACTAAATGTAATGCTTCTTTCATTTCTTATCTAATCCTATCACCTACTTGAGTAGTTTCTATGCTTATAAATTTTGGTTTCGTACATTAATCAGATAACATTCTGGAAAAGGATAGAGAAACACAGAGAAATGGCAAGACGTATTGTAGCTCTATATATATATAATAGAAAAAAAAGTGCAATGCGGACAAAGATCTACATGATTGTTGTGGTCTCTCTGGATTAGCAAAGGATCACACAAGCGAACCACTTAAGCTCTTTTTGGCTGAGTACCATGATGCGGTCAGACATAAATTAACAACAAAGATAGACAGAAAATGATGTAACAAACACGGAGTTTTGATTGGAGATCAAATGTTACACAAAAATATCGCCGTTGCCGGGGATCGAACCCGGGTCACCCGCGTGACAGGCGGGAATACTTACCACTATACTACAACGACTTGCTGTTGACAAAAGCGTGTGGTATTTATAAGTCGACGCCATTAATCTGTTATGCTCTTGCTTTTATGATTTATCCAATGTTTCTGGGGAGATTGAAATATTATTTTTAGACCATAACTTTGAGTGGACTCAGGTCTTTCAGTCTTAATTTCAGAGAATGGAGTTCCCTCTATACCTATCACAACCATGTTCCTTGCCCCGTCACATGCTTAAATATAATACACATACATAATATGTAATTAATGCGAAATTTCGTATGTGTTTAAGGATCGAAGCAGTTTCAGAAAACCATTAATACTTTCGAGATATTCTTAGCTTATATGGTGTAAGCTTGCACACACACACACTAGTTACTATGTTGTCATAATCCCAAACACTCCGATTGTTATCACAGTATACTAGGCCAATCAAACAAACACGAACAATATGAAGATCTTTTGAACAACAACAACAACAACAACAACCCAGTATAATCCCACGTAGTGGGGTCTGGGGAGGGTAGTGTGTACGCAGACCTTACCCCTACCCTGGGGTAGAGAGGCTGTTTCCAAATAGACCCCCGGCATCCTTCCCTCCAAGAACTTCCCACCTTGCTCTTGGGGAGACTCGAACTCACAACCTCTCGGTTGGAAGTGAGGGTTGCTTACCATCAGAGCAACCCCTCTTGTCTAATATGAAGATCTTTTGAAAAATTAATTTTTCTAAGCAGATTAAGTATAAATCTTTCATTTTTAAGATATCAAAAGAAATACGCAGAAACAAGTACGTAAATACATAAACATAGCCCGAAACTGGTGTCACTAGTCATGAGCCACTAAGTGCAACTCAACACTATCTGCTTAATACAAAATACGTTTGAAATATAAAGTACTTGGATAGGAAGGAGAAAGGCCGGACTGCGAACGTCGTGCAGCTACCTAGCTAACTCTGAAAATACACAGAAGCCGCTGAAAGCTCTCACTTTGATGCTCGAGCACCTAGATCTACACACAAGGTGCAGAGAATAACGTGAGTATGCCAACTCAGTAAGTAACCAAATTAATAAAGTGTGAGTGCAATGATGAGCATTTAAAAATCATATGCATACTTTATCAAGAATCTCAATAGAATTATCAAAGTCAAATCAACAGTTCAATAACCAAATTATCTTGTAAAAACTCCAGTTTCAATTATAATCCTTTAAAATATTGGTTCAACATTTTTCGATAGAGGCTCGGTATAAAAGAAGAGTGAAAATAGAAAAATCTCATAAACAAGCCCATCGGGCAAAGTATCACTCATAAGTATAGCCCTCAGGCAAGCCTCTCAGTCACCCGTGACTCGACTCTCGTCAATCAGTACTCATACTCAGCACTCTCGCTCAATAAATATATCATAATAAATACCCGATCCGTAATATATAGTCGACTACGCTCACTGGAGTTGTACAGACTCCGGAGGGGCTCCTACAACACAAGTACTATATCGTTGTGGCACGCAACCCAATCCAATAAATCGTTGCAGCGTACAACCCGATCTATGTATATATATATATATATATATATATATATATATATATATATATATATATATATATATATATATATATATATATATATATATATATATATATAGATCCTCACCATCAAGTCCTCGACATCTGTCTCAGTCATTAACCTCACAGTCACTCGAGCATTTAAGGAAACTCAGCCCAAATAATTTTCATATATTTGAAAGTAGAATAATGAAACTTAATCAAAAATTGTCACGATCTAAAATCCACTAAGGGTCGTGACGGCGCCTGACACCGCTGTCAAGCAAACCAAAGAAAATACTTAATTAATTTTTTGTTTTAAATATTTTCGAAATTACTTCTTTTATACATTTACACAATACATAGTAAATTCCGCTGAATAGATAATGAAACATTTAACGACATTTAAAATTTCTGAATAAACTCATACACATCCCAGAACTCGATGTCACAAGTGCATGAGCAATTTCTAAAAAATAATGTAATACAACAACCATCAAAAATACAATGTTGGACGAAAAGTAAAAACATTAATTTGAAAGAGACTTGCTATCTTTGGGTCATCTCAGGAAGTGAAACTCACCTAATTCTCCGTATCAACCATGTTACTACACCCACTAGGCCATTAGAGATGCATGTGTCTGTGCAAAAAGATGCACATAAGTGTAGTATGAGTACGAAATGACCCAAACCGCGTCAAACTTCCACAAAGTCCATGGAAACCCAACTATGATGTCTATAATAATACGCTCCCATTTCTGATTAGGTATAGTCATCTGCTGAAGTAGGCCCCTGGCCTTTGGTGCTAATACTTGAATTGCTGGCAATTTAAGCCCCTAGCTATATACTCCACTATATCTTTGTTCATTCGCTGCCACCAATAGTGTTGTCTCAGGTTACGGTACATCTTCGTAGCACCTTTGTGAATAGAATACCGCAAATTGTGTGCTTCCTCAAGAATCCTCTTCCTCAAGCCATCGCCATTAGGAACACATAGTCTACCTTGAAGTCGCAGAACACCATCCTCGCCAATATAAACCTCCTTGGAACCACCCTTGAGTACTGTCTCTGTGAGGACTACTAAATCCGGATAATCAAACTGTCGGGCCTTGATCTGCGCTAATAACGAAGATTGGGCAACAACACATGCAAGAACCTGGCTGGGCTCTGAAGAATTCAACCTCACAAGTCTGTTAGCCACGGACTGAAAGTCCAAAGCTAGTGGCCTTTCCTCTACTGATTTGAATGTCAAACTACCCATACTCTACGCATTCCTGCTTATAGCATCCGCGACCACATTTGCCTTGCATGGATGAGAAACAATGGTAATGTCATAATCCTTCAGTAACTTAAGCCATCTACGCTGCTTCAAACTGAGATCCCTCTACTTGAACAAATTCTGCAAGCTGCAATGATCAGCATAAACCTCACATGACACCCCAATACAGATAATGCCTCCAAATCTTTAGAGCATGGACACTCACCGCTAACTCCAGGTCATGCACAGGGTAATTCTTCTCATGAATCTTCAACTGACATGAAGCATATGCAGTAACTCGCCCCTTCTGCATAAATACACAACCCAAGACAACGCGTGAAGCATCACGATACACAATATACATCCCCAAACTGGACGGAAACACTAGAACCGGTAATGTAGTCAAAGCTATCTTGAGCTTCTGAAAGCTCGCCTAACAATCATTGGGCCAATGAAAAGAATCACCCTTCTGAGTCAATCTAGTCAAATGTGCTGCAATAGAGGAAAAACTCTTTAAAAATCATTGATAATAACATGCTAGCCCAAGGAAACTCCTGATCTCAGTCATTAAAGTGGGACGTAGCCAACTCTGAAGTGCCTCAATTTTCTTGGGATCCACCTCAAATACCTTCTTCTGATACAACATGCCCCAACTATTGACTCAAGCCAAAACTCACACATGGAGAACTTAGCATATAGCTTCTGCTCTTATAATGTCTGAAGCACAACTCTCAAATGCTACTCGTGCTCCCCGAGGCTACGTGAGTAGATCAAGATGTCATCAATGAAGACAATAACAAAAGAATCAATATAAGGCCCGAACACCCTTATCATCAAGTCCACAAATGTCGCTAGGGCATTTGTCAAGCCAAAGAATATCAGTAGAAACTCATAATGATCATATCTAAAGCAGAAGGTACTCTTTGGAATATCCGAGTCCGGAATCTTCAAATTGGTGGTACCATGATATCAAGTCGATCTTAGAAAATACCCCAGCACCCTGCAGTTGGTCAAACAAGTCTTAGATACGAGGCAACAAGTATTTGTTCTTGATGGTGACCTTGTTTAACTAGCAGTAGTCAATGCACATCCGCATAATCCCATCCTAAGGTGATACACTAGATCTCACAAACCCCTTTGATAACAACTCTTCAAGCTGATCCTTCAACTCTTTCAAATTTTTCGAAGCAATACGATAAGGTGGGATAGATGTTAAAGAATAAACCTTGAGAGCATTTGATTATTTGTTGAAGGTGTTTACCTGTTTTCTGACTTCGCGAATTAGAACTACTATATAAATCCATGATTATCCTCACATTTATAGAATATTGTTAATTGACCTCTAGTGAGTGGCGAAGTTGGCCATCTCGTCTCTACTTCTTTGAGATTAGGCGGGATACTCATTGAGTACACATTTATTACGTACTCGTATTACACTTCTGTGAATTTTTGTTGCATAGGCATGTATACCGCTAACAGCCTACTGGGCGTAGCAGCACGGATATTTCTCGGACTAGGTGAGCTGCATCATTCGAGGCGACCGCAACTAATGTAGTTCCTTTCAGCCTTTTGTATTTTATTCCTTGTCCATTGTACTTCGGGCTGAGGTCGTATTTTATTTTTCTTATAAGTAGTTGCTCATGTAGTTGTGACACCAGGTTCTGGGAATGTATTTGGATTTATTCGGGAATCTTACAAGTTGTTTAAATATTTCATTATTCGTTCGGAGGGAAATACTGAGTCTGGTTTATATTGTATAAAAGAAATATTTTTAAAAATTATCGTAACGAGAATTTAATTAAGTATTCTAGTTGGCTTGCCTGACAATGGTGTCCGGCGCCACAACAATCGTTATTAAATTTTGGGTCGTGACAATTTACATAGTTGTTACAAGTCTTCCAAAAGTAAAGGATGAATTGAGTAAATGCTCATAATGGACACAAAATTCAAGGAGAATGGTTGCTTAGATTTAGTCCTATAAATAGACAAACTTTTACCACCATGTGGGGGAATCTAATTATCTTCTCTACAATTCTATAAATTATAATTTATAGCATACTTCTCTCAAGTTAGCCATAGTTAGGCCCTTCAAACTTTGTTCGACTCATTATCCTATCAAGGATCATTCAATAAGAATTATTTCTTCTCTGCTTTATTTTTATTATATTATCTGTGATTGAATTTAGTTCTCACTTCTCTATCACGTTGTATTAAAAAAATTATATCTTTCGGATTGAATCAGTTGCTTGTGGCCCGTCATATAAAATTATTGTTTTAAACTTGAAAACCATTTTTTGGGTTAAACAAAAATATTTCATAAATAAATTTTAGACACAATAAACCATTGCTCTGATACCAAAGTAAGATTGCATATAGGTGTTTGTAATACGAAGCGGAAGACAATAACTATCCTAGGCAGATTCTTTCGTGTTTAAAATTTATTTACATGTCAATAGATCGGATCTAATTAAGACGTACCTGGTGAAGAGAGTCTCATTTCAAAATTTCTTCGATAGTGCAAAGATTTTATGCATATCTATATCGAGACCGATCCTTGCTATCAACTCTTTAATCAATGAAACCTCCGAACAAATTGAACAAAAAATTGTGCTAAAATTTTTATCAAAAACTTTGAAGCAATAATAATAAGACACGGAAATAATTTTCCTCGTCAAAATTATTTCTCTCTACTGTGCGGCACTTCTTGTAAATACATAAAAACCCTTAGGCATGATATATAGGTGATATATATAGATATATAGAGCCAATCACCAAATATTTCCCAAGTCAATTCAGAAAATCTAAATTCGGTGGATTAGTAGAAACTAAACTTTTCCATACTTAACTATTGAAAAATCCAAATTCCATTCACAATGGGAATTAGTGGCCGACGAGTCCTTCTGGACTTATATATATATATATATATATATATATATATATATATATATATCACATATATATTTGAATCAAGAGATATAAAAAAAAATTTAATTCCAAAATAGGAAACTTTAATTTGTTCATAATTATTAATTATATCCTTTATGCTAGCATGAATATGATAATATTTCACTTAGACTTATAACTAAATTTATTTGAGTAACTAAAGTCCTTAATTTAATGATCAAATAATAAAGTAATTAATCCTTTAGCAAAGATCAGAACACTCATTAGTGTGTGACCCCATAGGTTTAATAATAAACTGGTAGTAAATTGATCACATCAACATACTAATCAAGGATGTCGTCTAGCAACACTCCTTAACGACCGGATAGAATGAAGTATACAATTTACTCTCAAGAACCAATAGAAGAATAATGTTGAAATTCCTTCTGTCCTTATAGCTCTCGATCACCTCTAGGATATGGTTCAAGTGTCAAATCCTAAAAGACGGCCAACTATGTGCTCATGTCAAATATACTCGACCATTGAATGACCTAAGAAACTTATTTCTTCGTTCATTCAATTGCCCTGGCCAAGTTTTTAATTTGGTCGTTTATAATTCATGACAAAATGGAGCTTAAACTCATTACCAAGAATTGACAAATTCCATCTTGATAAATCATTAATTCTACAAGCATTTAATCATACACAATATCCTTTCAACTAACGCTCTATGGCCATAGGTGTCCGATATCATAGCACAATAAATAACTTATCAATTACTATGATGATCTCATGTCAAAGAAAACTTTTACTTCACAATCTTCAAGAGAATATCCTATTGACAGTTTATGGTAATTCTAACCATTAGGAATTATCCAATGAGTCGATTCAATGATCATATCTCTATATGCATCATTTATTTGTATGATTTAGTTAATGAGATTAACTAATCTTTATCCCATAAAGACGATCACATAAATATTGATCTAACCGGATTACTAATGTCCAAATTAATAATCCTACTATCAAAAATAAATTTAAATTACATTATAAGAAACTTGACTCTTATTGTCATGATCTCCATCACAATGTCAAGTCTCAAAATTTAATCAAGGACCTTATTAAATTAATCAAGCAATTAATAACAATGATAAAAGAATATCAAATGCCATATACATTTTATATCAAATAATATTCACGAAAATATGTTCAAATCATCAAATATGATATTGGATATAGAGCATATATATTATATCCCTAACAACTAGCCCGTGCTATTTTTACCAAAATTAGAGCCCTAAATTACCTTATTTAGCGGAAGACTTGTATCTCGAAAAGTAGCAATAGTTTTTTAACAAAATATATACAATTAAAAACATAAAAATTACATACACAAAACGTACAATTAAGTTGTTATATACAATCCGGCAAAAATGTGCAATTGATATACTCAAAACATATGATTATATTGTTATATGTGTTTTGTATATCACGTATACAATTATTCGACCACTAGACTATCACTAGAAAAATTACCACACCCATCACCAAAAGCCATTATTTATTCAACTATAACAATAAAAAAAATTATTTCCCCGCCAAAAATAGTTCTATATATTTCAAACATGTGGGATTTTATTTTAATAGAAAATTTTCCTGTTTATTTAAATTTTTTAAAATTTTTGAAATCCAATTTCCAGTCAAATCCACGACAAGCTTGGTTTGGAAAATCACTCTTCTCTGGTTAAATCTTAAACACGCGGCATTTCGTTCAAAATTAAATTACTTTTCTATTTAATTCATGCATTAATTTTGTGAATTCATTGTTTTTTGCCCGACCGTAGTAAGCTTGGCCGAAACTCCATTAATTCAATTTTAATTTAATTTCAAGCCACCCAATCTTTTGTTTTAAGCTACATAAAATTTGTCTGTTCAAGGCGCGTGCTTTTTTAATCCATATTTTCTGCCAGATCCAACTTTCTAAACAAAACGTAAAAAAAAAGAAAAAAGAAAGAAAAAAAAAAAGAGGAATAAAGAGGAAGAAAGAAGAACAAGCAGAAATTTAAAAGAGATAGTCATTTTTATATCATGTGACAATTTGTTATTGAAACAAACATTCACGTGAAACTGTGAAAGCTTATTTTCACTTTTTATTTCCTTCCAATGCTTCATTAAAATTCGAAAGGACTAAAATCACTCTCCCCGCCGCCTTTCGCGCGGTGGTGGGTCTAGAGGGCATTATGCGGGTTTCGGAGAATCCAATAGCTTTTGTGCAGTTTCTCTATATATATATTATAGAATTTATTAAATATTTATATATTTAATTGTAAACTCAATTACTAACTTGAGATCATTATAAAAATTCATAAACTTTAAAGTCTGGATCTGGATGGTAATACCCACCAAAATTTATAGTTTTGATTATGAAAATACACGTGACATTCTAATATAGACATTGTATTTAGCATTCGTAGCTATATTTTTCAAAAATTATCATTCTTAATTATATTTTAATTTTATAGCAAATTCACCTATAATACTGAAACAAAATAACAATTATTTTGAATTGAAACAAGAGAGCAACAATCTCGTAGCTCGTTGGTTAGAGCACCCGCTTAGTAAGCAAAGGTTTAAAGTTTGATTATAAACAAAAGTATATTATTTTCTGTATTTCTATGTTTTGCTTTGATTGTATTCGTTGCATAAACAAATACAGTCAATATAAGTTGTATCATTTGCATTTACTCATGTATATCGCCTTGGTCGTATTTGTTTCCCTAATCAATATGGTTGGTCCATGTGTTGGTATTATTAAATAATAATGAAAAGTCAAAGATTTCTTTGTGCTCCCTTTTTTTTTCTCACTTCTATGTCTTTTACGAAAGACAAAGTGTCTCTCATCTGTTGTGGAAGTTTCTTTTTTTCTTTATATTGAATTATTTTTGTTGGGCTTGTAATGAGCTAGAAAAAGAGAGTGGTCTCGCACACATAAAAAATTGATCCTAAAACCTCCACCCCCTGCCCCCTTCCCGTGCACGAGATATACGTGAGGCCTAATTCAACTCTGGTTTTGCTAAAAGCAAAAATATTTCTTCATGTTTTGAGCTTTACCAAAAATGTTTCTAAATACATGCTTACCACAATATGTCCAAATTCATTCTTTTTTAATTCAATTATGTAACATCTAATTTACTATTTTGTAATTATGCTTTAAATTCTTGTAGTGGCTATGCTTTAACTTCTACTTGAATTTTTGTTCCTTCTGTGATGATCTGATAGGTCATTTGAGTTAATTTCTGTGTTTTTAGACCTCGCACAACTTCATTTTATATTTTTTTATTTGCATGCATGGTCCATATTTCTTTTAGAAAATCTTTTACCTAAAATTTTGATGAAAAATGTGATTTTTTTACATAAAATGAACCTAGATTTGACCGCAGTCAACATTCTTGGTAAACGACCTCAGATTGACGTTTTGACAATTCTGATATGTTTATATGACATTTTTGAACGTGTACGCACGTTTGGTTGGGGTCTAGAATGACCCGAGCGTGTTTCGGCGTATTATATGAAAGATAATAAAAATTAAGTTTCAAGTTGAAATCCTGAATTGTGATGGTGTTATTTGATATTATTTTTATGAATTGAGATAGCAAGTACACTTGTGTGCATGTTTGGTTTGGAGCCTGAGGGGCTTATGTGAGTTTCGAAGGTGTTGTGGACTGATTCAAAATAGTTGGTGCATTAGATGTGCTGGTGTTCAGTTGCAGATCTCGCATTTGTGATCAAGTGATCACATTTGTGAACATGGGATGGGGCTGGGTCTTCGCATTTGCGAAGAAAGAGTCACTATTGTGAAGTTTACCATGTTCATAGCGACTCTAACATCACACTTGCAATGCAGTGGAGTGTTGGGGCAGCTTCGCATTTGCGAAGCTAAGCTCACATTTGTAAGATGTCTGTTCAATTTGCAATGATTGGTTGTCTGAGGCAGTGATCGCATTTGCGATCAGTGTGTCGCATTTGCAGACATCTTATTTGCGAACAAGTGTTCGCAAATGCGACACATGTAGCTGCGTAAAAGAGGAAAAATGGGAACTATTTTACACCATTTTTAACCATATACATTCTAAAGGCGATTGCATATCTTCATCGTCTCATGCCTTTACTTGCATGTATTGTCTTTACGTTACTTGTTGCACTTCATCATATTATATTCGATTGTGTGATTCATTTATCTGTTCTTAACTAATGAATTGTCAAGTTTAATTTTGCGATTATGAGATATTGGTTACTCTATATTTGTGTTGGTAGTTCCTTGATGTTCTATACATTTTATTTCCCTTTGAGTTGAGATTACGTTATTGGTTGTGATGAGTTGTTTATGTCAACAAGTTGACATTGGGAAGGTTGTGCGCCGCAGCAGTATTGAAATGAAATGATAACGGGATCGAGTCGCACATCGCAACACATATTAAAATAATATTGAGATTGGGTTGTACGCCGCAAGACATTGTTGGGATTGGGTTGCGTGCCGCAAGACATTGTTAGGATCGGGTTGCGCGCCACAATAACGTATGATGTGTTGTAGTGATTGTAGTTGTAATGTTCTATTTCAGTATTGTGATATGAGGTTATTCTAGGGCCCTCTGTTAGTTGACCTTCGGGTCTCGTTCTTATGAGTTTACTTAGTTTTCCTATATGTTTGCTGTCTTTTATTATTAGTCGTACAGTTATATATTGAGTGTCTTGTCATAGCCTCATCACTACTTTATCAAGGTTAGGCTCGACACTTACAGAGTACAAGGGATCAGTTGTACTCATACTACACAAGAAGCACTTCTTGTGCAAATACCGGTGATGGTCCAGCGGTGCATAGAGGTGTTCGATCGGATTTGACATCCCTATGAGACTTGGAGGTAGAGCTGCTTGGCGTTCATAGCCCCCGAAGTCCCCTTCTAGTATGTTCTTCCTGTTTATTTTGCTTCAAAGGATGTATTTCATTCCGACCATATTTGTAGTATTTTGGTTGCTCATGTACCTGTGACTCCGAATTTCTGGAATAGTATAGACCGTGTTATTTATGGATTTATTCTACGTATTTCAGATTTTACCAATGTTTATTATTATTATTATTATTATTATTATTATTATTATTATTATTATTATGTTTTAAATTATTAAAAGTTTGTTAATTCTATGATGGACATCGCCTTTCCTAGTAAGGATGTTAGGCGTCCTCACGGCACCGTGATTGGAATTTTGGGACATGACACCAACTTGAATTCTGTAAGAACTCTTTTATTGTTATAACTCCCAACTTAATTCTCCTTCTTGTAACAGCTCTAGCATCTTATCTATATAAGGAGTTCTTTCGTGAAGTTTTCAAACATATAATACACCATCACCTTGTGCAAACTCCAAACTTCCAGCCATGAGTGCACATGTTTGGAAGTGCTCTGGAACCTTGAGGGGCAACCAGTCTTATCGATTTGCACCTAGTCATGTCGAAATCACTTTTAAGGCAGTGACTTAGCGAGACATAGTTGTTGTTCGATAAGTTCTTTTTATTTCCTTCTTGTTCTTTGTTAAAATCATCAAATATTTTTCCTACAACATATTATATTCGTAATGCAAACAAATACAGTTGATACAGATTTGCGTCTGAATACAAGTCATACAAATACTTAACAGTAATTATAGATAATAATTAGACAAAGAATAAAGTAGATATGATAAATAAAATCTAAACTGTAGTGCTTTAAGAAAATTCCTCTTTTGATTAAATCTAAGACTAGTATTGCTATATAATAAGCCATCTATGACCTCGAAAAAGAAATTTTGTTTGGGTACAAAAATATTTACAGTGATAGTGTATAGGGATAAAGGCCAAAATTATACCCCTACTATCAAAAATTAGTCACGTTAGTACCCCGTTCTACTTTACGACTAAAATTATCCCTACCATTAACAAAGTATGCAAAATTATCCCTACCGTTACTAAAGTAGATAAATTTGTACCTAAATCTAACAGATTCGGAAAAAATGCCAAAAAAGTACCCCTACTATTAAAATTTATCCACGTTAATACATAAAAGAAGATTGTTAAGAATGTACAGCTACTTTCATTGAAAATGGGGTTCAAGAGTGGGTTGAGACCATTCATTGGCTTGGATAGAACCTTTCTGAAAGGGAAATGCAAGGGTCAACTGTTAGTAGCTGTTGGCCAAGACTCCGTGAGGCATTTTTATCCCTTAGCTTGGGCATTTGTTGATAAAGAGACCAAAGTGACATGGAGTTGATTCTTAAGGCTGCTACAACATTCATTAGACCTCAAAATTGTTGCATTTCATTAGTTCATTACTGTTTTGTTGCATCTCATTAGTTCATAACTGTTGCATTTCATTATTGTTCTGTAGCATCTCATTAGTTTCATTACTGTTGCATTTAACTATAGTTTCATTACTGCATTTAATTGGTTTGATTCACCGTTGCATTACTGGAGATGTTCAGTTTTTGATGCATTTCTTTACTATTTTTCCATTTTAAGGATTTGATTAATTCAATCCACTTGGTTCTTCCTCAGGCACACGATAAATATTGTGTAAGGCATATAGAGGCAAATTGGTGCAAAAAATAAGGACATGGGGAATATAAAAGTATTTATGGTGGGCTGCATGGAGCATATATGAGGAGGATTTTAAAGACCAATGGGGAATATCAGTCCACTTGGTTCTTCTCTGAGAAGAAGTACTGCTTTGCGACATTGATGAAGATGAGAGAAATAGAGTCGAGCAAAGGAGAAAGAAAGAGGCAATGATGATGAATTTGAGCTTGAACCCTAGGTTTATTCGACTGAGATTATTTTTAGGTGGAGAGGTTATCAAATGGAGCGAGTTATTATGTGGGGCAGGTTGTAATAGTCTATTCGGCAATTTATTAATTAGTTGGCACATTATTAAGAGGGACCCGGTTGCCACGTATGAGCTCCGTTAAATTTGGGTACTATTTCTCCTACTTTAATAACAACATGTATTATTTTAGCTCGAAAGTACAATGGGGTATTAACGTTGATAAATTTCAATAGTAGGGGTACATTTTTGGCCTTTTTCCCGAATCTGTTAGATTTAGGTACAAATTTATCTACTTTAGTAACGGTAGGGATAATTTTGCATACTTTATTAATGGTAGGGACAATTTTAGCTGTAAAGTATAACGGGGTACTAACGTGACTTATTTTCGATAGTACGAGTATAATTTGGGCCCTTTTCCCTAGTGTATATGCGGCTTTTGTCTATGTTCTTGCAACATAATATACGATAAAGTGATCATCATATGCAGGTAGCGGAAGTAGGAATTTTTTAAGGGTATTTAAATTTGCAAGAAGTGAAAAAGAATTCTCACAAAGAGTATTTAATATGTATTATATATCTCTAAAACGTAATATTTTATATATATACACAGTGCAATTTTTGAATAAAAGATGGTCAATTTACCGTCCTTGTGACCATGTGACTTCGCCATTAACCATAGAGATATGGTGAGATATGAATAAAATCTATTTATCCTTAATTAGAGACGTTTGATTTTTGAGTATGAAAAAATTTCTCATAAAAAGCATTTTTTTTTTAATCTTTAGTGGACATTATGCGGTGCAATTCTTGTTACTGTTACTGGGCCCTGTATCTAACTACGAACGAAAAAATAGAGTAAATTTGTGAATATTATGATTTATTTGTTTAATTGTAGAGGTATATGAGTACATTTGGGTTATCACTTGACGTATGCTAGTAGAAAAATCAATTAAGAAACATCAAATTATTTGGGAATGGCTAAAATCAAGATCATTTTCAAGATGACAGAAGAGCCATTAATATAATACATAATCCTAGTATTATTAGGTTATAGTAGTAGGATTAATATAAAGGCTGTGGCTCATGGATATTTGTTTTTTGCCTTTTCTTTTCTTTTATTTTTTATTAGACTTATATATTATTCTCAGTATCGTTAGTGGTGAATAAAATTGGTTCATTTATTTATTACGAATCGGAGTAATAAAGGGCTAAATCTCAATGAATCGTGATAATAAAACTACTCCGCCACTTATACCATATCGCGTATTTAAGATAATATTGGTTAAATGTTACTAAGAAATGAAGTTCATTATTGTCAACGGTTAGCTAGTACGATGGATAAGCTTAGTCCCTTAATCAAAGTCTCAAGTTCGAGCTTTGGGTGTAAAAAGACTTTGATAGGAAATGCTTCCTCTTTAATAGGCTTTACGCAACGTAAATTTGAATTATTCGGCCCCAGTATGAATATCAGACACCTAATATAATTAAAAAATATAATGAAGTTCATATATATGGTTTTCCAGGATCCTTCCTTATTACTCCATATACTTTACATCCATACAAAAATAGAGTAGAATAGAATAGTGTGATTTTCTAATTGGAGACTTGTCTTTTGCAATAATCAAAATGCCAACGAAAACAAAAGAGTACAAAATAAGATAGTGACAGAACAGCTTATGTTTTCTGTACCTTCATCTAATTAAAAATATAAAAATATAAAATTAAAAAAAAAATAATAATAATCATAATAATAATAGTAACCGGTGGTTTTGGCAAGCAATACAAGGTGTATTCATTTGCTGGTAACAGCAAGTTTCTCCATTGTACATCTTACTTTCTGCCTGTTGGCAGGACTACAAAATACTTTCTTCAAAAAGTTGTCAAAAATTATTGACACTGGTCAAACAAATAATTTTGCAGCACAAAATATTTTTGTAAAATATATTTAAAATGAACACTAATTATTTTCTTTTAAATTCAAAAATGATTATATTGATCAAATTGAAATGGGAACATTTTCGATCATGTACTAAATTTTTTCAAGAATGAAATTATTAGAATTCAAGTGATTACCATGATACAAAATGGAAAATGTGATGCAAGATCAATGGAGAGGAGAAACAGAAAAAGACAAAGAGAAGTGATTGGCTAAAAATACCTATTTTTGCATGTAATTTGCCTTGCATTATACCTTAATGTTGTTAATTTTGAGGTAAATATTTGTGACTCCAGCTTCCTAATGGTGTGTATATGTGTAGGAGTTAATTTAAAATGATTTGGCAAGTATGCATGCAACAGAAAAATTTGGAGGAAGTATGATTTTGTGCCCAGGTTGGTGCCAGGTACCAACCAAAACACTAATGGTAGAATAACACAAAAGTGAAAAAAATTTGGTGTCGAGGTTGGCACCAGGAGCTAAGCGAGACGGCTAAGGGTGGATTTCGTCCTAATTCGGATAGGAGTTGGTAGTATCGGCCCTACATGCCCCCTTACATGTATAAAAGAGGTTCTAAACCTATTCCGTAATCTGTATTTTATTGCTTTCAATTATTATCATGATTAGTGTGGTTATGAGTAACTAAACTTTCTAATCTAGAGTTTGATGTAACCTATTGGAGGATGATTTTCTACTACATTCAATATAGATTTACCTTTGATTTTTCTCTACTTTTCAACTATATTTTTGTCGTTGTTGATTGAAAAGCTCTCAATTGACTGTGCATATTTAGTGTGTATTACTTGAGAGAGGGTACGCATTTAGGTAGTTGTTGAAAAATATCACTCCTAACGTAGGTGAGAGATCAATACGAAGGGTTTAAAGGCGGGATTAGAGATAACAATACCTTGGTGCGATTGTAGTGAGTGGTGAACTAGTGTCGGCCAGCATGGTTCAAAAGAATATATCTAGTAAATTATGGTAGTTGTTGGAGAGAGAACTATAACACCCAAAGTGATCACGATCGGTAGATAATACTTAGACGAATTTATACGAAACGTAGCGGGTGAGATTCCGACAGTAAGGGAAATCGTACTCTAGACCTATCCTTAATCTTTTCTCCAACCCTTAATATCTCTAGTTACTAATCTACTACTTTAATTGTAAGTTAATTAGTTATAAAAATCTTAATATTTACAAATATTGGAATTATTCGGGCTTGTCTTCTTGGTATATTGAACAGTTATATCGAAACCTTAGTTCTCTGTGGGATTCGATTTCGGACTTTTAAACCGAATTATGTTTGCAATAATCGCTTAGTCCTTTTTATAAGGCATAGTTGAGCGTGATCAAGAAACAACCTAAAGAGCACTTAGGAACAATATAAGATGCTAAAAATATATTAGGTACTCAGTGTTCATAGTAAATTATCTTAGTTTATTATGATAAATAATTCAATAAAATAAAGTATTTATTAATTAAATATAATTAAGTTAAAAAATTTAGGTGCAAAGACATGTCATACATATTTTTGTATGTTTACCCATATGGTGTCTAGAAGTCACTAATTCAGCTAATTTAGATTTGCGTTGTAGGGCCTATAAAGGAGAAGCGCTCTGTAGCAAAAAAGCGTGGACGATGTTGGGAATAAATTTCGTAAAATAGTATTCACGGTATTAGTGATAAATACGGAATACTAAGTTATGGTTAAATCAACAAGAATAAAAATGCAGCAATAATGACACATAGAATTTACGTGGAAACCCTTCTGAATAAGGGAAAAATCACGGCCAAGAAGCGCAACTGATATCACTATAACGAGGAATTTTACATTGTGTAGTAACGAGTAAAAATACTCCTAAGACCACTACACCCTCAAAAGAAATAAATACACTTTTGCTTTTTTCCACCTCACTACAATATCTCTCACAATCTATTTTTCTTCACAAACTATTTTCTTATAGTTTATGGAATACCTTGCTCTCTCTTTTCTCTCTTTGTTGGTTTGTAGAAATGAGAGTTGAAGCTCTTCTTTTATAGCCAAAACCTCACTCTCTAAAGCCTATAATATTTGATAATTTTTACACCCCTTTTACAATTTCAACAAGGTTGGTTACCAACCAAACCAAGTCAATAAAATTGGCTACCAATATTTGACAAACTCAACAAGGTTGGCTATCAAACCAAACCAATTCAACAATATTGGCTACCAAACAATTTGAATGAGATGGACACCATATCAATCTCTCCCTCCAGTCTCATTCATCTAGAGGAGGTAGCAATATCTTCTGGTCTGAGTGCATGCCGACAAGTTCTTTGCATAACTCGAACTTGTCTCTTGGTACCACCTTTGGTCAACATATCTGCAGGATTTTCACTCCTGTGAATCTTTTTGACTTAAAGTGATTCGTTCTCCACTTGTTCACGAATCCAATAATATCTGACGTTGGTGTATTTTGTTCTCGCATGGTACATGGAGTTTTTGCTCAGGTCTATTTCACTTTGACTGTCGCAAGACACCATACTCCATCTGTCGCAATCCAAGTTCTTGAAGAAATCTCTTAAGCCATATCATCTCTTTGCCGGCTTTAGTAGCCGCAATATACTCTGCTTCAGTTGTAGATAGTGTGATACACTTCTGCAACTTCGATTGCCATGATATAGCTCCCCCGGAAAAAGAAAACAAATATCCAGTAGTGGATTTTCTATTATCAAGGTCACCTGCCATATCTGAATCTGTATAGCCCTTTAAAATTGGATTTGATCCCCCAAAACATAAGCATTCATGTGAGCGTCCTCTTAGATATCTGATTATCCACTTTACAGCTTCCCAATGCTCTTTTCCTGGATTTTCGAGAAATCTGCTAACACCGACTGCATGAGCAATATCTATTCGACTGCATACCATTTCATACATCAAACTTCCGACGGCAGAGGAATAAGGAATCTTGGCCATTCTTTCTTTTCCTCTATTGTTCTAGGAGACATCTTCTTGCTTAACTTCATATGACTAGGAAGCGGTGTGCGAACCAACTTTGCACTTTTCATATTGAAGCGCTCCAGTACACGTTCTATGCACTTCTCTTGTGACAAGTAAAGCTTCCTTTCGTTTCTCGAACGAGTAATTCTCATGCCCAAAATCTACTTAGCATGACCCAAGTCTTTCATTGCAAAAGACTTATTCAACTGTTTCTTCAACTCGTCAATCTTGGAAGCATTCCTGCCCACAATCAACATATCATCCATATATAGAAAGAGGATGATAAAGTCATCATCAGAAAATCTTTGTACAAACACACAATGATCTGAAGAAGTCTTTTTGTAGCCATGCTCCCCCATAACAAATTCAAACTTCTTATACCACTGTCTGGGATCTTGCTTCAATCCGTATAGACTCTTCTTAAGTTTGCATACAAGATTTTCTTTACCTTTTACCTTGAAGCCCTCGGGTTGTTCCATATAAATCTCCTTTTCTAAGTCACTGTGAAGAAAGGAAGTCTTCACATCTATCTGCTCATTCTCCAAATCAAGACTAGCAGTCAAACCAAGAACTGTCCGAATGGAGGACATTTTCACGACAGGAGAAAATATTTTGTCAAAGTCAATACCTTTCCTTTGACTAAATCCCTTGAAAACCAATCTAGCTTTGTATATGGGCTTCAAGCTATGTTCTACATCTTTAACTTTGAACACCCACTTGTTCTTCAAAGCTCTCATGCCTTTAGGCAATTTTACCAACTCATAAGTATGGTTCTCATGCGGAGATTTTATCTCATCTTGCATGGCTTCAATCCATTGATCCTTGTGCTCATCTTCTATGTCCTCCGCATAATATTCAGGTTCTCCCCCATCAGTGAGTAATACATACTCAGCGGGTGAATAACGGGAGGAAGGAGTATGGGGTGTAGAAGACCTCCTGAGTGGAATATCTAACTATTCCACAGCTTCGTGAGTAGGAGCATCTACCTCATAAACATTAGCATTGTTATCACCATCACCACCAATATGGTGATTTGGAATACGGTTCTGAGCATCACCATCATCACTGATCCTAACAACGTCATCTGCATTTATATGAAGAACTTGATCTAGATTAATTAAACCTTCATAACTTGAAGGTTTTAGTTTCTTCACTTTATTAATATCTTCAATGGTTTGATCCTCTACGAAGATAACATCACGGCTTCTCACGGCCTTCTTCTCAATTGGATCATATAGCATGTAACTAAACTCATCAAGGCCATAACCAATGAAGATGCACTGCCATGTCTTGGCAGTTAATTTTGACCTCTCATCTTTAGGCACATGTACAAAAGCTTTGCAACCAAACACTTTCAAGTGTTCATTGGAAATATCCTTTCCATACCAAACTCTGTTTGGAACATCATTTTGCAAAGCAACCGTAGGGGATAGATTAATAACATGTGTGGAGATCAATAAAGCCTCACCCAAAAAGGGATTCAGCAACTTTGCTTCAGAAAGCAAACATCTGACTCTTTCCGTCAAGGTCCTGTACATCCTTTCTACTAAACCGTTAAGTTGAGAAGTCTTAGGAGGAGTCTTCTGGTGTCTCATACCTTGTGCTTGCAGTATTCGTCAAATGGTCCACAATATTCACCACCGTTTTCAATACGAATACACTTCATCTTCTTTCCATTTTCTCTTTCAACTGATGCCTGAAACTGCTTAAAGACACCCAACACTTGATCTTTAGTCTTCAAGATATAAATCCAAAGTTTCCTTGAGCAATCATCAATAAAGGTAGCAAAATAAAGTGCACCACCCAAAGTCCTTGTCTTTATTAGACAACATAAATCCGAATGCACCAACTCAAGCAACTCTGTCTTTCTTGAAGGAGGATGAGATTGGAAAGTAACTCTTTTTTGTTTTCCAGCCAAGCATTGCTCACATTTTTTCTAATTTTGCAGTTTCAAAATTTGACAACAATTTCTTCTTGGCCAAAATATTTAGTCCTTTCTCGCTAATATGGCTAAGCCTCTTATGCCATAAAGTTGAAGAGTTATCGCTCTCAATGGCATTCACCATATCAACACAGGTAGAGGTCATAGTCCAATATAGACCATGACGCGTTTTCCCACGAGCCACAATCATGGAACCCTTAGTGAGCTTCCACTTTACAGCACCATTAGTACTGACATATCCCTCATCATCCAAAACACCAACAGAGATCAAGTGAAAACAAACATTAGGTGCATGTTTTACATTGTTTAAAACTAGTTTAGTTCCAATACTAGTTTCCAAACAAATCGTTCCAACACCAGCCACCCAAGATACTGTTTCATTGCCCATACTCAAAGTTCCATAGTCACCCTGAGTATAGGATGAGAAAAATTCCTTCCTTGATTTCACATGAGATGCGGCACCACTGTCCACAATCTAGCTTGACTCATCACAAGCGATATTTATCTGATCTGTATCAAGGACAGTAATAAGATCTTCTGTAGTGACGGTGGCCACATTATTGCCATCTTCTTTCTGTTCTTCCTTATCTCTATTCTCATTTTTTAAAATCCGGCAGAACTTCTTTGTGTGCCATTTCTTCCCGCAATGATAGCACTCAATATATTTAAGTCTGCTTCTGGATTTGCTTCTATTATGTTCTCTATTTGAGAACCTCGATTCTTGTTTCCCCCCCTAGAGTCAGTCACCAAGACATCTGATGATGAGGAACCTTGAGATTTTCTTCTCATCTATTCATTTAAAAGGCTGCTCTTAGCAAGATCCATAGAGATCACGCCATCCGGAGCAAAATTTAATAATGAAATTCTAAGAATTTCCCAAGAATCTGGTAAGGAACCAAGTATAAACAAGCCTTGAATTTCTTCATCAAATTTAATGCCCATAGCAAATAACTGGTTCATGATCCCCTGAAAATTATTCAGATGATCTATCATCGCGGAACCATCGTGGTATTTAAACCCAACATCTGCTTTATCAGAAATATCTTGTTGTTTCCAGTTTTTTGACCATACAAACTTTTAATGTGCTTCTATAGGGTCCGAGAATGTATCTCCCCCGAAATATGGTTCAAAACATTATCGTCAACCCACTGTCTAATAAAGCCGCAAACTTGCTTGTGTAACAAACTCCACTCTTCATCTGATTTATTATTATGCTTTATAGCGGTGAAGACAGGTTGATAAAAATTCTTGACATAGAGCAAATCTTTCATTTTGCCCTTACAAATGGCATAATTTATGCCATTCAAAGTAACAATTCTACTAGTGTTGGCTTTCATTGTTTATCACAAATACAAATACTAGTTATTGTAAGCCCAAAGTAATTCTTTTCTGATGTGAAAGATCAGACTGTGCTGCAACCACAGAGCATACTTAGATAGAACCTTGGCTCTGATACCACTTGTTGGGAATAAACCCCGTAAAATAGTATTCAAGGTATTAGTGATAAAAGCAGAACACTAAGTTATGGTTAAATCAGCGGGAATAAAAATGCAGCAAAAATGACACCAAGATTTTATGTGGAAATCCTTCTGAATAAGGGAACAAACCACGGCCAAGAAGAGCAACTGATATCACTATAGCGAGGAATTTTACATTGTGTAGTAACGAGTAAAAATACTCCTAAGACCACTATACCCTCAAAAGAAATAAATACTCTTTTGCTTTTTCCACCTCACTACAATATCTCTCACAATCTATTTTTCTTCACAAACTATTTTCTTATAGTTTATGGAATACCTTGCTCTCTTTTCTCTCTTTGTTGGTGTGTAGAAATGAGAGTTGAAACTCTCTTTTTATAGCCAAAACCTCACTCTCTAAAGCCTACAATATTTAACAATTTCTACACCCCTTTTACAATTTCAACAAGGTTGGTTACCAACCACACCAAGTCAATAAAATTGGCTACCAATATTTGACAAAATCAACAAGGTTGGCTATCAAACTAAACCAAATCAACAATATTGGCTACCAAATAATTTGAATGAGATGGACACCATATGAGACGAATCTCATTCATCCATATCTCTTAGTAATAAGCAGTTTCTGATTTGATGTAACATCGAGTAAGTTTTAAACAATATAAGCCCCTTGTTGAATTGTTTTGTTTTGCGCTTAGTAATACAAGCCCTAAAGAAAAGACCTTTCACTATTTAAAAGGGAAAAAGAAAGAAATTCGGAAGTGATCAAGAAATCACAATTTTAAACCATAATTTCATAAGTTTAAATTTTATAAATGGTCATGTAATTTTTTTCATCAACCACACCTGACTATATTTTTTAACACAAAAGTTTGAGCTATTAACGCAAAAATTATAATTACCGAAAGACTCAACTTTACGATGAAGTGGTGGTTAGTTACAAGTCTCTGACACAATGAAATTCACCAAATTTTCACTACCTTCAAATGTTTCCAAATGCTTAGTTTCACATTGAAAAATGTTGATTCTTCTCACATTAAAATAGTTTCATATGTTGGAGCTATATGCATCGAGTTATTTTAGTTTTTATTTTCATATTCGCCTTTATATTCTGATTATTTCTTGTGTTTGGTTAAATTAAACTACTTAATTTCGTAGTTGTATGTACAAGAAAGATGAAGTGAGGTAGAAGAGAAGAATGATTTTAGTAGTGTAAACCTTTGGGAAAGAAACGAAGGGAAAAAAGATTTAAATGGGAAAAACATATCAGGCGCGTGCATTTTACGAGCAAGCACAGTTGTACTTGTGGCACTTCAAGGTATTATTAATTTCATATAAAAATAATTCTAAGGGTTAATAGGACCCCGAAAAGAATAGATGTATAATTAGAACTTCGATCATATATTAGAATAGAAAATATGGAGTAAAAAATAATAGAATCTGAAAGTTAAATTTTGTGGCAATTGCGATTTTTGTGTTCGTATCTCTGTTTGACTCAAAAGATATTACAATTTTTTTTGAATAAATCAATTAAAGAAAATGACGAGGTTATTCTTAGCTAAGAATAATAATCTCTAGAACACAAAATGTATAAGATGTATGTGGCGAATGTTAAAGATACTAACTATTTTTCTGTAAGAAAATATTACATTCGATGTTCTACCATTTTCTGTTCAAATCCCCCCCCCCCCCTCCCCCTTACAATGTTCCCCTCTACACACACACACATACATATATGTGTGTGTGTAGAGGGGAACATTGTAAGGGGGGGAGGGGGACAGACCCCTTAGGAACCCTCAAAGACTCATTCTGACGACTATTCGAAAGAATATACCTAATGCCCCTATTGGGCCTACACTACTGCAAGGGCCATACACTCTTTGTCCGCCTTTCCATTTTCTTTCGCGAGACGCTGAGCAACGAGGACTTCGCCGTTGGTCTTCTTTGTTAACGGTCGTGGTCGTCCAAATTTAGACCCATACAGTCTCAAAGTCTTGTAATTTTTGTGTTTGAAAACATGGTCATTTAATTTTTGTGAAAAAAATCATAATTATGTAATCATTTATGAAATTTATCCTTTGAGTTTATATAATTGAACCTATTAAATGATATTGAAGAAAAAAAAAGTATATATGCTGACAAGAAGACGATTACTTTCTTAGAGTTATATATGCACCAACAATTCAAAAATATTTATAAACTAGATCGATTAAAAAGTAATTACAATTTATAAGTATCTCTACTACATGTTAGAGTCAATTACCATGCGTATTTATAGTTTGCCTAATTACCATTCGCATTTATATTCATCGCATAATGAATATAACCAAGACAAAATATAAAAATACTAAAAAATAAATACTTGTTGGGAGTCGAACTCAAGACCCCTACTTACTAAGTATGGGGTCTAACTAACTGAGTTGCGAAATCTTGTTATTCTCTTGTTTCAGTACTATATGTAGATTTGCTAAAATTTAAATATAGCTACAAATAATAATTTTCTGAAAGTACATCATAAATAATAAATACATTTTATGTATTTGTTGTGTCACATAATTTTTCCTTACTTGATAAACCCTTTTTTTAAAAAGAAAACAACAAAACTACTTAGAGGTCATTTGGTTGGAATATGATTTATACCGGTGTAAGTTATGCCGGTATAAGTTATATTGGGATAAGTTATACTTGGATTAGTTGTGCTGGGATTGTTGTTTATTCATTGTTTGGTATGTTGCGTTAAGAATGACAATTGCATAATTTCTAAGAAGAAGGTATAAGTTATATCGGTATTAATTACCCCACTTTTATAAAGTATAATTAAAATCGGGATAACTTATAGCTGATTTACTAACCAAACAAAGTATTAAGGTGGTAATAAATTTTATATTACCCTTATACCTTTTTATACATCATACCAAACGACAGGGCGTTAGGTGTCCTTCCTATTGTCATTATCCATAAATAATCTTGAACAATCAACATCCAATATATTAACAAATCCATATTCCTCGTCTCCAACTCTTATTGTGTTTAATTCCTTAATCACCTCTTTATAATCACCTCCATGTGCTTGCCAACTTATTATCATCACCCTATGGCCCTACTATCAAATCATTTATCAAACATACATTCATCATTATCCCTTTTAATTGAATTAACCTTCTAACCAACCCTCAGCCCACATATATACTTGATCCAAATTTTATATCTATTTTTTTTAAAAAAAATAAATTATTAATTTAAAATTTAATAACTTAAATAGATTCAAATTCCAAACTCTTAAAATTTAAATCATGGCATCATCATATACATCTCAATTTTTAGTCGTTATATATGTAAGTAGGTACTACTCAATCAACTACTGATTGATTTGACCTGTTTGTTGCATTTTGTTCAAATTATATTTTCAATCCACTCTTATTGAACAAGGAATAAAAATTTAGACTAGCTTAAAAAATAATTAGTTTTCCTTTATCAATTTAACGAATTTAATTGCATGATTGGTACAAAGGATTGGTACGTGTGTTACACTAATTGTTTTGGAATTAGTGCTTGTCACAAAAAGAGATATTTATATTATTTTGAACAATTATAGAGGGTATAGGACTCCACAAAGTTTAATTAAACAATTTTAAAAAAAAAAAGAATAAATATGAAAGGGAAATATGTGTTGAATTTTTAAACTATCCGTATATATTACTTAAATACTTAAAATAAAATAAAATAAAATAAAAAAGGTATAAAAGGTGCTTGACCTATAAACAAGACATAAGTTTCCTCATTCGTGCAAACAATAAAACCTAGAGGATAAAACGTGCAAGTTTGTAAGCTCTTAAAATCCGATGGCAATTTATGTAATTTGGATGAAATAAGGAGGGTGATTTTAAACGGCACAATTTGTTTGACGGCGTGATCTTTTTAAATCCAGCGAAGCCACGTGAGCGAGTTGTCAAGCTGGCATGGGTCCCACTCCACCTCTGATTGAGCCGTTTGCTAGCTGTCAATCGTTTTCCCATTTTGCCCTTCATATTCTCCTCCTGTTCACCAAATTCTCCACACCATCATTTTATATAACCTAAAGTACTAAATCCAATATTTCTTAAATAAGTGTGGAAACACTATAGATTCTCCTAATTTGGAAGGGATTAAGAAAAAAAAAATATTTCTTAAATCGAAAGGACGATTATAGCCTTGAATAAGTTCGAGAGACCATTTTTTAACAACCGTGGTGTCCATATGACATCCCATTAGTATAGATATTGAGTAACATTATTAATTAACATTTAGACTTACAAAAGAAATTATTTAAAATATTTTTATTTTTATTAAAATTTGAGCCTTAGTTTTTCATTTTACTTAATTTATTGACCACTAAAATACTCCTCGTTTATTAAATTACACTGAATTTATTGTTATTGTATTGACCACTAAAACACATCGTAACGTCTAAGTTCGTGAGACCTCTTATCCAAAGTAAAAAGAGGGTGATACACAATTTTACAATAATATAAATAAGAAATTATTACCGTTGAAATTATTTTTAAATTATAAGATAAGATTTATTATATGTAAATGTTAAGGAATAAGCATAAGTTAAAATTTACTCAATTTATACCAAACCGACAAATGAAATTATATATATATATATATATATATATATATTAGATTAAGTGGGCGTTTGGACATACAACAACAACAACATATTCAGGAAAATTCTACTAGTAGGTTTGGGAAGAGTAGAGTGTACGCAGATCTTACCCCTGCTCCGAAAAGGGCAGAGAGGCTGTTTCCACGAGACTCTCGGCGCAATAGGAAGGGCAATAATATCAGAAAAAAATTAAAAAAAAAAAAAGACAGGTAACAACAAAAGGATTGTAAAATTCAAAAATAGGGGAAAAAAAATTGTGTTTAAAATTTAGAGTTGTATTTGAACATGAATATAGTTTTGGATTATTTTTGAAGTTTTGTGAGTGAAAAAAATTTTAAAAATAACTTTTTGGAGTTTTTCAAATTTTCAAAATAAATTTTCAAGTGAAAATTAAAAAATTTATGAACAAACACTGATTTAGAAACGAAAAAAAAAAGTAAAAAAAATTCTTATGTCCAAACGGGCTCTAATAATAGATATTTTTATTTTATTTTCATGGTGGGGTAGGTCATTTGGAATGGGGACGAGGTACAAGTGTAAATAAATGAAAAGACAGGGAGTATTTGGTTGGAAATAAGTCTTTGTGCCAGGCCATATATTTGGAAGCACAGTTGGCTACAAAAATAAGAGTTTTGCTAAATTGTCCACATATATATAAACATTAGCACAACAGTTATCTGTTTTATTATTAGAGAGCCAAAAGCTAAAGCCACATTTTGCAAACAGAGAGGAGAGATTTCATTTTGCTTTCTTCATCCATGTAAGTAAAACTAACTACACTTAATTCTTTCTTGTTTTCTCTTCATTTTTAGTATTAAATCTTTCTTTATTTTTTTAAGTTTATTAATTTCATAATTTTATGCAAGGTGTTCACAATAGCAAATATCCCTAGTTCCTTTCTTCCTTTTTCATTTTTTATTTTTAATTAGGATTAACAAACATATACATGTATATACAGCAAGAATTTTCATCTTGAACAATTTTTTTTTTCTTTTTGGCTACAGATATACATATTTAAAGAAATAAAGATGGGTTATTGGCAAGCCAAGGTTGTTCCAAAATTCAAGCAGATCTTTGACAAAAATGGACCAAAGAAAGCTGCCGCTGCTGAGGCATGCAAAACCTTTGACGAGGCTAAGGTAAAAATAAATTTGCAATATTTTAATCTGTTGTAACAAATAATATGTCTTACTTATATATGTTATTAATCTCACTTATTATTCTGTATTATCGATAATTACTTTTTGGTAACTTGTGTGTAAATTTTTTACGCTATAAGGTGAACTCTTCTCTTTATTCCGGGCCTTTGTAAAGAAATTAAATTATTGCAAAGAAGTACCTCATAATTTAAATTAAGCCCCCAAAAAAGATGAAAAAGAAAAGAAAATATATATATATATAAAGACAAGGGGAGGTAAAAAAAAAATTTTATTTACCTAGTTCTTATAAACAAATTAATACTCGTATGAGTTATTGTGTAATAAATTTCAGGAGCAATACAGCAAAGAGTTCGACGAGAAGAAGACTGAGCTCCAACCTAAAGTTGTTGAAATTTATGAAGCTGCTGCAGTTGAGATCAAGGTTTTTATTTGCATACTTTATTTAAATATTAAAAATGAAAAAACTGCAGAATTACTAGTATATATTATTGTAAACAAACATTAAACTTACTGCTCTTATCTCTTTATGATTTAAAAAAAAAAACAGACTTTGGTGAAGGGACCAAAGGTTTCAGGATTGAAGAAACATTCAACTGAAGTCCAGAAATTCCTTGATGAGCTTGTCAAGATTGGTAGGCCTTTATTTCTTTTACATGTTATTTTCATATGACACAGTAATATTTGCTGTATATGTCAGCAATTATGTTTACTTCTATTTTATTTTATTTTACGTGACACTATAATTTTACTATTCCGAGTCAATGAGTTTCTTATTTGATCACGGTTTTTTTTAATATTCTTAAATTTATTTTTAAATTATTAACTATTGCGACATATGAAAGTACTTCTTATATATTTTTCAAAATAAGTAAATATTATTTTCAATAAATTTAAACAACCTAGACCTAAATTTATATAAAAATAATTAAGTACTTTGACCCTTGCTCTCCAACCCCATCACATAAAATAAAATCGAGGAACGGATTTAACTTGTACTACATAGATATTAGCAGCAGAAAGACTTGCACACAATTTGTAATTGTGTAACTAAACTTGTTGTATATTTCTGCCTTATTTTTCTGATAACTACTTCCATTTATTATAGAAATTATTTACTGTTGTTTTAGGAGGTAAAAATTCTTTATATTAAAGTTTTCCTTATTTATATTGACAGTATAAAATAATATCAATCCACTCAAAAGATATCTATAGGCAATTTTCATAAAAAGTAAAATTTGAAATATAGTAGAGTAAATTTTCATTTACTGTCAATACACAAAAAATGAATTACTTTACAATTTCATGGCATATCATGGAACTAATGAAACGTTGATTTTTCCTGTATTTCCATGAAGAATTTCCCGGATCAAAAGCAGTAAGTGAAGCAAGTTCAAACTTTGGTCCTTCCTATGTATCTGGTCCAGTTCTTTTTGTGTTCGAGAAAGTTTCCACTTTCATCGTCACAGAAGACAAGAAAGAAGAAGAGGCGGCGGCACCCATAGCCGCCGTCTCTGAAGCAGAAGCAACAACAGCTGCTCCTGTTGAGGTGAAGGAGAAAGAAATAGTTGTTGAAGCAGAAGCAAAGAAAGAGGAAGAACCAGCACCAGCACCTGCAGCAGCACCTGCAGCTGAGGTGGCACCGGCTGAGGTAGCACCTGCAGCTGACGTGGCACCTGCCAAGGTGGAAGAAGCACCTGCAGCAGTAGCAGCACCAGAACCACCAAAAGCTTGATGAATCTTTCAATTTGTTTGTCTCTCTGTGTTATAAGAGTTGATTTTTTATTTTATTTTTCTTTGTATTTTGATTTTTCTATGTTTTGTGATCACTGTATAAGAAAGAAGACAAAAACATGATTTGATATATTTTTTTGTTAGTGTTTTCTCCCTTCTTTCTTTCTTGTGTTAGTTTGTACTTTGTACAATATTATCTCAACAGTGTCTATGTACATTTTTCAAAGTTCTTCCTTCTGATTCTTCAATACTATAAAATGTGCGTTGCTTTGATATAGTTTCTCATTTCCTTTTTCTCAGCTAACTTATTTCATGCATTCTTCTTCTTCGCCGTCTTTAATTTTCTTTATGAAATGAAACTGAGACC